>CM065593.1:336389936-336702263 GCA_033119425.1 Bufotes viridis | reverse complement strand
TCAAGGAATCATGCGTCATATCAACCACCAACGGAGAAGGCCACTCTCATTTATTTTGGACCAGCACCCAGACAGAGGAGACAGGTCCCACAGCAAGGAATCATGCGTCATATCAACCACCACCGGAGAAGGCCACTCTCATTTATTTTGGACCAGCACCCAGACAGAGGAGAGAGGTCCCACAGCAAGGAATCATGCGTCATATCAACCACCAACGGAGAAGGCCACTCTCAGTTATTTTGGCCCAGCACCCAGACAGAGGAGAGAGGTCCTACAGCAAGGAATCATGCGTCATATCAACCACCAACGGAGAAGGCCACTCTCAGTTATTTCGGACCAGCACCCAGACAGAGGAGAGGTTCATTCAACTTTGGGTTGCACCGCAAGATCATGGTAAAGTTAAAAATGAGGATTCAATAAAGAAGTGCCCCGAGTACAAGAATACATGGTTGATGGGGAGGCAGTTATAAATGTTTATTCTGCACAAGGGAGGCACAGGTCCTGTGGGATCCATGCCTGGTTCATTTTTATGAACGTCAGCTTGTCCACGTTGGCTGTGGACAGGCGGCTGCGCTTGTCAGTAATGACGCCCCCTGCCGTGCTGAATACACGCTCAGACAAAACGCTGGCCGCGGCAGGCCAGCACCTCCAAGGCATAAAATGCTAACTCTGGCCACGTGGACAATTTGGAGACCCAGAAGTTGAATGGGGCCGAACCATCAGTCAGTACGTGGAGGGGTGTGCAGACGTACTGTTCAACCATGTTAGTGAAATGCTGCCTCCTGCTAACACGTTCCGTATCAGGTGGTTGTGCAGTTAGCTGTGGCGTGGAGACAAAACTTTTCCACATTTCTGCCATGCTAACCCTGCCCTCAGAAGAGCTGGCCGTGACACTGCTGCGTTGGCGACCTCTTGCTCCTCCTCTGCCTTCGCCTTGGGCTTCCACCTGTTCCCCTGTGACATTTGGGAATGCTCTCAGGAGCGCCTCTACCAGCGTGCGCTTGAACTCGCGCATCTTCCTATCACGCTCCAGTGCAGGAAGTAAGGTGGGCACATTGTCTTTGTACCGGGGATCCAGCAGGGTGGCAACCCAGTAGTCCGCACACGTTAAAATGTGCGCAACTCTGCTGTCGTTGCGCAGGCACTGCAGCATGTAGTCGCTCATGTGTGCCAGGCTCCCCAGAGGTAAGGACAAGCTGTCCTCTGTGGGAGGCGTATCGTCATCGTCCTCCGTATCCCCCAGCCACGCACCAGTGATGGGCCTGAGCTGTGTCGGGTGCCACCCCGCTGTGAACCTGCTTCATCCTCATCCTCCTCCACCTCCTCCTCATCCTCCTTGTCCTCCAGTAGTGGGCCCTGGCTGGCCACATTTGTACCTGGCCTCTGCTGTTGCAAAAACCTCCCTCTGAGCCACTTCTAACAGACTGGCCTGAAAGTGCTAAAAATGACCCCTCATCCTCCTCCTCCTCCTCCTCCTTCCTGGGCCACCTCCTCTTCCATCATCGCCCTAAGCGTTTTCTCAAGGAGACATAGAAGTGGTATTGTAACGCTGATAACGGTGTCATCGCCACTGGCCATGTTGGTGGAGTACTCGAAACAGCGCAACAGGGCACACAGGTCTCGCATGGAGGCCCAATCATTGGTGGTGAAGTGGTGCTGTTCCGCAGTGCGACTGACGCGTGCGTGCAGCAGCTGAAACTCCACTATGGCCTGCTGCTGCTCGCACAGTCTCTCCAGCATGTGCAAGGTGGAGTTCCACCTGGTGGGCACGTCGCATATGAGGCGGTGAGCGGGAAGGCCGAGTTACGCTGTAGCGCAGACAGGCGAGCAGCGGCAGGATGTGAACGCCGGAAGCGCGCACAGACGGCCCTCACTTATGCAGCAGCTCTGACATGTTGGGGTAGTTGTGAATGAACTTCTGCACCACCAAATTCAGCACATGCGCCAGGCAAGGGATGTGCGTCAAACCGGCTAGTCCCAGAGCTGCGACGAGATTTCGCCCATTATCGCACACCACCAGGCCGGGCTTGAGGCCCACCGGCAGCAACCACTGGTCGGTCTGTTGTTCAATACCCCGCCACAACTCCTGCGCGGTGTGGGGCCTGTCCCCCAAACATATGAGTTTCAGAATGGCCTGCTGACGTTTACCCCGGGCTGTGCTGAAGTTGGTGGTGAAGGTGTGTGGCTGACTGGATGAGCTGGTGGAAGCAGAGGAGGAGGAAGCCGAGTAGGAGGAGGAGGCTACAGGAGGCAAAGAATGATGCCCTGTGATCCTTGGCGGCGGAAGGACGTGCGCCAAGGAACTCTCCGCCTGGGGCCCAGCCGCCACTACATTTACCCAGTGTGCAGTTAGGAGATATAGCGTCCCTGGCCGTGCTTACTGGTCCACGTATCTGTGGTTAGGTGGACCTTGCCACAGATGGCGTTGCGCAGTGCACACTTGATTTTATCGGATACTTGGTTGTGCAGGGAAGGCACGGCTGTCTTGGAGAAGTAGTGGCGGCTGGGGACAACATACTGTGGGACAGCCATGGACATCAGCTGTTTGAAGCTGTCTGTGTCCACCAGCCTGAATGACAGCATTTCAAAGGCCAGTAGTTTAGAAATGCTGGCATTCAGGCCCAGGGCTCGAGGGTGGCTAGGTGGGAATTTACGCTTCTCTCCAAGGTTTGTGAGATGGAGAGCTGAACGCTGCCGTGTGACATGGTGGAGATGCTTGGTGACGCAGGTGGTGGTGTCGGTGGCACATCCTCTGTTTGGTGGGCGGCAGGTGCCAACGTTCCTCCCGAGGCGGAGGAAGAGGCCGAGGCAGCAGCAGAAGAGGGAGCAGGGGAGCCTGAGTGAGTTCCTTGCTTTTAAGGTGTTTACTCCACTGCAGTTCATGCTTTGCATGTAGATGCCTGGTCATGCAGGTTGTGCTAAGGTTCAGAACGTTAATGCCTCGCTTCAGGATCTGATGGCACAGCGTGCAAACCACTCGGGTCTTGTCGTCAGCACATTGTTTAAAGAAGTGCCATGCCAGGGAACTCCTTGAAGCTGCCTTTGGGGTGCTCGGTCCCTGGTGGCGGTGGCCAGTATCAGGCGAACTCTCTTGGCGGCGGCTGTTCTGCTTTTGCCCCCTGCTCCCTCTTTTGCTACGCTGTTGGCTCGGTCTCACCACTGCCTCTTCCTCTGAACTATGAAAGTCAGTGGCACGACCTTCATTCCATGTGGGGTCTAGGACCTCATCGTCCCTGCATCGTCTTCCACACAGTCTTCCTCCCTGACCTCCTGTTCGGTCTGCACACTGCAGAAAGACGCAGCAGTTGGCACCTGTGTTTCGTCATCATCAGAGACGTGCGGACTCCGATGAGGTGGTATTCCCATGTCCTCATCATCAGGAAACATCAGTGGTTGTGCATCAGTGCATTCTATGTCTTCCACCACTGGGGAAAGGCTAGGTGGATTTCCTTGGGAAACCATGCCAGCAGAGTCTTCAAACAGCATAAGAGACTGCTGCATAACTTGAGGCTCTGACAGTTTCCCTGATATGCATGGGGGTGATGTGACAGACTGATGGGCTTGGTTTTCAGGTGCCACCTGTGCGCTTTCTGCAGAAGACTGGGTGGGAGATAATGTTGTGAACATGCTGGATCCACTGTCGGCCACCCAATTGACTAGCGCCTGTACCTGCTCAGGCCTTACCATCCTTAGAACGGCATTGGGCCCCACCAAATATCGCTGTAAATTCTGGCGGGTACTGGAACCTGAGGTAGTTGGTTCACTAGGACGTGTGGCTGTGGCAGAATGGCCACGTCCTCTCCCAGCACCAGAGGGTACACTAACACCACCACGACCGCGTCCGCGTCCCTTACTAGATGTTTTCCTCATTGTTACCATTCACCAAGCACCACAATAAGGAAAAACATATTTGGCCCAATGTATTGATTTCAAATTTAGGCCTTTTGTTACAGGCACCTAACACTATCTGCCTATTTGTTTATGTAGCATATTACACTAATCTAGGCACAGCAGTAACCACTGATTTAGGGGAATATCTCTTTTAGGGCTAGTATTATTTAGGCCCTGGATGAATGGTATCCTTTTATGGACAGATTTACACTTGGCCTGCAACAGCTGGGATACCAGATTCAGGGTATTGCTATATTGGCAGGTTAATTTCACCCCAGAACAAAATATATGTGTAAGCGGACACTATGAAATCGGTCCTGCAACTGCTGGGACACCAGATCTAGGGTATTGCTATATTGGCAGGTTAATTTAACCCCAGAACAAAATATATGTGTAAGCGGACACTATGAAATCGGTCCTGCAACTGCTGGGACACCAGATCCAGGGTATTGCTATATTGGCAGGTTAATTTCACCCCAGAAAAAAATATATGTGTAAGCGGACACTATGAAATCTGTCCTGCAACTGTTTGGACACCAGATCCAGGGTATTGCTATATTGGCAGGTTAATTTAACCCCAGAACAAAATATATGTGTAAGCGGATACTATGAAATCTGTCCTGCAACTGCTGGGACACCAGATCCAGGGTATTGCTATTTTGGCAGGTTAAGTTCACCCCAGAAAAAATATATGTGTAAGCGGACACTATGAAATCTGGCCTGCAACTGTTTGGACACCAGATCCAGGGTATTGCTATATTGGCAGATTAATTTAACCCCAGAACAAAATATATGTGTAAGCGGACACTATGAAATCGGTCCTGCAACTGCTGGGACACCAGATCCAGGGTATTGCTATATTGGCAGGTTAATTTCACCCCAGAAAAAATATATGTGTAAGCGGACACTATGAAATCTGGCCTGCAACTGTTTGGACACCAGATCCAGGGTATTGCTATATTGGCAGGTTAATTTAACCCCAGAACAAAATATATGTGTAGCGGATACTATGAAATCTGTCCTGCAACTGCTGGGACACCAGATCCAGGGTATTGCTATATTGGCAGGTTAATTTCACCCCAGAAAATAATCTATCCTTTGCCAGACAGCAGACAGTATTATACTTGTCTAGCCAAAGCTGGAACACCAGATTTAGGGGATTGGTATTTGGGCAATTGTATTTAACCCTTAATAAAATATAGAAATTGCTGTCCTGAGTTTCTAGGGGTGACAATTAGCACAGCCAAGCCCCTGATGTAGGATATAGCAAAAAAAACTAGTATTGATGGATTGATGGACTTTGTGGCAGCTTCTTCTGGTGCACCACAAGTCACAAAATGGCCGCCGATCAACCCAGAAAATAAGTGACAGAAAAACGCTCTGTGCAGCCTAAAAACCAGTGAGCAAGTAACTAGCAGAAGTTCAATGATTCTCAGCTGTTGATCGATCACTTCATTAAGTGTTTTGGCTAAGTTAATACCTTCCTAATCTCGCCCTAACACAGCAGCTGCATCCTCTACCTACACTAGTCAGAGCAGTGTGACGTGCGGCGCTACGTGACTTCAGCTTAAATAGAGGCTGAGTCACATGCTGCACTTGGCCAATCACAGCCATGCCATTAGTAGGCATGGCTGTGATGGGCTCTTAGGGCAAGAAGTAAAACGCTAGCTGATTGGCTGCTGTGCAGCCCTTCAGAAAGCGGGAAGTAATCGACTAACACCGAACCCGAACATTTTTGAAAATGTCCGGGTTCGGGTCCGGGTCCCGGACACCCCAAAATTCGGTACGAACCCGAACGATGCTCGAACTGTTCGCTCAACACTAGAGGTGACAGCCTGGGTAATAGGAACAATCTTATTACACCTTGCTTCATTGACTGTGGATCCAAATTGCCATTTGACAGCTCTGTAATTCCAGCAAACCTGTCTTATTTGGGTGCAAGTGCTGTTTGATACAGGCATTAACAAGGTTTGCTGCTCAGTGGTGCAGTTATCTGTTTTAAAGCCCTTTTTTCTGTGTATCAGTGGAAAAAGAAAAAAAATGTTTGCTGCTCATCGGTGCAGTTATCTGTTTTAAAGCCCTTTTTTGCGTGTATTAGTGGAAAAAGAAAAATGATATGTGCCCCTCAGCGGTGCAGTTATCTGTTTTAAAGCCCTTTTTTGCGTGTATTAGTTGAAAAAGGAAAAATATCTTTGCCGCTCAGCTGTGCAGTTATCTGTTTTAAAGCCCTTTTTCTGAGTATTAGTGGAAAAAGTAAATAAAAAAATTGCTGCTCAGCAGTGCAGTTATCTGTTTTAAAGCCCTTTTTTACGTCTATTAGTGGAAAAAGGAAAAATATATTTGCCGCTCTGCTGTGCAGTTATCTGTTTTAAAGCCCTTTTCCCATGTATTAGTGGAAAAAGAAAAAATATCTTTGCCGCTCAGCGGTGCACTTATTTATTGAAAAGCCTGTTGTTTAAAAGTAGAAAAAATGTAGGGCCTAATTGCTGTTCTATGGTACAGTGATATATTCTGTAGCAATGTTTGCCGTGTATTACTGGCGAAATAAAAATATATTCGCCCTCCAGCGTTGCATATATCTGTTGAAAAGCCTTTTGTGTAAAAGTTGAAAAAAAATAGGGCCTAATTGCCATTCTGCGGTGCAGTGATATATTCTAAATGTCTGCTGTGTATTAGTGGTGAAATAAAAAATATTTGATCTAACATTTGATTATTTGATTTAACAGTATGTTAGACAGAAAGGTGCCAAGCCCTGCACAGGGGAATGGCAGAGGCCTAAATGTTTCTGGTGCAGGCAGAGGTCGTAGCATAGTAAGGGGCCGTTGCAGCAGGGGTCACTTCGAGAGGCCTGAGCTCCCAGTGTCAGCTAACGGTCGTGTCGTGACCATAACCCAGCTGTTCTTGAAGGGTTGACTTGATCTTCAACTTCGTCACAAGTGACATCAGACTCCTCCAGCCATGAGTCAGTGAGTTCGTCAGACACAACCCTTGGTTGGCATGGCCCGAGAGCAGGCCCTGTGCCCTCACCTGTCCTTAACCTGCCTCTGTCCTTTCCTCCACTAGGCAGGCCAGGCAAGTAGTGATGAGGAGAGTGGTGTGGGAGCTAGTGTTGCGAGCGGTCAGGCTTCTGACCCAGAGACGGTTTAATGTAAGGACAGTACTCGATGATGATGTAGCTGATCGCACTTGGGAGCCAGGTGACGAAGGGCTTAATTTTTTATTTTTCTTTATGTAATAATGTAATATTATGAAATCCGTTGTCTCCATGATACATCTGCAGCGTGGGGGCTCCGTGTGGCTTCCACACACATTCAAAATAATCCTTCAGCGGGGTGAATAGATGCCGGATGACCGGGACGCTCCATGACCTTCCCAGGAGCTGCTGTCGGGAGCAGCGGTTCATTTCTGAGACGTCCGTATAGTGCGGGGAAATCCGAAGACCCTCTCCATCTCCGTGCACCACAGGATATCCTCCTTCCCATCCATGATAACTGGGAACTCGTGATGTTTTCCCTGACGTACAGACCAGGGGCTGGTAGTTATGGTTTGAATTTTTATGAACTTTGCAACTCTTCCTGGCTCCAAGCAATGTTGAAGCTTTGTCTTCTCATTGTCTATAGTTACTAGAGGCCTGTTCATGCCAGGCAGGTTCCCCCAGAAGTATCTGGCTCGATGAGCAGCCGACAGCCCAACACCACACTTGCATCAATCTTGACAGGATTTGTCTCCAGGTGGAGAGAAATAGTTTTTTGGAATACTTTCTCCATCGCAACCACATCTTCAAATAAACAGAAGACTGGCCGATTCTCTCCAGTCTTAGGCAACACTTAATTTTTTAAATTACATTTATTAAACATTAAATTGAGCCAAAACTTGATTAAAGTTATAAGAAAGTAAACATAAATTCACCAAAATATTATTCAAATCTTCAAGGTATATTCCCGGACAATCAATTTGCCAAGCCTTTTGTGCTCGAGAACGTGTAGTATTAAATAGATTTTTAAGCAAGACTTTATAGTTGAGAAATTTTAACCTTCTGTTCTGTCCCATATTCCCTATAAATGAATAGATGAAGCGGCCACTCTGTGGCCTCCTCGTGCTGCTGCCACCTCCGCCATCTCTCGTCATCTTGCCACTCTGTGGCCTCCTTATGCTGCTGCCACCTCCACAATCTGTGAGGAGAGGAAGACAATTCCAGAAAAAAGAGAGAATGATGGTCACAGAGCTTCTTGGAGGGAGGCCAAGAAGGTCAGAGAGGCGGTGTAGGCGCCAACCCACTTTTGCGTAAAGTATCTAAAGACAGAAGGTGGGGACAGACACTAGTAATATCTGTATGACTGTATGTGCTGTCAATTATAATAAAAGAGATGTATTACCACCTGAAATGCAATAAAATGTTGAATATTTCTTAAAATAGCTGTAATAAAAAAATTGTGAACCAAGAACTCACTTCACCAGGGAGGTGTTTTGTGGGATAACCTCAAGACAAAGTCATAGAAAATAATGCACTATAATAATAAATGCAAACATAACATATGGACTTAGCCCTCGCTCTAATGATAAAATCTGAGACACTTAGCCAACATATTTGAACGTTTCTTAACATAACTGTAATAAAAATAGTGCATTATTTTCTGTGACTTTATAAATGTAGCAATGTACATCAGCAACATTTACTATCAAATCGTGCAGGATGTTCTATATCTATTTTCCGTGATTTGTTTAACTTGTCTTGAAGGAGTGGCACCTTTATGTGTGAATGCGCTCCTATCGTGGGAGTAGCATTCATGTGCACTTTTGCCCCACCTATCTAATAGGCGACCTTAGGCAACCTTAATTAAGGTGGTACATATAGGTGTGTGTGTCCCTCCTCTCACCAGCTGCTGATGCATATAGAGGTAACAAGGGGCAACATGCTATATGTGCAGGGACTGCACTCCTGAATATAAATGCGCAACAGCATGGATAGGACCTGCCTGAACTTTGACCACCTTGGCGCTGGATAGATGGGCACAGATTTGTTTTGATCAAAATATGTTGACTAAGTGTCTCAGATTTTATCATTAGAGTGAGGGCTAAGTCCATATGTTGTGTTTGCATCTATTATTATAGTGCATTTTTCTCTGTGACTTTATGAATGTAGCCATGTACATCCGCAACAATTACTATCATATCGTGCAGGATGTTCTATATCCATTTTCCGTGATTTGTTTAACTTGTCTTGAAGGAGTGGCAACTTCATGTGTGAATGCGCTCCTATCCTGGGAGTAGCATTCATGTACACTTTTGCCCCACCTATCTAATAGGCGACTTAATTAAGGTGGTACATATAGATGTGTGTGTCCCTCCTGTCATTGGCTGCTGATGCACAGAGAGCAAAGTCTACAAAAACGACCTATGAGGGCCACATTAACAAAATTACAACACCCAAATAATGTAAATCACAACCAATTATGTTAATATATATGTCTTTATTGTTACAGAAAAAAAATCATAAAAGCACGTAAAAAATCCACACTGTACATAAAAGTGGGAAAACTGGAAACTACGGTTGGCTGGAATCTGTATTAGCTGAATACATCAATTTCAATAATCCTGGCATGTCTTAAAAACAGTAATGTCAGACTGAATATATCAATGTGCAAGGCTATATAGAGTTAATTTATATATGACACCCATGCATGCATCAACATATGTATATTAAAGTGCAAGTGCATGTCAAAAATACATATTATGTATATCCTCCCCAAATAGGGTTACATATATCAATTTAAAAGATCAAACTCCTAATAAACAGAATCTTATATCAGCGCGACTATAAGTGCATAGGTATATATAGATCAGATGCGTATGCCAAATACAAGAAACATAAATAAAGTGCTAATGCAAGTACAGTTGACCATATTCTTCACAAATGCCAAGTACAAGTACACATACCGTTATATCACTGTCCAACCATCCTAGTGTCCCACACCTGCCCAACTCGTTTCGCTGATTTGGATTATGTGGATGTGGAGAACAATCAAAAACTTAACAATAGCAAACACAGGTGCACTCTGCGGTAATACAAAACTCTCTCACTGATGTTAAAATTGGGAGGTTAGTTCGACATATCCTACTAGGAGGACATGTCTTAAGCTCGGGCACCGTGCTAAGGTCTCTCAAGTAGCCCGAGGCCCTACCACTCACCTACCTGTGCTGTATGGGCGATACCAGGGGCCAGTGGGCGAATTACGGGAGGATAAGGCCTGACTCACAATCAGCTCACCAGTAACCTCCAGCATGTAGCCATGCTTGCAGTGGGAGGTGCCTGTAAGCCCCACTCAAGACTGGCTGATATGGCCCAGGGCCTAACAGGTGCACCTAAATGTAGCCTGTAGATGAAAAGCAGGTACATTTAAATTGGAGTTTATACTCCTCCAAACATAAGAATATACAAACCATTAGAAATCCCCATTTAATATGTGTTGCACAATTGACAACGCCGTCCAGTGCACATCTTGTATGATGTATGCAGTCCTAGATCGGCTGTTCGAGGGTGTATATCTTTGTTCAAAATGTGAGCAAATTACCCTTTTGGAATCGCAAATTGAGTATCTAAACAGGCAAGTTGCAACACTGAGAGGCATTGACAATTTTCAAAAGAGTTTGCTTCTCACCGAGCAAGCACTCTCTGAGCTTGAAAGTCGGGTAGAGGGAAGAGTGCCAGAGAGGCTAGCCCTGATCTGACACACCCCAACAAGTTTGCATGTTTGGCAGATGAGGGGGGATGTCAGTTAAGGGACAGCATTGCTGCAGCCGGACACTCCCTCTGATAGTCAGGGGAATGTCAGCTCCAGTAAGCAGGGGACCAGGAGAGAAGGGCAATGCAGACAGATGCTGGTAGTGGGAGACTCCATTATTAGGGGAACAGATAGGGCAATCTGTCACAAAGACCGTTATCGCCGAACAGTGTGCTGTCTTCCCGGCGCTAGAGTTTGACACATCGCGCATTGGGTTGACAGATTACTGGGAGGGACTGGAGCAAATCCAGCGGTCATGGTCCATATTGGAACCAATGACATAGCTAGAGGTAGGTGGAGAATCCTTAAAAATGATTTCAGGGATTTAGGTCAAAATCTTAGGGCAAGGACCTCAAAGGTAGTATTTTCCAAAATACTGCCTGTACTACGAGCCACAAAAGAAAGGTAGCGGGAGATAAGGGAGATTAACAAGTGGCTCAAGAACTGGTGTAGGAAGGAGGGGTTTGGTTCCTGGAGAACTGGGCCGACTTCTCTGTTGGCTACAGGCTCTATCGTAGGGACAGGCTGCACCTCAATGGGGAAGGGGCAGCGGTTTTTGGGTAGAAAAATGGCTAAAAGATTGGAGTGTATAAACTAGAGACTGGGGGGAGGGTAATTATTACATTATAGGAAGGGAAGATAGTGCAGATAGAGACCAGGGGCAAGGTAGTGGGACTGGGGGAGGAATGGAAGAAGGAACTAGAACAGTTCAGAAAGAAATGTGTAGGGTTAAAAATATACATAAATCTCTCAACTGTATGTATACTAATGCCAGAAGCCTGACTAACAAGACTGGTGAACTGGAATTAGTGATGTGTGAGGAGGACTATGACATGGTGGGAATAACAGAGACATGGTTGGATGATAGCTATGACTGGGCACAAGGTTACAGTCTGTTCAGAAAGGATCGTCAAAAGTGGAGAGGGGGAGGGGTCTGCCTTTATGTAAAGTCCGGTCTAAAGCCCACAGTCTGAGAAGATATAAGGGAGGGACATAAACATGTGGAGTCACTGTGGGTAGAGATATATGGCGCCAAAAACAACAATAAATTACTAATAGGAGTTTACTATAAGCCACCTAATATACCAGAGTCCACAGAAAATCTACTACTAAACGAGATAGACGAGGCGGCAAATCATAATGAGGTGGTTTTTCTGTGGAACTTCAACTACCCAGATATTGACTGGGAAACCAAAAGCTGTACATCACATAAAGAAAACAGGTTCTTGGCAATAGCCAAAGACAATTACTCCCAACTGGTTCAGGACCCGACTAGGGGGACGGCCATACTGGACCAATAGACCTGACAGAACAACAGACATGCAGGTTGGGGAACACCTGGGAACTAGTGACCATAAAGTAATAACCTTCAAATTATCATTCAAAAGAGTGTTTCTACAGGAAGGAACAAATATACCAAACCTCAAAAGGCAAAATTTAGCCAGCTAAGAGAGGCCATAGGCCTAACTAACTGGGACAAAGTCCTAAAAAATAAGAATACAGCCAAAAAATGGGATATCTTTAAAAGCATCCTAAAATCTCATTGTGAGAGTTAAATACCTTATGGGAATAAAAGTTTAAGGAACAAAAAGAAACCAATGTGGATAAATAAAACTGTAAAGAAAGCAATAAATGACAAAAAGAAAGCATACCTGTATAAATCACTAAAACAGGAGGGTAGCAAGGAAGCACTGAAAAACAATAAGGAAAAAATCAGAATATTTAAGCGGACAAACTAGAGACCGAGAAATTCATTGCCAAAGAGAGTAAAACTAACCCTAAAATGTTCTTCAATTATATAAATGTTAAAAAGTCTAAATCTGAAGGTGTCGGCCCTTTAAAGAGTAATGAGGGGGGGAGTTGCAGGGAGCGACGAGGAGAAACCAAAGCTGTTAAATATTTTTTTCTCCAATATATTCACTGAGGAAAATATACTGTCAGATGAAATGCTGAATGTAAAAATAAATTCCCCATTAAAAGTGTCCTGTCTGACTCAGGAAAAAGTACAACAACGACTTAAAAAGATTAAAATAGACAAATCGCCAGGACCGGATCGCATAACCCCCGTATCCTAAGGGAATTAAGTAATGTCATAGCCAGACCCTTATTTCTGATATTTGCGGACTCTATACTGACAGGGAATGTTCCACAGGATTGGCGCATAGCAAATGTAGTGCCAATTTTCAAAAAGGGTCCAAAAACAGAGCCTGGAAACTATAGGCCGGTAAGTTTAACATCTGTTGTGGGTAAACTGTTTGAAGGTTTTCTGAGAGATGCTATCTTAGAGGATCTCAACGGAAATAAGCAAATAACGCCGTATCAGCATGGCTTCATGAGAGATCGGTCATGCCAAACTAATTTAATCAGTTTCTATGAGGAGGTAAGTTCTAGACTTGACAGCGGTGAATCAATGGATGTCGTATATCTGGACTTCTCCAAAGCATTTGACACTGTACTACATAAAAGGTTAGTATATAAAATGAGAATGCTCAGACTGGGAGAAAATGTCTGTATGTGGGTAAGTAACTGGCTGAGTGATAGAAAACAGAGGGTGGTTATTAACGGTACACACTCAGATCGGGTCACTGTCACTAGTGGGGTACCTCAGGGGTCAGTATTGGGCCCTATTATTTTCAATATATTTATTAATGATCTTGTAGAAGGCTTGCATAGTAAAATATACTGTACATTTTTGCAGATTACACTAAACTGTGTAAAGTAGTTAACACGGAAGAGGACAATATACTGCTACAGATGGATCTGGATAGATTGGAGGCTTGGGCAGATAAGTGGCAGATCAGGTTTAACACTGACAAATTTAAAGTTATGCACATGGGAAGGAATAATGCAAGTCACCCGTACATACTAAATGGTAAAACACTCGGTAACGCTGACATGGAAAAGGATCTAGTAATTTTAATAAACAGCAAACTAAGCTGCAAAAACCAGTGTCAGGCAGCTGCTGCCAAGGCCAATAGGGCATAGACGCCCTTGATCAGAACATAGTCCTACTACTTTACAAATTGCTAGTCAGACCACACATGGAATACTGTGTACAGTTCTGGGCTCCTGTAAACAAGGCAGACATAGCAGAGCTGGAGAGGATTCAGAGGAGGGCAACTAAAGTAATAACTGGAATAAGGGATCTACAAAGATTATCAAAATTAGGGTTATTCACTTTAGAAAAAAGACGACTGAGGGGAGATCTAATAACTATGTATAAATATATCAGGGACCAGTACAGAGATCTCTCACATCATCTATTTATCCCCAGGACTGTGACTGTGACGAGGGGACATCCTCTGCGTCTGGAGGAAAGAATGTTTGTACACAAACATGGAAGAGGATTCTTTACGGTAAGAGCAGTGAGACTATGGGACTCTCTGCCTGAGGAGGTGTTGATGGTGAGTACAATAAAGGAATTCAAGAGGGGCCTGGATGTATTTCTGGAGTATAATAATATTACAGGTTATAGCTACTAGATATGGGTCGTTGATCCAGGGAGTTATTCTGATTGCCTGATTGGAGTCGGGAAGGAATTTATTATTCCCCTTAAGTGTGGAAAATTGGCTTCTACCTGACTTTTTTTTCCTTCCTCTGGATCAACTTGCAGGATGACAGGCCGAACTGGATGGACAAATGTCTTTTTTTGGCTTTATGTACTATGTTACTATGTGCTGTAATAGGGTACCTGATATATATTCAAGATGCCTGGTGCAAGCAAAAGTCGGATCCTAGCTTAGAACCCCAGCATATATGAAACAAAAAGATCTGTAGCACTCTATTTAACCCCTTAAGGACGCATGACGTACCTGTACGTCATGGTTTCCGAGTCCTTAAGGACCCATGACGTACAGGTACGTCATGAGTTGTTCCGATCACTGCTGCTCAGCTGGCAGTGATCGGAACAAGGTACCTGCAGAAATCATTCAGCAGGTACCTTGTTACAATGCCCAGGGGGGTCTTGTGACCCCCCCATATCGGCGATCGCTGCAAACCGCAGGTCAATTCAGACCTGCGGTTTGCAGCTTTATATGCGATCTCTGATCTCCGCGGTCTGTGACCGCGAGGGATCAAGGGTTATGCCCCCAATGTGTTTATTTTTAACCCCCTGCAGTCCCCAATCATGTGTGGCTGCGGGGGTGAGAGAGGTGGTTGCGGGCGGCGGGAGGCGGTGCGGGAGCGGGGGCGGTGCGGCGGGCGGGATCGCGGTGCGATCCCCCGTCCGCCTCCTCTGTAATGTTTCCCTGGTGTCTAGTGGGTCTATCAGAGTGTCAGCACATTGCTGACACTCTGATAAGCGCAGCTGGCATCTGTGCTTGATCAGATGCCAGCCGTTTAACCTTCCGTACCGCGGTCCGTGCGGACCGCGGTATGGAAAGGTTAACAGGAGGAGCTCCCTCCCTCTCCCATCGGGGGCTGCTGTGCCTTTGCAGCCCCCAACAGGATGGGATCGCAGAGGGAGGGGCTCCACTCCTTCTGCTTCAATCACCCGCTGCCCTCTTATGGCAGCGGGTGATGGTTACCATGGAGACAGGGCGCTTTCAGAGCGTCCTGTGTCCATGGTGCTGAAGTCTGAATAGACCTGCTAAAGGTCTATTCAGACTTTAGTAAAGTACAAAATACAGTACAGTGCACTATATAGTGTACTGTACTGTAATACTCTGAACACCAGATCCACTGGATCTTTCAGAACCAAGTGGGTCTGGGTCAAAAAAATGTAAAAAAGTGAAAAAAAGTAAAAATGAAAAAAAAACACATATCACTGAATAAAAAAAAAATAAAAAAATACACTACACATATTAGGTATCGCGCGTCCGTAAAAATCTGCTCTATAAAAATATCACATGACTGAACTCGTCAGGTGAACGCCATAAAAAAATAAAAAAAATGGTGTAAATAAGCCATTTTTGGGCAACTTACATCACTAAAAGTGTAATACAAAGCGATCAAAAAAGCGTATGCCTCCCAAAATAGTACCAATCAAACCGCCATCTCATCCCGCAAAAAATGAGCCCCTACCTAAAACAATTGGCCAAAAATAAAAAATCTATGCTTCTCAGACTAAAACATGATTTTTTGTTTCAAAAATGCTTTTAGTGTTAAATGTATAAAAAAACTAAAAAGTAGACATATTGGGTATCTCCACGTCCGTAGAATCTGCTCTATAAAAATATCACCTGACCTAACCCCTCAAGTAAAAACTGTAAAAAAATTAAATAAAAACTTTGTCAAAAAGCCATTTTTGTCACCTTACATCACAAAAAGTGTAATAACAAGCGATCAAAAATTCATATGACCCCCAAATAGTGTCAATCTAACCGCCACCTCATCCCATAAAAAATGAGCCCCTACATAGGACAATCGCCCAAAAAAAAAAAAAAATATGGCTCTCAAACTATGGAGACACTAAAACATGATTTATTTTTGTTTTAAAAAATGATATTATTGTGTAAAACTTATATAAATAAATAAAAAGTATACATATTAGGTATTGCCGCGTCCGTCACAACCTGCTCTATAAAAATAACACATGACCTAACCCCTCAGCTGAACACATCAAAAAAATAATAATCAATACGGTGTCAAAAGCCATTTTTGTCACCTTACATCTAAAAAGTGTAATAGCAAGCGACCAAAATGTCATATGCACCCCAAGATAGTGCCAATCAAACCGCCATCTCATCCCGCAAAAAAATGAGCCCCTACATAAGACAGTCGCCCAAAAATAAAAAATAAACTATGGCTTTCAGAATGTGGAGACACTAAAAATAATTTTGTTCAAAAATGCTTTATTATGTAAAACTGAAACAAAAACCCTAAAAAGTAGTCATATTTGGTATTGTCGCGTCCGTTACAACCTGCTCTATAGAAATAGCACATAATCTAACCTGTCACTTCAACAATGTAAATAGCAAAAAATAAAAACGGTCCCCAAAACAGCAATTTTTTGCAAATTTTCCATTTTAATCCATTTTTCCAGTAACAAAGCAAGGGTTAACAGCCAAACAAAACTCAATATTTATTGCCCTGATTCTCTTGTTTGCACAAACACCCCATATGTGGTCGTAAACTGCTGTATGGCCAAACGGCAGGGCGTAGAAGGAAGGGAACGCCATATGGTTTTTGGAAGGCAGATTTTGCTGGACTGGTTTTTGACACTATGTCCCATTTGAAGCCCCCTGATGCACCCCTACAGTAGAAACTCCAAAAAAGTGACCCCATTTTGGAAACTACGGGATAAGGTGTCAGTTTTGTTGGTACTATTTTTAGGGTAAATATGATTTTTGGTTGCTCTATATTACACTTTTTTGAGACAAGGTAACAAAAATAGAAATTCTGAAATTTCATCTCCATTTGCCAATAACTCTTGTGGAACACCTAAAGGGTTAACAAAGTTTGCAAAACTGGTTTTGAATACCTTGAAGGGTGTAGTTTCTTAGATGGAGTCACTTTTATGGAGTTTCTACTCTAGGGGTGCATCGGGGGCTTCAAATGGGACATGGTGTCAAAAAAACAGTCCAGCAAAATCCACCTTCCAAAAACCATATGGCGCTCCTTTCCTTCTGCGCCCTGCAGTTTGGCCATACAGCAGTTTACGACCACATATTGGGTGTTCGTGCAAACTACAGAATCGGGGAATAAATATTAAGATTTGTTTGGCTGTTAACCCTTGCTTTGTTACTGGAAAAAATGGATTGAAATGGAAAATTTTTCAAAAAATCGAAATTCTGAAATTTTATCTCCATTTGCCATTAACTTTTGTGGAAAACCTAAAGGGTTAATTACGTTTGTAAAATCAGTTTTGAATACCTTGAGGGTGTAGTTTCTAGAATGGGGTAATTTTTGGGTGGTTTCTATTATGTAAGCCTCACAAAGTGACTTCAGACCTGAACTGGTCCCTAAAAAGTGGGTTTTGAAAATTTCTGAAAAATTTCAAGATTTGCTTCTAAACTTCTAAGCCTTGTAACGTCCCCAAAAAATGAAATAGCATTCCCAAAATGATCGATACATGAAGTAGACATATGGGGAATGTAAATCAATAACTTTTTTGGTGGTATTACTATGTATTATAGAAGTAGAGAAATTAAAACTTGGAAAATTGCTAATTTTTCAAAATTTTTGGTAAATTTTGTATTTTTTTATAAATAAAAATGAAATTTTTCAACTTTATTTTACCACTGTTATGAAGTACAATATGTGACGAAAAAACAATCTCAGAATGGCCTGGATAAGAAAAAGCGTTTTAAAGTTATCACCACATAAAGTGACACTGGTCAGATTTGCAAAAAATGGCCAGGTCCTTAGGGTGAAATAGGGCTGAGTCCTTAAGGGGTTAAAGCAGGGATAATTTATTCGCCAACAGGCATCATTAACATAGCAAGGTTTTACTTCAGCAAGTATTTTTCAAGCTTGAAAAAGACTTGCTGAAGTCGAAACGTTACTATGTTCTGATGCCTGTTGGTAAAAAATGTATCTATGCTTTAATTGGAGGAATTCTACTGGCCTTTTGTTTTCAGATTAGCTGCTTAGAGTGTGAACTTTTTCACAATATTCTAGTTTTCTGAAATACTGACTTTTGGGTTTTCATTAGCTATAATAGTTATCAACATTAATAGAAATAAACTCTTGAAATAGATCAACATGTGTGTAATGAATCTATAGAATATATGAATTTCACTTTTTGAATTGAATTACTGAAACAAATTAACTTTTTGATGATATTCTAACTTATTGAGATGCATTAGTATATATGTACTAACAGAATGAAAATAATGGCAAATGTATTTACTAGAGATGAGCGAATCGAAGTTGACGATGTGGAATTCGATCCGAATTTAATGAAAAATTTTATTCAAACCGAAGCCGAATTTCCTAACTCTTCACCGGTAACTAATCACATTTTTTCCTAAAATGGCTGCTGCTCATGTGAGGATATGGAGAAAGGAACTCTGGGTAGGTAGGACCACCCATAATGCCATGCATGCAGCCAATCAGCAGCCAGCTCTGAGATTTCACAGACTTAGGCCTCTTTCACACTTGCGTTCTGAGTATCCGGCAGGCACTTCGCCGGATCCGCCAGAATGCAAGTCGCCTGAAAGCATTGGAAGACTTATCAGGATCCTGATCAGTCTTCGAAATGCTTTGAGGTTACTATGGCAGCCAGGACGCTATTAAAGTCCTGGTTGCCATAGTAGTTGTGGGGAGGGGGGAGCAGTATACTTACATGTACCTCCTGACGAAGCGAAGTGCGAAACGCGCGTCGAGGGTGTTTGTTCCACTGGCGCTGACTTCCCCCTTATACTATGGCCAACGGTATGCTATTTGTGTCCTAGAATGTCTGATTATTCCATGCATTTTCTGGCCATGTGGTTTAATTTTCTGGGGTTTACTATGACCTCTAACCTTACCGTTGTTATACTATTGAGTGTCCGGCATAGAGCCCCGACGACGAAACTCAATGCCGCAAAACAAAAACGCAAGTCTGAAAGAGCCCTAATAAATAGCAGCAGCCATCTTAGATCCTACCATTTAACAGCATACTTAGTGTAGAGAGAGAATTGTCTGGAGGCACTAGGGACAGTGATAGGAAAGACTGGATTGTGGTGAAAAAATGATTAATAAGTGCTGGGAAAGGATAGGGAGGAATTGTTCCACAGCATTTATGTAGAACAGGCTTCAGTAGGGGAGGTTACAAACTGGGTAATAGGAACAATCCTATTACACCTTGGCCTTGGTGCACTGACTGGGGATCCAAATTGCCATTATACAGCTCTGTCTTTCCAACAAACCGTTGTTGTTATTGGGGTGCAAGTGCTGTTTGATACAGCCATTAACAGGGTTTATTACAAGGAATTATTTCTACAGTACATCTTATTTGCCCTTGTACGGTGCAGTTATATGTTGTAAAGCCTTTTTTGCCGTGTATTAGTGGCAAAAGAAAAATATATTTGCCCTTGTGCGGTGCAGTGATATATTCTAAAGCCCAGTTAGCCGTGTATTAGTGCCGAAATAAAAATATATTCGCCGTTCATCGCTGCACTTATCTGTTGAAAAGCCTTTTGTGTTGTGTAAAAGTGGAAAAAAATTAGGTCCTATTTGCCATTCTGTGGTGCAGTGATATATTCTAATGCCCAGTTTGCCGTGTACCAGTGGTGAAATAAAAATATATTACCCATTCATCATTGCACTTATCTGTTGAAAAGCCTTTTGTGTTGTGGAAAAGTGGAAAAAAATTAGGGCCTAAATGCCGTTTTGCGGTGTAATGACATATTTAAAATCCCAGTTTGCCATGTATTAGTGGCGAAATAAAAATATATTCGCCGTTCATCGTTGCACTTATCTGTTAAAAAGCCTTTTGTGCTGTGTAAAAGTAGAAAAAAATTAGGGCCTAATTGCCATTCTGTGGTGCAGTGATATATGCAAAAGCCCAGTTTGCCGTGTATTAGTAGCAAAATAAAAATATATTCGCCATCCAGCGTTGCACTTATCTGTTGAAAAGCCTTCTGTGTTGTGTAAAAGTAGAAAAAAAATTTGGGCCACACTGTAATTTTGCCACTCTGTGGCCTCTTCATGCTGCTTCCACCTCCACACTATGTCACCTTGCCACTCTGTGGTCTCCTGATGCTACCGCCACCTCCACACTCTGTCATTGTGCAACTCTGTGGCCTCCATATGCTGCTCACACCTCACCACTATGTCATAGGGCCACTCTGTGGACTTCTCATGCTGTTCCCACCCTACCAACTTCATGACTGGGCCACTATTTTACCTTTCGCCTGGCAGACATCATCATTTATTTGACCCTTCTTCTGATCTGTCAGAAGAAAGGAAAAATGAGACGTACAACAGATTTTTGGTAGCCAAAAGCAGCAGTGGTTACAAAACACAGAAGACATGCAAATATTCCATTCACGTGCCATTTCTGTTTTGGATCCACTCCTGTTTTTTTTTGGCATTAGCAATACTGATGGATTACTGACCAAATGCTGGCCGAGTGAAGGCGAATGCTCCACTGACAGGATCCGTTTTTGGGGGGTTATTGTTCTGATGGATCAGAGGAAGGGCCACATAATCACTGACGTCAACACAAACTTACTGCCGACACTCTCTCCACTCTGTCAGGGGGCTCTACTTGTATAAGCTTTTAATAGAACAGGTTCTGTAGACAGCTATGTGGAATCAGCTGACAACAGTGTAAAAGGACTGCGCTTCTTCTTGGCGCTAACATCGACCTGTAAGGCTGAGTTTATACGTGAGTTATTTGGTCAGTTTTGGCCCCATGACTGCCCAAATAAGTGAAGTATGCAGTGATTCTGAGAGCGACGCCTGTCATATGCATGTCATACGAACTCACAGTATTATTTCACTACCAGAGCAGACTCATAGCCGTTTTTAATGCGATTCACAGCAAATAAATTCAGACCGAACCGAAAAATTCGCTCATCTCATAGTATTTAATTGACATATGGTACATCTCCTGTAGTGTATTTTGTCTTTATTAAAAAGCTATATCCTTTGTGTCTGCTTTAGCTATCTATCTCTGAATCAAGACACAATGTGGTTATTTGCAAGAAGAAAGGTCAACCATAGCAGTGAATTTGGTTTATTTACAGTATGTGTTTTTCGTGGCACAAGGTAGAAAAATAAAGCTGTGTAAGTAAAGAACAATGGGTCAGCTTTAATCTCAAAGTTTTCCTTAAAGGTTTCCTGTTTAAATAAAATATATGTGTTTAAGAAAAAGTATCATAACTCGGGAATGGAGCCTCAGATCAACAAAAGAAAAACAGAGCTTTGATCAGATGAAACAAAGCTATTTGTCTATGAAAACAGTTGGATAGGGTGGTTGCTGGTGAAAGATTCCCTTTAAGCTAGATAGGTAGCAGGGGCATAACTATAGGGGGTGCAGAGGTATCAGTCGCTACCGGGCCCAGGAGCCTGAGGGGGCCCAAAGACCCTTGTGCCACAAAAGAAGACACTGGTATTATAGAAAGTGCATGCTGGTCAAGTTGCACCTCTGGCTGGAGGGAAGGGGTTAGAGGTGCCGTTTCAATTTTTTTCCTCAGGCAGCATGAATGCAATGTGCTTCCCTGTCCCTGGAGACACAGCCCTGAGGGAAGGGGGCCAAAGCTGAACTTGCATCAGGGCCCATGAGCCTTTAGCTATGCCCCTGATAGGTAGATAAATGATTGATTAATCGATCAATCGACTGCTTTCTCCCGCACCCCAAAGACAAGTAAGTAAGTAAAGTAAATTGATGAGTTGATAGAGAGATAGATATGCCATACTACAGTTCTGTTGTAAGGCTTCTCTTGTGAATAGGAGTTATCTGATAAAGCTGTAGAGAAGTCAAAAGTCCATGGCTAACTTTTCAGCAGTCCAAAACAGTTTTAAGGGAAGTTGTGTTGAGTTAATGGTACAATACTGGTATTGTAATATAGTCCTCTGTTGGCAGTGAGTCCTTCAGGAGCCAATTCAGACTATGGGAGTCGTAGTGGCTTTGACTATAGGTTGTGTCACAGTGGTTTCTGTCAGGCCGTTGCTCCCTAGGGCCAGTGCAGTGAGAGCTGTGTGCACTCTTTCTTCCCTTCGGGGACTGCCGGTAGTTTGGGCTCCTGCCTGCTGGTAGGAGTCAGGAAACAAGGCCAGAGAAGAATACACATCTATTTTTACTTGAGCGCAAAATAGAAGTTGTGGTACATCCAACAATAACCTATGCACAATGCAATTCCTTTTCCCAGATGTTGAGGTATGGAGGCTGGCAAAGAGGCAAATAATGGCACTCTCGGTATGCTCTTTTGCCAAAATTTCTGCCTCTAAAATCTCTGTCGGGCCACTGTAGTCTGGCGATTATGACAGTTGTGTCAACTGTGGGTGTGTGATGCAGGTTTTTAGAGCCAAGTGTAGAGGACATAGTAGACAAAGAAAAATAAATAAACAAAGGAGATGGACTGATAACTATCAGAATTAAAACTTCTCCTTCTTCACCTGTTGCATGGCATCTCCACTTAGGCTACCTGTGCTTTTTGGTGACCAGAAACCCAATGGTCACTCTGAATTCCAAAGAGCCTTTATGCAGATGGTAAAAAATTCCAGAGGGTCAATCATCAATGCAGCACTCCACAAATCTGTGTCCAGAAAGAAGCCTCTCCTCATTAAAAGACACATGAAAGCATCTGGAGTTTGCAAAAAAAGGACCTAAAGGACTCTGAGAAACAAGATTATCTGGTCTAATAAAACTTTTTGGCCTCAATTCTAAGTGTCATGTCTGATGGAAACCAGGCACTGTTCATCACCTGCCTAATACCATCAAGCTGTGGGGATGTTTTTAAACAGCTGGACAGGGAGACTGGTGAGTGCTGAGGGAAAGCTGAATGTACAGAGATATTCTTAATGAAAACCTGATCTAGAGTGCTCTGGACCTCAGACCAGCTAGAGCCCTGACTTGAGCTCAATCAAACATCTGTGGATAGACCTGAAAATTCCTGTCTACCAACGGTCACCATCTAACCTGACAGGGCTTGAAAGGATCTGCAGAGAAGAAAGGCAGAAAACCCCAAAACCAGGTGTGCAAACCTTGCTGCATCATACCCAAGAAGGTTGGAGGTTGTAATCGCTGCCAAAGGTGCTTCAAATAAGTCCTGAGCAATGGGTCTGAATGCTTATAACAATTCAGTATTTTAATTTTTCCTTTTCAATAAATTAACAAATATTTTAAAACATCCTGTGTGGCAGGGGGGGGTGTCTGAAGAATTTCCAAATGCATTGTATCTTAACATTGAGCTATTGTTTTGACCATTTATTCCTTCCATCTGAATAACCTGACTTTCTTTCTGTCAAACTACTTTCTTCTGCCTCCTTTTGGTACTGTGTATTGGAGCTTTTAATTTATTCAGACGCCAGCCATTGATAATGGAGACTACTGTGGATAACTACCTGGTAATACCCTGCAGGGTAACTTACATCTCCATACAGAGGTTGAAGGGTGAAAACTAGGGAACCCGTTAGACTCTTTTCCTCAGTTTAGCCTATGTCAGTCTGTTATCAACCGAGAAGGTCCTCATCATCAGTGTACACCTTGTGTAATTTCCTCACTTGCTGAAATAGCCTTGAATGGAAGACCTTACTAAAATAAATTGCGAGCCCTTTGGTTACTTGTTGCACCCCTTTTTTAATCTCTAGTGATGCTTGTGTAAATAGAATAGAAATGTATTAGGGAATTGGAGGTTTACAGTTTCCTTTATAAGCAGGGTCCCATTTGAACCACTGAAGATAAACGTATGCAGTTAATGTAAACGCTTTTAGAGTGTAACTCTTATTTCAATTTTTTTTTTTTTACATGTAGGGAAAGTGGTTAAGAATATTTTTGAAATATATTTTATTTGTTTTGTTTAAGTGTTTAAGTGATTTTGTTCAATTTTATATAAAAAAAAACTGGCTCTGAAGTCATTGCTCTAAATCTCTGTCCAGTATTCAGAGGAAACTGTACACTGAAGACTGCAGAGGTAGGCTCTTGAGCATGCCTATGCAGATAACAGTGAGCAGTCATTACTGTACAGAACATGCTAAACACTGAAGACGGTTTTCCTTAGCAACAGTTATTTAGAGCATTGGTAGAGGATGACTTCATAGCCTTTTATTTTAATAAATGGAACAAAATCACTTAATAAAGTATATTTCAAAAATATTCCTAAGCACTATCCCGAAACTTTGAAAAACAAATACTTGAAATAACAGCTACATTTTAAGTGTGCAATTTATCTTTTGCGAATAATGAGATAAAATATTCCATCTTCATCGTTTTTATTACATTCATTTATATATTTATATTTTGCAATTTTTATGCAAGTACTTTAAAATTCTGTATTATAGATGCAGAACAGATATTTTTTGTGATCTGAAAGGAAAAAAATGATAACGTAAAAATATGCACACCCATTAACACATTTGATGCTTTACTTAACAGACGCTATTAACAGTAAGGGACTGAATCAACATAACCTGATATATTCCATTAACTGCTGAGACTTAAGTACATAACATGGTTTATGTTATATGGATTAATTAACAAAACCTACATATTACTGATAAACACCGCTATGTAGTCAGCAGAAAATCAGGCACTCAGACTGTACTGAATACATATCTTATTGCCTGTCTACATCAAAATCTTCATCTGTGATTTCACTTAATTACTCAGGAAATTTGTAATAACTAGCAGATGGCTTTTCTCCATTCTCTATACTGGATGCATCATTACCACTATATCAATGCATATCAGCCAAATAGATCATTATTTTCATCATTGAGCCTATTCTGACACAAACAAAGCTTCTTGTATTTAGGAAACAAGCCAGGCACATTGGGTCTTATTATGTCACGTCACTTATTCGTTATGTAACAGTGATGATGACCTTTGCCTCTTTAGTCTCATTTAAAACAAAGATATACATCATTAATTTCAGATTCAGAACATTTTGGTATATAGAAATGCATTTCACTTGTCAGTCTTCCAGCATGTGTTAACTATATTGTGAAATATAAGTTTTTTTTTTTTTTTGCAAACAAAAGTAATGGAAACTGGAAAGTAAGAAAAAGGGACACAAGAGTAGTTGGAAGTAAGCCGTGAGTGTAACATTGCAGAGAGCTGTTTGGAAACTATTGTTTCTATTGGATAAGCCTGTCTTGTCGGATATTCGTTTTCTGTTGTTTTCTGTAAAGGAAAATCCACCGTGGACCAGCTACATGTGGCTGCACTCTAAGGCCTCTTTCACACGGGCGTCATGTTTGACGCCTGGATAAGAGGCGGGTGCGTTGCGGGAATATGCGCGTTTTCCGCGCGGGTGCAAACGTTTGTAATGCGTTTTGCACGCGTGTGAGAAAAAACGCAATGTTTGGTACTCAACCCGAAGCCGGACTTCATCACTGAAGTCCGGTTTCGGGTCTTCTGGAGAATTGTTTATTTCCCCTTATAACATGGTTTATGGGGAAATACTAGCATCATTAATAAAGAATGCATTGTAAAATGAAGTGGAGGGGGTTAAAAATAATAAAAGTTAACTTACCTTAGCCACTTGATCGCGTAGTCGCGATCTCTCCTCTCTTTCTCTGCATCATCTAAGATCTACAGGACCTGTGATGACGTCACATCACATGGTCCAATCACATGGTCCATCTTACCATGGTGATGGACCATGTGATTGAACCATGTGATGTGACGTCATCACAGGTCTCTTAGATCTTAGATGATGCGGGAAAGAGAGAGAGATCGCGACTACGTGATCAAGTGGCTAAGGTAAGTTAACTTTTATTATTTTTAACCCCCTCCACTTCATTTTACAATGCATTCTTTATTAAGAATGCTATTATTTCCCCTTATAACCATGTTATAAGGGGAAATAATAGAGATCGGGTCCCGTTGCTAAGCAACCATGCAGGAAGATCGCAATGCATCCGCACTTGCTTGCGGACGCTTGCGATTTTCCCGCAGCCTATTCACTTCTATGGGGCCTGCGTTGCGTGAAAAACGCACAATATAGAGCATGCTGCGATTTTCACGTAACGCAGAAGTGATGCGTGAAAATCACCGCTCATGTGCACAGCCCCATAGAAATGAATGGGTCTGGATTCAGTGCGGGTGCAATGCGTCCTCCTCACGCATTGCACCCGCGCGGAAAACTCGCCCGTGTGAAAGGGGCCTAAGGCTTCATTCACACCTGCACTGAATATTTTTTTTATATAATTCTGCCTTGCTATAGCTACAGAATAATGGAAACCTCTGCTGGATGCATAATGAACGCAAACTAACCCCACTGTCTATAATGGGGTCTGTTTGTTCTCCGTCAAGAATACTTAAATTTTATCAAAGTAGTACAAAATGTAATGCTATTTTGACTGATTCTTTTAATGGAAACTGGGATAGAGCCTCTTCCAACACAGATGTGAAAGAAGCCTAAAGGTGTGGTTCAATATTTGTAAAAATTGGCAAAGAACAGAAAACTGTAAAACAAAGGAAAAGAAACCACACCATTTAAAAGTCCTGAAGCTCCAGTTCCTGCAGGTCTTGCAGCAGTGACATCTTGTTTATCATTCACATGACCACTGTAGCTAGTGATTGGCTGCAGTGGTCACATAAATGATGAACATGACATCATCGTGCAGCAACCCAGGGTGAATGTGAAGAGGATGGAAGCTTGGATGGACAGGCTGCAAGTGGTACTCATGGTGTTCTCTACAGCAGGTAGAGGTACAGTACATAGTCGTACAAGGCAGATTTAAACTCTGATGTGGCTGACCTGGAACAGGGCTCCCAGTGTTTCAATATCTTTTAAGATGAGATAGTCTCTTCTTCTAGATGTAAATCCTAAAGACAATTTCCAACTGAGAGGTGCACAAATATGTCAAATACCTGCAACTCCTTTTGCAGTGCGGATCTCTAACAAACAGCAATGTTAGCTGCAACAGGTGCTGAGCCAGACAGAAAAAGTAAGGGCTCAGTCCATGCTATGAGGCCCATTTCTAATGAATTCTTCTAACAGTCTATCTATTGCGCCCTCCTCAGGTTAGTCCTGAAAAGGGTTTAATGATTTGGTCAGTTGCCAAAACAGCTGAACAGTGAGACCCGTGACCTCTGTCTTCTCTTTACAGGCTCATCTCTACATTCACTGAACTAGACTAGATAGACTGGACAGGAAGCAGAAGACCAACATAGATCAGATCTGCCATCCTTTTAGAAGTTTCTGCAATAGAACAAATAAGAGAAAGATGAATCATGTCTTCACCCTAACAGCACACACCCAAGGCTTTCTTAAAGTAACATTACAACTTTTCTCTGAAAATGTGTACAAACGGAGCGCAAAACAATAAAAACAATGGCGCATTCTCCTACAAAGGTAGAAATACATTAACCCCTTAAGGACACGGCCCAATTTCTCCTTAAGGACCAGGCTATTTTTTGCAAATCTGACCAGTGTCACTTAATGTGGTGATAACTTTAAAACGCTTTTACTTATCCAGGCCATTCTGAGATTGTTTTTTCGTCACATATTGTACTTCATGACACTGGTTCATTTTTTTGTATAAAAAATACTAAATTTACCAAAAATTTTGAAAAATTTGCTAATTTTCAAGTTTCAATTTCTCCACTTCTAAAATACATAGTAATACCTCCAAAAATAGTTATTACTTTACTTTCCCCAAATGTCTACTTCATGTTTGGATCATTTTGGGAATGCCATTTAATTTTTTGGGGGCGTTACAAGGCTTTGAAGTTTAGAAGCAAATCTTGAAAATTTTCAGAAAATTTCAAAAACCCAATTTTTAAGGACCAGTTCAGGTCTGAAGTCACTTTTTGAGGCTTACATAAAAGAAACCACCCAAAAATGACCCAATTCTAGAAACTACACCCCTCAAGGTATTCAAAACTGATTTTACAAACGTTGTTAACCCTTTAGGTGTTCCACAAGAGTTCATGGCAAATGGACATAAAATTTCAGAATTTCGATTTTTTGGCAAATTTTCCATTTGAATCCATTTTTCCAGGAACAAAGCAAGGGTTAACAGCCAAACATAACCCAATATTTATAGCCCTGATTCTATAGTTTGCAGAAACACCCCATATGTGGTTGTAAACTGCTGTATCACTAAACGGCAGGGCGCAGAAGGAAGGGAACGCCATATGGTTTTTGGAAGGCAAATTTTTGATGGACTGGTTTATTTACACCATGGCCCATTTCAAGCCCCCTGATGCACCCCTAGAGTAGAAACTCCAAAAAAGTGACCCCATTTTGGAAACTACTGGATAAGGTGGCAGTTTTGGTGGTATTATTTTTAGGGTACGTATGATTTTTGGTTGCTCTATAATACATTTTTGTGAGACAAGGTAATAAAAAATAGAAATTCTGAAATTTCATCTCCATTTGCCATAAACTCTTGAGGAACACCTAAAGGGTTAATAAAGTTTGTAAAATCAGTTTTGAATACCTTGAGGGGTGTAGTTTCTTATATGGGGTCACTTTTATGGAGTTTCTATTCTAGGGGTGCATCAGAGGAGCTTCAAATGTGACATAGTGTCAAAAAAACCAGTCATTCAAAATCTGCCTTCCAAAAACCATATGGCGTTCCTTTCCTTCTGCGCCCTGCCGTTTGTCCATTAAGCAGTTTACAACCACATATGGGGTGTTTCTGTAAACTACAGAATCAGGGCAATAAATTTAGAGTTTTGTTTGACTGTTAACCCTTGCTTTGTTATTGGAAAAAAATTATTAAAATGGAAAATTTGGAAAAAATAGCTGTTTTGGGACCGTATTTATTTTATTTTTGTGACTGTGTTCATCTGAGGGGTTAGGTCATGTGTTATTTTAATAGAGCAGATTCTTACGAACGTGGCAATACCTAATATGCCTACTCTTTTTAATTTATTTAGGTTTTACACTATAATATCCTTTGTTAAACAAACAAAAAAAAATTTTAGTATCTCCATAATCTGAGAGTCAGTTTTTTTAAGTTTTTGTCCAATTGTCTTAGGTAGGGGCTCAATTTTTGCGGGATGAGATGACGGTTTTAATGGCACTATTTTGGGGTGGATATGACTTTTTGATCGCTTGCTGTCACACTTTTTGTGATGTTAGGTGACAAAAAACTGCTTTTTACAGTATTTTTTATTTTTTGCGGTGTCCACCTGAGGGGTTAGTTCATGTGTTATTTTTATAGTTCAGGTTCTTACGGACGCGGCGATACATAATATGTCTACTTTTTATTTATTTATTTAGGTTTTACACAATCATATAATTTTTGTACCAAAAAAAAATCATGTTTTAGTTTCTGCATAGCCTAAGAGCCATAATTTTTTTATTTTTTTGGGCTATTTTCTTAGGTAAGGTATCATTTTTTGCGGGACGAGGTAACGATTTGATTAGTACCATTTGGGTGTAGATACAACTTTTTTGATCACTTTCATTAACTTTTTTGGGAAGTGAAGTGGGCAAAATTTCAATGTTATCATTGTTTTTGGGGGTTTTTTATAGATCAGGTCGTTACGGACGCGGTGATATATAACATGTGTAGTGTATTTTTTTGTTTTCTTTTTTATTAGTGATAAATGTGTTTTTTTGTTTTTACCTTTTTTCACTTTTTTATATTTTTGGACCCAGACCCACTTGGTTCTTGAAGATCCAGTGGATCTGGTGTCTGTATAATACAGTACAGTACATTATATAATGTACTGTACTGTATTTTTTACTTGACACTTAGTCTGCTCAGACTTTTGCCTTTAGCAAAAGTCTGATCAGGCTTCTGTTTCCATGGCAAGCCGGACGCCTTTGAAGGCGTCCTGTTGCCATGGTTACCGTCCTCCGCTGCTATAACAGAGCAGCGGAGGATGAGGAGGGAGGGAAGCTAGGGACTGGAGCTAGGGGGGCTGCACCAGGCACAGCAGCTCCCCACAGCAGCTCCCTCCCTCTTAGCCACTTCCATACAGCGGCCCCTACGGATCGCGGCATGGAAGGAGTTAATAGGCTGACATCCGTGCCTGCACGGATGTCAGCCGTTACAAGCAGAGTGTCAGCAATGTGCTGACACTTTGCTTGTCACGCTCGGCCATCCTGAAAATGAGCGGAGGGGCGGGCAGAGGATCGCGCGCCCGCCTGCCTCCCGCACCGCCCGCCTCCCGCACCGCCCGCAAGCCTCCCCCCCTCCCCGCACCGCCCATCACAATGAGGGCACGGGGGGGAGGTTATAGGAATTTAAAAAATACATTTGCCGGCATTTTAAAGTATCTGATCCCCGCGGTCATAGACCGCGGGGATCAGATACATCGCATAGCGCTGCAAACCGCAGGTCTGAATTGACCTGCGGTTTGCAGCGATCACCGATACAGGGGGGTCACAGGACCCCCCGGCATATGAACATGGTTCCTGCTGCACGATCGCAGCAGGAGCCATGTTTCTAGCAATTTTTATTATTTTTTTATACAGGATTTAATTTAGGACGTATGGGTACGTCCTGTGTCCTTAAGGACTCGGACATTAGGGCGTACCCATACGTCCTATGTCCTTAAGGGGTTAAGATATGTCAAACAACACACATTTTTTACTCTTTACCCACTAGCAGAGTCCTAGTGAGGCATTACAATTGCTGCAAGACCAATGGAGAACAGAATGGTGCAGCTGGAGAGATGGGGCATTTAAAGGGTAATCTTTTTCCCCCTTTTTTATAGTTTCCTTATCTTAGCATTTTTTTTTTTAATCTCAGACTTGGGTTTAGTGTCTATGGCAGTATGAGGGGTAAATACAGCCCTGGCCTCCAAGGAATACATAGAGACTGATATCCAGTACACACAGCAGATAATGTAGGATTCAGCTAGTCAGAGTAGGTAGACACGTGATATAACTAGAAATGAGTGAATTTCTCAAAAATTCAATTTTGCCTGTTCACCGAATTTTTTGAAAAAAATTTGGTTCGATCCAAATTTATTTGTGGCGAATCGCATTAAAAATGACTATTTCCTGGCTGCAGAAAGCCTTTATAGTGATGTAGAACACTGTGCCTTGCAGTAACACGCATAGGGAGTCTGCTGTGGTTGGTGTGGCACCATGGATGATCTAGTCTGATGCATCAGGCATTGGTGGGTGGAAATCGTGGCTGATCCACACCTGATTCATCTTTACAAAGGTCAGTCTCTCCACATTTTGGGTTGACAGGCGAGTTCTTCTTGGGTAACTATGGCCCCGCCACACTAAACACCTGCTCTAATGCCCCATTACTGGCCGGGCAGGACTGCTTTTCCAGGACAAACTCTGCTAGTTGCGGCCACAAATCCAGTTTGCGGACATGAAGCAGTGGAATGACATTGTTCATCCTGTAGTCCTGGCGATTGTCAAATAACATGGCCACCTTAAAGTGCCTGAGCAAACGCCAGGTGTCACGCATGAGCTGCCACTGGCTGACATCGAAGTTACACAGGGAGTACTCTTATCCGCTTGGATCATCAAGAAACCGTTTATGGTGCTTCTCTGTTCATATAGTCGTTCCAACATATGAAAGGTGGAATTCCAAAGGGTGGAAACGTTGCATATCAGCCTATGTTGGGGGATGCTGTTCTGCCACTGTAGCTCAAGGAGGGTGTGCTTTGTGGTGTACGAGTGGCTGAAGTGCATGCACAGTTTTCTGGCCATTTTTAGGATGTCTTGCAGATGGGTGGAGGACTTCAGGAACCACTTGACAACCAGATTGAACATGTGTGTCATGCAGGGTGCATGGCTCAGCCCTCCTTGGTGCAGTGCCGACACCATGCTCTTCCCGTTGTCGGTCTCCATGGTTCTGATTTTGAGTTGTCGCAGAGAAAGCCAGGATTTAATTTCTTGATGAAGGACACAGAGCAGTTGCTCCCCTGTGCGACTCCGTTCGCCCAGGCAAATAAGGTGCAGAACAATGTGATACATCGCCGTGCCCTGCACATGTGGTATACCAAAGGGGCACTGTGAATTGGCCTGCAGTGGAGGCTGAGGACACGGTGGAGGATGAAGAGACAGAGGCGGACATTGTCACAGGACCAACGGCGTAAGAATGTGGAGGCGGAAGCGGCGTCACCTTGCCAAGTTGTTGTTGTGGCTGTGCAGGAACCATATTGACCTAGTGGGCCATAAAAGAAATGTATTGTCCCTGACCGTAATTACAGTTCCACACGTCGGCGCTGCTGTGCACTTTAGCAGAAACCGACAGGCTCAAGGGACTGGCCCACCTTCTGTTCTACATGTGTGTGCAGGGCTGGTACTGCCTTTTTGGCAAAGAAATGACAGCTTGGGACTCTCCACCTCGGCTCGGCACACGCCATCAGTTCTCTGAAAGGTGCAGGAGCACATTCAGCTTCTGCTCTGTTGGATCAGTGCACACATACTGTTGTCTCTTGGCAATCGCTTCGGTGATCGATTGCTGACGGAATGACTGATAAGGAGTAGGAGCAGGAGCATCAGGACCAGCAGATGATGGGAAAGACAGACAGCTTCCTTCGGCTGAGGTGGTGGAGCCTTGACTGCGTGATATCGGGTCGGTGCCACTAAGTAATGCAGCAGTTGCTGCGGCAGGCTGGACCACCACATCAGAGCTGCGGTTCTCCCAGGCCACTTAATGGTGACGCTGCATATGTTGACACAGGGCCGTGGTGCCAACATTGGCACCCTGGCCACGCTTCAACTTCTGCCCGCAGATTCTAAAAATGGCCTTTTTCACCTCCTCTGACAGCTTAACAAAAAACTGCCACAACGCCAAGTAGGTGATTTTACCCCAAACACTCCGCATTGACTGGCTACTACTGCCGCTGCTTCCGTGAACCCCTGCACCCCTAATTACCGGACAGGTAGGCTCCTGCAAAACGGGTGGTCTACCCTGGGCACGTTTAGCTCCGAACGTCCCACTGCTGACACCCTGCTGATTCCTGGCCATTTTAGTGACTTGCTGGCTCTGCCGCTGTCTCACAGGCAAGCTGCCACCCTCTTCTTCCGATGATGATGAAGCCCCTAATTCACCAGTCTCCCGATTGCAATCAGCTATATCATCATCATCGAGTACTGTCTGCACGTCACTGTTGTCCTCCTCAACGTTCTCTGAGCCAAGAGCCTGACAGTTCGCAACACCAGCTTCCACATCACTCGCCTCATCACTACTTGCTCGCCTTGCGGAGGAAGCGGCAGATGTCTCTTCCACATTTTGGCTGGCCAGTAGCTGCTGACTGTCCTCTAGTAGCTCGTCCTCACTGTATAGTGGAGCTGAGCCCACAGCATATTATACTTCTCTGGCTGAGGAAAAAGAAAAGGACAGAGGCAGGTTAAAGACAGGTAAGGGTACAGGGACTGTTCCCAGGCCATGCCAACTAAGGGTTGTGTCTGATGAACCCATCGACTCTTTGCTGGGGGTGTCTGATTTCACTGGGACGAAGTGGGTGCTGGTCAAAACATGACCGCTAGATGACACCGGGAGCTCAGGCCTCTCGCTGCGACTCCTGCTGCCATGCCCCCTTACTCTGCTGCGACCTGTGCCTGCGCTAGAAACATTTAGGCCTCTGCCACTCCCCTCTGCAGGGCCTGGCACTTCTCTGTCTGACATACTGTTAGATTAAATAAATAAATAAATAAATAAATATTAAAACACCTCAAAAAAGTCTGTAATTTTCTCACTTCACCACACAATGGCTAATAAGCGCTTTTTTTTTACACTAATACACGCCAAAAAGGGCTTTAGAACATATAACTGCACCACACAAGGGTAATTAAGACATAGAAATATTTCCTTGCCATAAACCCTGTTAATGGCTGTGGCAAACAGCACTTGCACCCCAATAACAAGAACGGTTTACTGGAATTACAGAGCTGTATAATGGCAATTTGGATCCGCAGTCAGTGTAGCAAGGTGTTATACGATTGTTATACGATTGTTCCTATTTCCCAGGCTGTAAACTCCCCTACTGAACCCTGTTCTGCTTCAATACTGTGGAATGATTCCTCCTTATCCTTTCCCTGAACTTCTACACAGCAAAATAAAAGTTTTAAAGTCTTTTCTACCACTGTCCCTAGCACCTGCTGATGCCTCTCCCTGCACTAAGTACACTGGAAAATGGCTGAATCCAAAATGGCTGAGGCTATTTATAGGGCTGTGACATCACAGGGCTCACTGTCTGCTGATTGGCTGCATGCATGGCATTGTGGGTGACCCCTCATCCCCAGAGTTCCTTGCTCCATGTCCTAACACGTGCAGCAGCCATTTTAGGAAAAAATGCAATTTGTTACCACGAAGCGTGAAGAAATTCGGATTCGGTGCGAATCGAATTTTTCCTGAATCGCAGATCGAAATCTACTTCGTCAACTTCGATTCACTCATCTCTAGATAAAACAACACACTGGAATCGACCTCATAAATCAGCATGAAGCTTCTGGTAAGATAATTACCTGCACCACATTTTACATGATGTACTTTACAAAGGCAGGGAAAAATTGCCCAGAATACTTCTTTAAAGGGGTTATCTGGGAAATAATATTGATCCACAGGATAGGTCATCAATATCACATCGGCGGGGGTCCGAGTACCGTCACCCCCGCCGATCAGCTTTTTCAAGAAGCTTTGAAACTCACCAGAGCTCTGGTGAATGGCGCCTCCTGGATGCTTAGCAAGCACAGCCGTATATCGTATAGCAGCTGTGATTGGTATTGCAGCTCAGCTCTGTTGACTTAAATGGGGATTGGCTGCAACTAAGCCATGTGACAGATGTACATTACCTAGGAAGAAGCCATGGCGTTTATGAATCGCCCTGCATCTTCTAAGAGCTGATCGTCGGGGTCCCAGGTGTCGGACCTCTGCTGATCAGACATTGATGAGCTATCCTGAGAATAGGTCTTCAATATTTTTTCTCGTTTAACCCCTTATTAGCCTTCCTTACTGTATAAGTGATGAGACGGTGATTGCCAGCAAAGAACAATTCCCGAAGATCGCCTGCTAAATTGTCCCATCTAAAGGGACTTTTACTGTAGGAACCCTATTAGACCTCATAATTTTAAGGTCAATTATCGGGAATGAGCATTAATACAAATGCTCGTTCCCAATAGTTGACCTGTATAATCGAGCAGATAAACAGCCTATGAACAAAAAACACTCATTGGTCAGCCTATGGGCATCCTTCATCAGGATGAAAGATGCCTGATTATCGGTAGTACAGTTCCCTTCGTAATCAGTAATGTGCTGCTGATAATCATTTCTAGTGTTGACTAAATCAAAGTCCACGAAGTGGACTTCAATTCGCATTTCAGAGAAAGTTCAATTTGCCGTGAAGCTGAATGTCCTCGTACTTCGTGGTAGCAAATCGATTTTCCCTGAATAGAGGTAAAAAATCATACCGCATTTTTGGGGAAGGAGCTGGCTGCCGCCATCTTGATTAAATCTTGCACTACGCCTCTCGACATAATGATATCATCGGGCTGTGCAAGATTTCGGGTTAGATCTTCAATCAAGATGGCGGCTGGCTCTTCGCGATCAAATGGAGGAGGTAAGTACGATTTTATTTTTATTTTTTTCTACACTGTATTTTTGCTTTCAGATGCTGCAATCAGCTATGAATGCGGCATCTGAGGGGTACAATTACGGGGATCAGAGCAATCACCGCTCCCTGTCATTGCACCCACTACTTACAAAGAAATGTGCTTCGCGAATAATTCATTACAAAGCAAATTTTTTTGACATTTCGGCGAAACAAATTTTTCAATACTTCGCTAATCACTAATCATTACAGGTGATTGAGAGAGGAATGACTGCGGTAACAATCATTCCTCCCACAGCTTGCATCAGTCAGAGTAATTAGGCCTGGGTAGACGAGCACTGATTGATGTATTATCACCCATCGGCACTTTCAGTGTAATAGCCCTATGGGTTTACCTACATACTAAAAGGATTATTTTAAAATAGGGTTCCCAGGAAGCCTGAAGATCCTTGAGTCTTGTGCATTTACAAGCAGTGATCTCCTCCAGAGTATGGGGAGGAGCGATCGGTAATGCCATGTCGTTGTTTGGCGGCAGCAGAGTGTGTTTAGACAGCACAATTTGCTGCAGGCAAACATTGATTCAGGTGCCTACACAAACGATCCAATTACCCGACGAAAGAGTGTTTCATTCGGTAATCAGCAGCACCTTTAAACCTCTAGATGATCGCTAACGAGCATTCCCATGAACGCTCATTAGCGTTTGTCTGGTGGATTCTTGTAAAGGGACCTTACATGTACAATATATGCTGTAAATGTAAATGGTCCTGCCCTTTGCTGTGGTGAGTAAACTTGCTGTATGATCATCTTTAGACACTTGTAGGGTTAAGAACATATCTAAATCCCAATGTTAATGATTAGACTAATATTTAAAAAAATAAATAGTAATATAGTAATAATAAATAGAGAACTATTAATCATTGCTTAAAAATGATCTTACCGTCGTTTTTAACTACATTTATTTCCTTTCCACCCTTTTTGTTGTAAGTTCTTACATTAAACAATTAACATTTGTGCTTCTGCAAATTCAAGAAGAGAAAGAGCACTGCAATTAGAATACAGCCTGCAAAACAGCATTAATTATAAATATTAATTTAATAATCTTAAATGTGCTAGCGAATTCTATAGCTGCCAACTGTAATAAAGCTATTTAAATTAATCTACATATTCCTTCAAAAAGCTATACAAGTATAGAACATAGATGAGAGGAACAATGATCTACTTAATTATGATTTTTAATGTTTGTGAAAACCTTTAATGCGCATTGAGCGATAAATTCTTTATCACGTTATACAGGGCACTGCCCTTTGTTTCCTCCTGCAGAGTTACGTAAGCACACTCAAGAACTGAAACTAAATTCATGAAATTAGAGACCATTGTAGACAATCGACATTCACTTTGTATTGTGTAGGTAATATACATCTGTATTAGACCTACTGTTATCTTAAAGGGGTTTTCCACTTTGGATAATCCATGTTGGTTATATGACTGCTTTGAAAAAAGGCTGATTTAAAAGTGTCCCCCTTGAGGGACCCCCAGCAGTCACCTATAATTGGTGGGCAATATTTGGCATCAATGTTTCCCCTCAACACCACCACAGGAGAAATTAAACTTCACAAGGTGCTCATTTACATCAGTGCAGGGTTCCTCAACTCCAGACCTCGGTGCCCACCTCCCAGCTATGTTTTCAGGATTTCCTTAGTATTAAGCAGGTGATATCAATCTAGCAATACTGACCACAGGTATTCATTCTGTGGGATATTCTCAAATGATCACCCTGAGGACTGGAGTTGAGGAACACTGCATCAGTGGGTTGTGTAATGTAATGGACAGGATAGTCCCCAGAGCAAAAGACTCTTTTTGTAACTGTTGTCTACTCTGGATCCTGAACAGAAAACCTCCTATTAATTTCCAATTGTCTTATAGGGTACAGTTAGAGTCGGACTAGGGTGCCTAGGGCCCACCAGTAAAATTTATTTTGGGGGCCACCGTACAGATACATTCAAATATAATAAATAATCTAACAAGTGTTTTTATATGAACATAGGCTGGTTGAGGTGCTGTACATTGAATATATGTATATAGTGCAGTAAGTCTACTGTGTTATGTGCCACTTGTGCAGGGGTGGAAGACTAGGGGCCCACATTGCTCAGGGGCCCACCGGGGGATTCACCTGTACACCTGTGGGCCAGTCCGAGCCTGGGTACAGTATAAGAATATATATTTTTTCTTTTTTTTTTTTAACATGGACATGTTTGTTTCAGTAAATACTTCATAAAACAACAATTCTGTTGCATCTTTTCTTAGCGTGCAGCAATGGCCCATTTGTTTGTTATTCCTCCTGCAAATCTATGATTTAATTGACAACTGGATTTTATCAATACCCTTATGAATGCGGTTCTAACACTGCCTGATGACAATCCTACACTATGCATGGAAGGGTTGTCAACCAGAATTTTTATTTTTTCTGGACAACTTATCCTAAAATCACAGACATCCAACATGTTTAAGGGACAAATTGGAAAACTGTAATGAATTATAAAAATTATACATAATCCATGTTTATAGCTCAATATACTGATAAGAACTCACTATTGGTAGTAACTGTGACCTGTAAAATTATTACAATAACCACGAAAATATTCTAGTCAAGTACCACCAGCCTCAGAAAAATCAAGAAGACGTCTATTTTTTTTCACGGATACAGGATAAAAATCACCTATTTTTGCGGACTGCTTGGAAATTTCGGGACGGTTGCAAACCCTGATGCAGGAGCATGACCCATGGCAGCAGAGAATGGTAGCACCAGCTGCAATTAATTTATACATTTCCGAGAGAAATAACAGAAGAATGACTCAACACAGAGTCATTATTTCATGGGACGTAAAAGTATTTATTAAAACAGACATGTCCCCATCACCTGGCCATTTCTTCATTCATCACAGTTGCCTGTCACCATTTCTATGCATATTGTACTTGTACTGTATAAAATGCGTGGTACACCCTCTGGCACTTTACGGACTCTGTTCTAAGTATAGATGTGGGTCGCAGACATGGGAACCATATCTATCAGACATTGGGGGCATATACCATGTTGAATATGGGAATACCCCTTTAAATGAATGCGGCACGGATGTGGACCCATTCACTTCAATGGGGCCGCAAAAGATGCGGACAGCACTAAGTGTGCTGTCCGCATCCGTTGCTCCATTCTGTGGCCCCCCGAAAAAATAGACATGTCCTATATGCAATTTGTGGAATGCAACAAACGGGGCCTGAGCCCTAAACAGCATTGCCACTTCTTGGAGCCCATGCCAATACCTACAACCAGGGCAGTTTCTAGGGAAATTTGCCAACAGGGCGAAAATCAAAAAAGCGCCCCCCCCCCCTTCCAGATTGTGGCCGGATCTCTGCCATACCCCATTGTAGTTGATTGGGGCGGCAGGCATTCAGTCTGCATCCAGCAGTGCCGGATCCAGTGAATTTTGGCAGGCAGTTCTCTGCCGGAACAGCCTGCCAGAATCACTAACGCAGTTGTGAAAGTAGCCTAATGCAGCCCCACAACATACCTCTTACATCCAGTGACGTCTCCTGTGATGTAGATGTTCTCTTTCTTTATCTTCTATATTCAGATCAGACCACCATGATGATTTCTTTCAGCCATCTCTTCTCTCTGCAGAGTTTGACAGACATCTTAGTTTCCTACTTTTCCATCATGCACCCCCAAAACTATACTGCATAAACTGATAAACCCCTGAAAATACTAGTTACACACAGAAAGCCCCCCTTTTAATAATTATTGGAACACAATGCTCTAAAAAAACTGCACACAGGAAATAGTGTCCCTGATACCAATAGTGTAACCATAATGTCCCCAAAAATAACTGTGCTAAGCTGATGCTGTGCCAGGGTGCCCCCACAGTAATAGTGCTCCCCAAAATCACAACTATAGTAATAATTCTGTGCCAGAATGCACTTAGTAGTAGTAGTGCTCCTACAGTGCCCCATACAGTAATACAGTAATTGTGTCACAGAAGTAATAATGCTCCCATAGTCCCCCAGTTGTAATAAAGCCCACCATAATGCCCCTGTAGTAATAATTCTCTTTATAATGTGTGACAGTAGAAACCCCCTTATAATGTGTGCCAGTACAAAAATGCCTTGCTGTGTGTCAGTAAAAAAATAAAATAAAAACATCATCTCTTAGTGTCCCCAGTAGAGCCAATGTCCCCAGAGTGCCCTCATGTGTTCCAATGACCCGTACTGTGTGCCACTACAAAAACACTTAGTGCCCCAGTTGAGCTTAGGTGCCCATAGTGCCCCTTTAATTTGTGCCAGTATAAAATACTCCTATATAGTGCCCCAGAAGATGCCCCATAGTGCTCCTCCCTGTCCCCATAGTGTCCTCCATAATGTGCCAGTATAAAATGCCCCTATAGACTGCCCCACATAGATGCCCCCATAATGTTCCTCTCCGCCTTCCCCAGAGTGGCACCAAAATGGGTGCTAGTATTAAATGCCCTATAATGCCCCCATAGTGCTCTTTTCCCCCACTTCTCCATAGTGCACCCCCATAATGCGTGCCAGTAAATAGGGCCCCCAGTAAATGCCCCCATAGTGCTCCTTTACCCCCACTTCTCCATAGAGCCCCCATGAGTGCCAGTATATAGGGCCCCCAGTAGATGCCCCCATAGTGCTCCTTTCCTCCACTTCTCCATAGAGCCCCCAATAATGTGTGTCAGTACATAGGGCCCCTAGTAGATGCCCCCATAGTGCTCCTTCCTCTTCTCCATAGTGCCCCCATAATGTGCCAGTATATATGGCCCCCATGGTGCTTTCCCCTCTTCTCCATAGTACTCCCTCATATTGTGCCAGTATATTGGGCCCCCACAGTGCTTCCTCACTTCTCCATAGTGCCCCCATATTGTAGCAGTATATAGGGCCCCCATAGTGCTTCCCCCTCTTCTCCATAGTGCCCCCATATTGTGGCAGTATATAGGGCCCCCATAGTGCGTCCCTCTTCTCCATAGTGCCCCCATATTGTAGCAGTATCTAGGGCCCCATAGTGCTTCCCCTCTTCTCCATAGTGGCCCTCCCATATTGTGGCTGTATATAGGGCCCCCATAGTGCTTCCCCTCTTCTCCATAGTGGTCCCCATAGTGCTTCCCCTCTTCTCCATAGTGGCCCCCCCTAATTGTGGCAGTATATAGGGCCCCCATGGTGCTTCCCTCTTCTCCATAGTGGACCCCATAGTGCTTCCCCCTCTTCTCCATAGTGCCCCCATATTTTATCAGTATAAAGGGCCCCCATAGTGCCCCCATATTGTGCCTGTATATAGGGCCCCCATAGTGCTTCCCCTCTTTCCATAGTACCCCCATATTGTGGCAGTATATAGGGCCCCCATGGTGCTTCCCCTCTTCTCCATATTGGTCCCCATAGTGCTTCCCTCTTCTCCATAGTGCCCCCATATTTTAGCAGTATAAAGGGCCCCCATAGTGCCCCCATATTGTGCCTGATATAGGGCCCCATAGTGCTTCCCCTCTTTTCCATAGTACCCCTCCCCATATTGTGGCAGTATATAGGGCCCCCATGGTGCTTTCCCCTCTTCTCAATAGTACCCCTTCATATTGTGCCAGTATATAGGGCCCCACCCCCTTCTTGCCACAGTATACTATAAATAAAAACAATAAACTCATATACTTACCTTATGCTGCTGTCAGTGATGCGATGCAGGCCTCTTCCGGCCTGTGTCCTCGGCTGTACGATTCAGGCGGCGCAATGGCGTCATCGCGCCACCTGTGCCAGCAACTGATGGCTACAGGCACTAAGCCTGAAAACTATCATAAAAAGAAAGGTTATAGGCAGCTCGACCCTGCTACTCACTCTCTGGGAGCCAGGAACTCCACTTCTTCGGTAAGTGGTGGTAAACACTTAGCAAAACAGAAATTTTCAGATCCAGCTTCTACCAGTTTGAGTGCTTTATTGGAGATTGCGATAAAAACTCACATATGTGCAGGACAATACAGCAATGTGACACGTTTCGGATCACCAGTAATATGGATCCTTCATGAGGAAGGATCCATGTCACTGGTGATCAAACGTCACATTGCTGTATTGTCCTGCACATATGTGAGTTTTTATCGCAATCTCCAATAAAGCACTCAAACTGGTAGAAGCTGGATCTGAAAATTTCTGTTTTGCTAAGTGAAGAGAATTCATGGTACCTTGCATACGCTGAAGCTTCCCTTTACCTATAGAAGCAAAACAGCCCCAAAGCATGATTGACCCCCCTCCATGCTTCACAGTAGGCAAGGTGTTCTTTTCTTCATAGGCCTTGTTCTTCCTCCTCCAAACATAGCGTTGATCCATGGGCCCAAACAGTTCTAATTTTGTTTCATCAGTCCACAGAACACTATCCCAAAACCTTTGTGGTTTGTCCACATGACTTTTGGCATACTGCAGACGACTCTTCTTATTCTTTGGAGACAGCAAGGGGGTGCGCCTTGGAGTTCTGGCATGGAGGCCTTCATTACGCAGTGTGCTCCTTATTGTCTGAGCTGAAACTTCAGTACCCGCATCTGACAATTTTTTTTTCAGTTGCTCAGCAGTCACACGGGGACTTTTCTCCACTTTGCGCTTCAGGTAGCGCACAGCAGTCGAAGTCAGCATCTTCTTTCTGCCACGACCAGGTAGCGTTTCAACAGTGCTTTTTGCCTTGAATTTGCTAATGATGCTTCCTATGGGGTCTCTTGGCATTTTTAACATCTTTGCAATCTTCTTATAGCCATTGCCCTTCCTGTGAAGAGAAATCACCTCTTCTCTTGTCTTCCTGGACCATTCTCTTGACTTCACCATGTTTGTAAACACACCAGTAAATGTCTAGAAGGAGCTGAGTATCACAGTCATTTTAAATCTGCCTAATTGGTGCTTATTATGCTTGATTGCTGCTCCTTGACATCTACAGGTGTTTTCAATACCTGATCGAAAACACTTGAATGAACCTCTGTTCTTAAGAGTGGTAGTCTTTAACCACCTCATCCCCCCTAGCTTAAACACTCTTAATGACCAGGCCACTTTTTACAATTCTGCACTACACTACGTAATGCGTAAAAATGCCCTGTGAAATCCTAAAGGTACTCATTGGTTTTAGAGCCCCTTTTCGCATCTTGGGTGCAAAAAAGTGTCACACATGTGGTATCGCCGTACTCAGGAGAAGTAGGGAAATGTGTTTTGGGGTGTATTTTTACATATACCTATACTGTGTGTGAGAAATATCGCTGTAAACGACAACTTTTTAAAAAATTTTATACAAAGTTGTCAATTTACAGAGATATTTCTCTCACCCAGCATGGGTATATGTAAAAATACACCCTAAACAATTGCCCTACTTCTCTGAGTATGCATACCACATGTGTGTTACTAGCAGCCAAGATGCTGCAAGGTCAAATTAATGAGTACCTTTTAGGAGGGCATTTTTACGCATATTTCTTCACGCTTTAGGGCCCCTAAAATGCCAGGGCAGTATAAATACCCCACATGTGACCCCATTTTGGAAAGAAGACACCCCAAGGTATTCCGTGAGGGGCATGGTGAGTTCATAGAAGATATTTTTTATGGCACAAGTTAGCGGAAATTGATTTTTTATTGTTTTTTCTCACAAAGTCTCCCTTTCCGCTAAATTTTTACAAAAAGTTTAATTTTTCATGGACTCACTATGCCCCTCAGCGAATACCTTTGGGTGTCTTCTTTCCAAAATAGGGTCATTTGTGGGGTGTTTGTACTGTTCTGGCATTTTGGGTGGGGCTAAATTGTGAGCAGCCATGTAAAACCTAAAGGTACTCGTTGGAATTTGGGCCCCTTTGCGTACCCAGGCTGCAAAAAAGTGTCACACATGTGGTATTGCCGTACTCAGGAGAAGTAGAGAAATGTGTTTTGGGGTGTATTTTTAAATATACCCATGCTGGGTGAGAGAAATATCTCTGTAAATTGACAACTTTGAATAAGAAAATTTAAAAAGTTGTCATTTACAGCGATATTTCTCACACAAAGTATGGGTATATATAAAAATACACCCCAAAACACATTGCCCTGCTTCTCCTGAGTACGGCGATACCACATGTGTGACACTTTTTTGCAGCCAAGATGCGCCAAGGGGCCCAAATTCCCATGAGTACCTTTAGGATTTCACAGGGCATTTTTACGCATTTGGATTCTCACGCTTTAGGACCCCTAAAATGCCAGGACAGTATAAATACCCCACAAGTGATCCCATTGTGGAAAGAAGACACCCCAAGGTATTCTGTGAGGGGCATGGCGAGTTCACAGAAAAAAAAAAATTTGGCACAAGTCAGCAGAAATTGATATATATATTTTTTTTACAAAGTCTCATATTCCACTAACTTGTGATAAAAAATAAAATTTTACATGAACTCACCATACCCCTCACCATACCCCTCACGGAATACCTTGTCTTCATTCTAAAATGGGGTCACATGTGAGGTGTTTGTACTGCCCTGGCATTTGAGGGTCTCCACAATCATTACACGTATGGCAAGCATTAGGAGTTTCTACGATTCTCCTTATATTGAGCATACGTGTAATGAGATTTTTTTTTTCCGTTCAGCCTCTGGGCTGAAAAAAGAAAAAAAAGAACGGCACAGATTTTTTCATTCGCATCGATCAAATCATCGATTTATTATTTATTTTGCATCTACAGCCTGCCAGCGATTGATCATCGCTGGCAGGCTGTAGTTAAACTCCTGAGACGCGTGGCACTGTGAACGCACGCGCGTTCACAAGAAATCTTGCGTCTCGCGAGATGACGCGCCGATACGTTCACTCAGAACTACAGGACCGCCCACCGGACGCATCCGTGCGTTAGGCAGTCCTGTAGTGGTTAAGGGGTTTGAATAATTGTGTCAATGAAGAAATCACAAAAAAAACATTTAATACTGTATTACAAAAACAATTGATGTCATTTTAGTTGCATTTGGTTTTTTAAAAAGTCCTTGTAAGAATTTATTTTGAACACAATTACAAATGTACACTAAATTCCCTAAAACCCTTTACAGCATTGGGGGTTTAATAATTTTGAACACAACTGTATTTCCATCAGTTATTGGGAACCAAAACTAGTAGTGAAGCCTCCACAGAGATGAGGTATGATGGAAAGATCTGCATCTATTCTATGTTTTTGACGCACACCTGGTTTTGGTTCACAATAACAGATGGCAATAACTGACCAAATATCTAAAGTGTGTACTTTGCATTAGATTGGCGGGGATCTGACTCCTGTTTTGGGAAGCCACGGCGCTCACCAGAGCATTGTGTTCTCCTCGAAGCTTACTAAGCACAGTGCCGTACATTTGATAGTGGCTGTGTTTGTTATCGCAGCTCAACCTCTTTCACTTGAATGGGACCGATGTACAGTGACATCACTGGCCTGGGAAGCGGCCTAAGTGCTCACTTAGCGCTGCAGCCTCTTTGTACAGCTGATCGTAGGTTTCCTGGAGTAGATTCCATGCCGATCTGATAATGATGACCGGATTGTGAGAATAGGCCTTCATTATCAAATTCCTGGAGAACCTTTTCAATTCATGCCTTAAAAGCATTCATGTGTTCAAAGTAAATTTTTAGAGTTAGTTTAAACTAGAGACATCTAAAAGGTATGCTGAAGGGTGCTTATGTTTGTTTTAGATACATGCAGTTTTTGTGGTACTTTTTCTGCTGTGTGGGAAATCTATCCAAACGTGGTGCAAAGGAAAAGTGACTTAGTTGCTTCTCGCAACTAATTAGATTCTACCTTTCATTTTTCAAAGGTCCTTTGGAAAATGAAAGATTCAATTGAATTGGTTTCTTTGGGCAACAAAACCAGTTTTCCTTTGCACTAGTTTTAATAAAATCCCTCTAGTTGTCTTCCCACTAGCATTCTCTTCATTGCATTTTTTCTCTATTGAAAAGGTGATGTAAAAACACCTTTAAAAGCAATGGGGGAATTTATCAAGCTGGTGTGAAAGAAAAAAAAGAAAAAGTTTAGGCTACATGCACACGACAGTGGAGAAAAATCACCATTAAAAATGGACACACTGTCAGTTTTTCATGGCAATTTTGCATCAGTGTGCGCATTCATTTTCTGGCCGTGCGTCAGTTTTTAATGTCAGTTTTGCACCTGTTTTTCATGTCCTTTTTAAAGAATTTGATTAGCAGTTATTAATAGACCCACCTTTCTGAGAACACCGACAGGATGGTAGGCCCCCAACTAAAATAGTGTCCCCCATAGTGTAGGATTTTTTTTACCACCCCCAGCTTTAATAATGCCCCCAATGTAGGCCCCCATCTTAAATAATGTCCCCCATAGTGTGTGATCTATTTTTTTAATGACCCCAGCTTTGTAATGTCCCCCATGGTTTAAATAATGCCCCATAGTGTCCCACAGCCAAAAAAAAAAAAAAAACCCTCACCTTAACCACTTGCTCGCGCTGCAGCAGTCTTTTCTCTCTTCACAGAACAGGACCTGCCAAAGGTGTGCAATGACGTCACTGCACGCTCCCACATGGTTACGTCACTATGCATATCGCAGGTCCTTCGGCAGGTCCTGCTTAATGAAAAGAGAAAAGACTGCCGCAATGCGAGCAAGTGCATGAGGTGAGATTTTTTTAACCCCTAAATGGCCTGTGTACCCGTTTTTAACGGCCATAAGACAGGTGCACTCCTGTCAATCGGCTGTTAAAAACGGTCCCATTAATTTCAATGGGTTCATTTGACAGGGAAAACAGCCAAAAATAGGACGTGTCCTATTTTTGGACGGACGCTATTCACTGGCCGTTAAAAGAATGGCCATGTGAATAGCCCAATTGACTTTTATTCGTGCTACAAAAAAATGTCCGTGTGACGGCCGTTACTTAGACCGCCGTCACACAGCCATTATTCACTGTCATTTGCATGAGGCCTTAATCTGATTGGTTTTCCTTTACACCAGTTTTGATAAATCTACTGCAATGTGTTTTTGAAAAGAAGCCAGAAAGACAAAAACAACAACATTGAATTAGAAAAAATGCCACCAGGAAAATATTTTTGTGTTCTGTGCTTCATGTTTCGCACAGACCTTCAGCTAACATCTGAAGCTGGCGTTTTTAAAACTCTGCATGATAACACAAAAGTGCAGAAAAATACCACTGAAAACCCACCCATGGAAGCAGTTTAAAGAAACCCTCCATAAAAAAAAACAGTTACATATTGGGCAAAGGCAGTAATCCTGACTAAAATTTGGAAGCATTAACTTAGACGAGACAGAAGATGCAGCAAACTTATTATAGTGGTGCATGTTATGTATGGCACATCTTGCTAGAAGTTGGATACTTTCTTTCTTCTGTCAGCTCAAAGCTAGTGTTGGGCGTGAATATTCGTATTGCGAATTTTATTCATGAATATCGCCACTTCGAGAATTCCTGAAGATTTATAATATAGTGCTATATATTCGTATTCGCGAATATTCTAGATTTTTTTTCCTCTGAATCTATGATCCCTCCCTGCTTCTTGCTTGTGGGCCAATGAGAAGGCTGAGCTTAGCAACATCCCTAGTAACTAACAGGAAAGTTGCCTACCCCTTACTATATAAGAACCTCCCCAGCAGCCATTTTCTGCAGTTTTTTTTTCCAGTTCAGCAGAGACAGCAGTGTCATTGTTGTGCTCTGTGCTTTGCTGTGTCACATTACATTAGATAGTTAGTTAGCTCATATATATAATACAGATAGTTAGTGGGAGATAGTCAGTGTAGGTTATATAGTGTAACTGATTCTAGTGCAGGGTGTTGGATAGTGTGATAGGTTCTGCTGGCTATACATACGTGCTACAGGCAAGTTCACAACAATACTTGAGCGTTCAAGACGGGCGTTAACGCGCGTTTTTTTCAAGCGTTTTGGTAAATAGTGTAGGTGCGTTTGACGCGCGTTTATGTGATTGACTGCATAGTTGGCCAATGACCAAACAGCCCTCGCTATATATAGTTTGGCCAATCTGAGTGCTTTAGGCCTTATTCACACGTCCGTAATGTGTTTTGCGGAAACACGGAAACACGGATCCGCAAAACACGGACGGCTGCAATGTGCATTCTGCATTATGCGGACAGCACATTGCTGGCACTATAGAAAGAATGCCTTTTCTTGTCCGCAATTGCGGACAAGAATAGGACATGTTCTATTTTTTTTGCGGAAACGGAAACACGGATGCGGAAACACGGATGCGGACATCACATAGTGTGCTGTCCACATCCATTCCTGCCCCTATGAAATGAATGGGTCTGCAACCCTTCCGCAAAATTGCGGAAGGGATGCGGATCCATTTTGCGGACGTGTGAATTAGGCCTTAGAGGTGTGAAATTCTATGGTGGCTGATCCAGCATGTTGCCAACTTTGAAAAACGAGCGTCCATAGGCGCGTTTTACGCTGCACAAACGCCCGAACAACACGCGTATCGCGTTTCCCATTGAAGTATATTGGCACCAAACGCTCAGCCCGCCAGTTAACGCGAACATACTTGCTTATGCGTCGGACGTTTTTAGGCACGTTCGAAAGCGCATAAAAACGCGCAAGTGTAAACCACCCCCATTGGAATGCATGGTTCCTGTACTGTTGTGCGTTTTTTTGCGCGTTCGAACGCGGCGTTTTACGCGAAAGTGTTAACTGAGTGTTAGTGCATCATCACTAATATGTAGTCAGACCTGCTAAAATGTGAAGTTGCACGCATTGCGCAAAAATATGCGCATCATTAATTGCTGATTTGCACAATCGTGAATATATCATAGCACTCTATCTGCATATAAAGCTATTGTAATGTTCTGCCGTGCCAACCATTTTCTCCAGTCTCAGGAAACTTCTAGCAGCAAGAAAATGTAGCAATAGTGACCCACGCCTGTATTGCATGAGCAATACGCGCATATTACATCGCTGATTTTCGCAATCAAGAAAATAATTGCAATTCTCGAATTTGAGAATTTATGAGTGATGAATATTTGCCCAAATATTAGTGAAATATTGCCAATTTGTATATTGCCCCTGCTGCTCATCAATACTCAAGGCTGGATTACCATTATTTTGTGGGGGGAAAAATGGTGCACACCAATGATAAATAAGGGTCATGTTAAAATCCATTTACCCATCCTGCCCTTTCTGGGGTATTTTATGAATCCACTTATCATATCAATGCCCGCTTTATTTGACTAACCCTGGGAACACACCTGAGCGTTTTTCAGCGCGTTCAAGCGCGCTGAAAAGCGCACAACAAGTGAAAACCCATGTATTCCAATGGACATGGTTCACACTTGAGCGTTTTACAGCGCGTTTGAACGCGCTGAAAAACTCCAAACGCTAACGCTTGTGCATGAGCTTCTTTGGGGCGTTTGCCCAGCGTTTGCACCCATTGAAAAGCATGGGAGCGCGCATATAAGAAAATATGCGCGTTTTCCAGCTTCAAAACGCGCATATGATCGCGTTTTTGTAGTAAACCCAGCAGAAAGGCAGAATCTCCACCCACCTTTGCTGGGTGGGGATTCTTTTTTTCTGCAAACTGTAAGCTGTCAATCAAAAATGCCCCAAAAACGCGCGTTGCAAAAATACAAAAACGCCTAAAAAAACGCGCGTTTTCCGCTGAAAAAACGCTCAAAAAAACGCCTGATCCAAAAACGCCTAGGTGTGTTCCCAGCCTGACCCTGGGTTTACACTTGAGCGTTCTTGAAACGCGCGTTTTACGCGTGTTTTTGTCGCGCGTATTACAGTGCGTTTTTGCAAATAGTAAACGCGCGTAAAACGCGCGTTCTTGTGATTGACTACTGTGGTGTCAATCACAAAACGCGCGTCAACGCCCCAAAAGAAGCTCAAGTACTTGTTTATGCGTTGGGCGTTTTACAGCGCGTTCAAACGCGCTGTAAAACGCTCGAGTGTGAACCACTCCCATAGGGATGCATTGGTTTTAATCTGTTGAGCGTTTTACAGCGCGTTTGAACGCGCTGTAAAACGCTCAGGTGTGAACCCAGGGTGAGGGTATTGTTGACACTAATGAGTGGATTTAATTAGCCACAGCAGCTATTTGTCAACCACTTACCTACAGCCCAATGACTTTATACGTTGTGGCAGTAGACTATTAAATGTTACCCGATGTTACAGCTTACATTACGATCTGCCAGCGCCCAATGATGCTGCAGGACGCTGCAACCACACTGTTACTATACAGCTGCGGTCACAGTGAAGACCCAGGGACCAATCAAAGTGGCTCTCACAGGGCTGCAGACTAAAAAAATTACCTAGGAGCCATTGGCTCCTAAACTGAAAAATTTAGGAGCCAAATAAAATTTTTAGGCGCCAAATTTAAATAGATATATATTCATGATAGAAAAAATTGCCTCATTATCACGTCAGTGTTTGCTCAGTGATTTCCATCAGTGATTGTGAGCCAAAACCAGGATTGGAGCCTCCACAGACATAAGGTAGAAGGGAAAGATCTGCACCAGTTCTGTGTTTACAGCCGCAACTGGTTTTGGCTCAAAAATCACTGATGGAAATCACTGACGGGACACTGATGCCACAGTCACACACGTGTTCACATTATGTTTCGGTCATATGTTATATTATACTATGACCGAAACATAACGGACGCCTCAGACAGATTCCAGACTGCGGCATCCCTCACCATAGAGTTCCATTGTACAAAAGATGTATAGATTTGTTTCTGGACTTTACAGGATGGGAAGACGTGGTACACTACGATCTCCCATTCTGCAAAAAACACGTATAAATCAGCATATATGTTTTTTTGTACAATGGAACTCTATTGGATGGACGCCACAGTATGGCATCTGTCTGAGGTGTCCGTCAACATACGTTTTTTTTGTATATGTTAAACGTATGACAAAAATCCAACAACATTATTTTCATTGTTCTGCTCATCAAACGGAGCAGAACAACAGAAATAACTAGTGTTGGTGTGAACGGGGCCTAAGAGGCAGGTATGCAGGGAACCATTACTGGTCTAATAACATGAAGCAATTATAGCGAAGTGATAAAGTCCAGTCCAATATGGCGGAACCTCCCTGTACGTTATCACTTGGCTATAATAGCCTGCTGTGTATTTACTACACACTGCAACACATACATCACTGCACTACATACATCAGTGTGAGATGTGTGTCGTGCAGTGCGAGATGTGTGATGTGTGCAGTGCAGTGCGTGATGTGCGCAGTGCAGTGCGTGATGTGTGCAGTGCAGTGTGTGATGTGTGCAGTGCAGTGTGTGGTGTGTGATGTGTGCAGTGCAGTGTGTATACATCTGTATGATGTATGTAGTGCAGTGTGTGATGTATACATGTGTATGATGTATGTAGTGCAGTGTGTGGTGTGTGTAGTGCAGTATGTGATGTGTGTAGTGCAGTGTGTGATGTATGTAGTGCAGTGTGTGATGTATGTAGTGCAGTGTGTGATGTATGTAGTGCAGTGTGTGCTGTATGTAGTGCAGCGTGTGCTGTATGTAGTGCAGTGTGTATACATGTGTGTAGTGCAGTGTGTATACTTGTGTGTGGTGCAGTGTGTGATGTGTGTGTGTGTGTAGTGCAGTGTGTGATGTGTGTGATGTGTGTGATGTGTGTAGTGCAGTGTGTGATGTGTGTAGTGCAGTGTGTGATGTGTGTGCAGTGCAGTGTGTGATGTGTGTGTGTGTGTGTAGTGCAGTGTGTGATGTGTGTGTGTAGTGCAGTGTGTGATGTGTGTGTGTAGTGCAGTGTGTGATGTGTGTAATGTAGTGTGTAGTGTGTGTGTGTGTGTGTGTGTGTGTGTGTGTGTGTAGTGTGTGTGTGTGTGTGTAGTGTGTGTGTGTGTGTGTGTAGTGTGTGTGTGTGTGTAGTGTGTGTGTGTGATGTGTGTGTGTGTGTGTGTGTATGTGTGTGTGTGTGTGTGTGTATGTGTGTGTGTGTGTGTGTGTGTGTGTGTGTGTGTGATGTGTGTGTGTGTGTGTGTGTGTGTGTGTGTGATGTGTGTAGTGTAGTGTGTGATGTGTGTGTGTGTAGTGTGTGTGTGTGTGTGTGTGTGTGTGTGTAGTGCAGTGTGTGTGTGTGTGTGTGTGTGTGTGTGTGTGTGTGATGTGTGTGTGTGTAGTGTGTGTGTGTGTGTGTGTGTGTGTGTGTGTGTGTGTGTGATGTGTGTGTGTGTGTGTGTGTGTGTGTGTGTGTGTGTGTGTGTGTGTGTGTGTGTGTAGTGTGTGTGTGTGTGTGTGTGTGTGTGTAGTGTGTGTGTGTGTATGTGTGTGTGATGTGTGTATGTGTGTAGTGTGTGTGTGTGTGTGTGTGTGTAGTGTGTGTATGTGTGTGTGTGTGTAGTGTTGTGTGTGTGTGTGTGTGTAGTGTGTGTGTGTGTGTGTGTGTGTGATGTAGTAGTAGTGTGTGATGTGTGTGTGTGTGTGTGTGTGTGTATGTGTGTGATGTGTGTGTGTAGTGTGTGTGTGATGTGTGTGTAGTGTAGTGTGTGATGTGTGTAGTGTGTGTGTGATGTGTGTGTGTGTAGTGTGTGATGTGTGTGTGTGTGATGTGTGATGTGTGTGTGTGTGTGTGTGTGTGTGTGTAGTGTGTGTGTGTATGTGTGTGTGTGATGTGTGTGTGTATGTGTAGTGTGTGTGTGTGTATGTGTAGTGTGTGATGTGTGTGTGTAGTGTGTGTGTGTGTGTGTGTGTGTGTGATGTGTGTGTGTGTGTGTGTATTGTGTGTGTGATTGTGTGTGTAGTGTGTGTGTGTGAGTGTGTATGTGTGTGTGTGTGTGTGTGTGTGTATGTGTAGTGTAGTGCAGTGTGTGATGTGTGTGTGTGTGTAGTGCAGTGTGTGATGTGTGTGTGTGTGTAGTGTGTGATGTGTGTGTGTGTGCAGTGTAGTGATGTGTGTGTAGTGTGTGAGTGTAGTGTGTGTGTGTATGTAGTGTGGTGTGTGTGTGTGTGTGTGAGTGTGTGTGTGTGTGTGTAGTGCAGTGTGTGATGTGTGTGTGTAGTGTGTGTGGTGTAGTGTGTGATGTGTGTAGTGCAGTGTGTGATGTGTGTGTGTGTGTGTGATGTGTGTAGTGTGTGTGTGTGCAGTGTGTGTGTGTGTAGTGTAGTGTGTGGTGTGTGTGTGTGTAGTGCAGTGTGTGATGTGTGATGTGTGTAGTGCAGTGTGTGATGTGTGTGTGTGGTGTGTGTGTAGTGCAGTGTGTGATGTGTGTGTGTGTAGTGCAGTGTGTGATGTGTGTGTATAGTGCAGTGTGTGATGTGTGTGTGTGTGTAGTGCAGTGTGTGTGTGTGTAGTGATGTGTGTGTGTAGTGCAGTGTCTGATGTGTGTGTGTGTAGTGTGTGATGTGTGTGTGATGTGTGTAGTGCAGTGTGTGATGTGTAGTGTGTGATGTGTGTAGTGCAGTGTGTGATGTGTGTAGTGCAGTGTGCGTGAAGTGTGTGATGTGTGTGCAGTGCAGTGTGTGATGTGTGTAGTGCAGTGTGTGATGTGTAGTGCAGTGTGTGATGCACATGTGTATGATGCTGTGGTGCAGTGTGTGATGTGTGTAGTGCAGTGTGTGATGTGTGTAGTGCAGTGTGTGATGTGTGTAGTGCAGTGTGTGATGTGTGTAGAGTGTGATGTGTGTAGTGCAGTGTGTGATGTATGTGATGATCACACACTCCACTACATACATAACACCTTGCGCTGTCACCTTCTTCTGCGGCCCCATCTTGATGCTTCAGTTAATCCGCGCGCGCGCCACTCCGTGCTTCAGGCCCCCCCCAGAGCCGGCCCCTCCTCCTTTCATCTCCCGCCGGCTTTCTCTGCTGCAGGGCGCTGTATGGCTCTGGCGCACGCGCAAACTAACCAATAGCAAAGCTCCTTACTGTATGGAGCTTTGCTATTGGTTATTTCAGGCTGCGCTGTCTGTGCTGTGCCGCTCGCTGCGTCTGCTGAAGTTTTTTTTTTTTCTTAAAGCTGCAGCGCGGCGGTGGGACAAGTCGCAAATGGCGATAAGATTTAAATTTCTCATCGCCATTTGCAAATTCCTAGTCGCATTGCGACCATTTTGGTCGCCGTCTGGAGCCCTGTCTCAGGCTTTAAGTATGGGGAATAAGGGAAAACTGCAAATGAGGTAAATTTAAAAAAAAAAAATCAAGGAGGAATGGATCCTAGAGCACTTGATGAAAATAAACTTTAAAGTGAAAAGTAATTTATGACACAACCACTTTAAGGCCAATTTATCGAAGCAGAGGCCTAAGTAGGCTATTATCAGAAATTAACTGTTTGTTCCCGGGAATTGCCTGCTTGTCTAATTACATGCAGCAATCACCTTATTGTACGGAGACTCCATACAGACTCATTGTTCCTAGGCAGCAGATCCATTTTTACACAGGATGATTTGCTACCCTGAAACAATGATTTTGTTGTCTGCATCAACAGTGCTTTGACCTGATGAGCACTTGCTTGGATGATTGGCAGTACTTTTACATAGCTAAGTTATCGGGAATGGGCATTTGTGCAAATTTTCATTCCTCATAATCAGCCCAATAATTGTCCCTTTAAATGACACTGTACAGCTCTACATCACAACAGGAATAGCTTGGCCACTCAGTAAGCATCGAGAGACTAAATGTACATTAGCAGAAACCAAAAGAAGAGAGGGGAAAAAAAATATGCAAGGAGGGGTACCTCTAGTATATATCTACAACTGCCCAAGGAAGCAAGTATTTTTATTTATTTTTATAAAAAATGATACTATTTACCTTAATACCTAATTGCATATTTGGTACGTACGGTAATTAAAAACAATTTCTGTTACAGGACAATTGTACAGTAACTTTGTATTATAGGAAATTATGTAGCTGGGTCTTTATCAGCATGAGCATTGCCCAGTCTTTCTGCTGATGAAATATGAAAATACTCTTTGTATATGAAATTAGCTATTGAACTGCTCCAAGCGAATGTCTGAGTCACCAATATTTCTTATGTATATGTTGTATACATCTTTCTGCAATATAGTTACTTAGACACAAGGACTGACGTGAGATCTATTTTCAGAATTAATCTTGTCAGCCCTGCAATTAAACAGAGAGACAACCTTTTATCTACTCCCTACTTTACTAAGCCTACTTTACGTTTTTTGTGGATCTGCAAAAACGCTTCCGTTACTTACAATAATACAGCCGCATGCATCCGTCATGAACGGATCCGGTTGTATTATGTCTTATATAGCCATTACGGAAGCGTCATCAACAACATTGAATTTCAATGGGGGACGGATCCATTTTCTATTGTGTCAGAGAAAACATCCGTCTTGCTCCGCACCACATTGCGGAAAGAAAAACGCTGCTTATAGTTATTCTGTTCGCGATGGGCACAAAACCAAATGGAATAGAATGCATTTTGGTGCCTTCTGTTTCGTTCCGTTCAGTTTTGTCCCCATTGACAAGAAATGGGGACAAAACTGAAGCTTTTTCATTCACTATTGAGATCCTAACATGGATCTCAATAGCGAAATTGAAAACGCTAATGTGAAAGTAGCCTAATACTGTCTGTGTAGTGCAACTTTATGCATGAGATCACGATATTTCAGAAAAATTTCTCAATGATCTACCTAATACACAAAGGAGGGACAAGTTCACTAAAGGTCCCTCCTTTTACACTGCCTGATGTTTGGGCAGATTATCGCTAACGACCCTTCATCGGGTAATAGGATCGTTTGTGCAATCAACTAAATCATTGTTTGCCAGCAGCAGATCGTACCATCTAAATAGCATTCGGCTGCTGGCAAACAATCATTCTATAAGTAGACATCTCAAATTATTCAGATTAGAATATGAGCGCCATGTATAGAAATGCATGCACTTCCATGCCTTTGCATGTTGTCAGTAAGGTTATTAATGGTTGCATGAGGAATGTTCTGCCACATTGAATACCCTTGGGCTGGCAAATCATCAAGATCCAATGCTGGCAGCTGCTTTTCAATTGCTGACCAATGACGCCCCAGATGTGCTTGATGGGAGACAAGTCTGGAGACGCTGCAGGCCATGGTGCCATGGTACACACATTTTTTTCCATGCAGGCTGCTCACAGTAGCATGAGCAACATGCGGTCTGGCACTGTCTTGTTGAAAAACAGCTCCTGGAAAACTTTAGCGAGATAGCTGTTCCAGTAGTTCCATTAACAAATCAATGTACCACTGAGCTGTTAGTGTACCTGAAATGAAGACTATGTCCTTCTACTTTACATTATTCCACCCCATACCATAATCCAGGGAGTAGGAATGGTGTGACATTCTCTTATAAAGGTCTCTCAGTGGTTTTTCCCATGTGGTCTCCAGATCAATTTCAAGTCATTGCATCCCAGACAAAAGCAAAACACATCGTTGAAGAGGGTAGATGTCCATTCCAGCCTTCACTCCTGTAATGCTGTGCATCACGATAGCCTTTGAGAGCAGTGGCGTGAGGTTAAAGGCTGTAACAGGACACCTGACTTATAGCCACCTGTAACAGGACACCTGACTTATAGCCCACTGTCATGTAAACACTTTCTGATGGACTGTGTAGACACTGTTTTAAGTTGTAAGCTTGGGATGTGATGTGACTGATGTCCAATTTCACTAGCAGTATATAAAGAACCACTTTGTGCCATACTAGGTGTACAGTATATTACATTAGATTTACAAACAGTGCAAACATTACATACTGAACTGGGGTACTGCATATATACACATCTAAACATTGCAACACAGAGAAGGGCATACTATAAGGTTATGCAAATTGAGGAAATAACAATAATATGATTAGCAGAATGTCTAAGCATAAGACAGGCATGGCCAGAGTTAAACACTTCGGCCGAGCCGTCTCTGGAGCGTAGTGTATGGGCTGACCACCTCCCCCTGTTTCAGTCTTCAAGTGACTCTAGCTGTAGAAAGGGAGGAGGTAGGAAGCAATCTCCATGTCCTCCTCTCCTCTAGACTCTACCTTCAAGCCCAGGAGCCTTTGGTACCTCCATAAGGTCCAGAGGATGAAAGATAGGAAGATCTGAAGGCGTATTTGCATGGCTATAGCATGACAGCCAAGAAGGTAACCCATTGTAAAGCATTCTAGTCCCTGCTGCTGTAGGGGGTTAACATTTTAAGACATCCTCTATAACTCAGACTAGTGGACACTACAGTCACTGTTGAAAGACTGCAATTGCTAGCCAGACATAATAGGTCCAGAGATTTTAGCAAGGAAAGAGTAACAATTTCCACAGTGTAAGATAATTGCTGGATGTACTCAATGTCCATTTTGTACCTTTATAGACTTTATACACAGATGCCCCCCATTTAGCCTTTAACAGCAGCTTGGTTAAATAACCAATTGCCTATTCGGTTGTATACAGTAAAGTAAGTCTCAGTAAGACTGATTTATTTTATGAAATACATGAATTGGCCCAACCGTTGAATACTGCCCTTGTTGACTGCTTACTCTGGCAATCCATAACCTCAGCCCTTACTATTGATATACATAAGCAATCGAAATTCCTGGTTAATTAATAAAAATGATCTTGCCAGCAAAGAAATTTGAACCTGTGTAAGACTAATGTAATATATTCTACAAGTCCATGTTCTAGTCCGGGACTCCAGGATTCAGCTAGAGACAGGGGATATTGAATATAAAGTTATTATATTTTAGGTGATGGTACCTTGTAGCACAAAATCCTATTGTAAAACAAACTATCAGTATGTTATTATGAAAGCATAGCCTTTAACAATGCACTTCCTTTCTTATGGTGCACTTCAAATACTAGAAATTTCATGGTGCTTTAACAACAAATTAAACCTGCAGTCTCAGGGGAAACACGGCATTCACTAAAACCAAAAACCTGGTGGGAAAAATTGTCACCTAATTATCCACTTCATGTCCTGCAATTAAAGCTACAAACATAATTGTGAAATGCAGCGCTAAAAATGCTGGCTCAGATTAAATGTGTTCCACTTCACAAACCTTGCTTCTCCCCATTGTTCAATAATTAGACTTGCCTAATTGACCAACAAGCAACCATTGTTGCGATGCAGAAACGTATCAGAGCTATGCCCCTCTGTCAGGTGAGCAGTGTGCATCTACTGCATTGATAGAAAAGTGGAATTCTTTTGACCCAAGAAAGCCTCATATTTTAAAATAATGACACAAAGACAAAAGCATCACCTTTAAAACAATGAAATCAATAGGAAACTTTAGTAAAGCTGAAAATTTCTTATCACTTATCGGTCGGTTGCCTAGAAAAAACATTTCTTTGTTTGGACCAATGACAAATTACTGAGGCTTTACACTCTGACATATGTGTGCTAACAGAAACAGTAATATTATTTTACATTCCCTTCTGTCATTACTTTAGAATTGCAAAGTTATTATTTGAGATTCCATTATTTAGGTTCTTTACTCTGATGTAATATAATTTTTTTTTAAGACTGAATGTTGCAAGACAATCAAGTTTGATGTTTATAATCTTTGATTTCAGGCAGTAATGCTTTGGATACTAAAGAAAAGCCCTAGGACTAATCAAAAGAATAAAACAATTCTAATATAAAAACTCAGAAGCTTGAGTTAAAATTACAGAATTATGTCTTAAAATCTGAATTCTGAAATGAAAACGGGAGAATCCTGAGATAAACATTTGAATCCTGTGATAAAAGACAGAGTAATCTTTTAAAATGCATAATTATGTTATAAAATGTCAGAATTCTTAGACTGAAAATAATAATCTCATGATGAAAAAAAATCTGATTTTGGTGATAAAAAGTGGGAATTTTTGGACTGAGAAAAAGCTGGAATAATGTAATAAAAAATTATATCATGAAAAGTCCGAATTCGGACATAAAATAATTGTGAAAAGTCAGAATTCCGAAATGACATGTAAAGACTTTGACTTACTAAGGGCGGATCTACACCAGAGTTAGGAATTTCGTTATATTGTGAATTTTAGGATGGAATACAAAACTGAACATGTCTATGGGGACACAGAACGGTTCCATTTTGTTCTGCTGTACATGATATAACGGAACACAACAGAACCGTTATTTGTGCCCATAGACATGTATTAGGATGGACCAAAACGGAATGCCTCTTAAAGGGTTCAGTTTTGCATTCCGTCCTAAAATTATGTTATATTCCATTATACCTCTGCTATAACAGAACACTATAACGGAATACCTAAAACTGGTGACAACCCTCCCTTAACAAAGACAGGGCACCACAAAATGTAATGCAATCTTAAAGCAGTATGGTATAGAGGAGGAGAAGCCAAGCAAACTGGTATATAGATTTGTGGGAAAAGATTCAGTAAAACCTTATATCTTTGCTTTTTCCACCTCCTGTGAATGCCTATCTGTTCAGGGAGTAGGTGCTATCAGTGACTGACAGCTATCTCTCTATGCAGACTTATACACACAATGCTATTAATCACTGATAACCCCTCCCTCCGGTACCAATAGCTCTTTACAGGAAGTGGTATCTACTTATTACTGATAATGAGAAGAAATTTATGTTAATATCCATTCCTCATGGCACAGCTAAAATGTGCAAAACAGGAGAGGTAGGGGTGTTGTCTAATGTGTGGTTGCCTCTATTAGACTGGGTTGTCATGTGACTGGTTGTGCATGATTGCCAGAATGTTTATAGTAGGAGGCTGCAGCCTGATCCAACTAGACCCAGCACAGTGACAAGTGTCATTAGCAGGGTCGTACCCTCTGTGACCACGACCGGGTCCCATGGAGGGAGGGGGCCCGCTCTGACAGGGCCCGGCATGAAGTACAATGACAATGCCTGACGCCGTCAGAGCCCTCTTCAAGCATGTATATTATGCACCCCTCCCTTGGTGCACAGAGAAGAGGGGGGCAGAAGTGCCCGGGAGGAGGGGGGGGTGCATACTCACCCGGCAGTTCTTGTAACTGCTGGACTGTCCTATCCAGCGTGAAGCAGGGAACTCTCTCCGCTCCCTGATTCACTTTTCTCAGAGCCCAGGCGCTCCCCCTGCTGGCTGCACAATGAGCTGTCAGATGTGAGTGTGAAAGCGCGACATCAGGGAAGGTAAGTATGTTGTTGTTTTTTTTGTTGTTTTTTTCTTTCCACCCATAAAGCTGCAGACTGAAGGAAAAAGGGGAGGGGGGCACAACAAGCATGAGGGGGCACAAAAGTGGGCATTTTTACTGAGGGGTCACATTTGTGAGCATAACTACTATGAGGGGTACATAACTAAGCATAACTACTGTGAGGGGGCACAAATTTTGGCATTACCACTGTGAGAGGGCACATAATCTGGACATAACTACTGTGAGGGGGCACATAATCTGGCATTACCACTTTGAGGGGGCACATAATCTCGACATAACTACTGTGAGGCGGCACATAATCTGGCATAACTACTGTGAGGGGGCACATAATCTGGCATAACAACTATGAGGGGCACATATCTCGGCATTACTACTGTGAGGGGGCACATATCTGGGCATAACTACTGTGAGGGGGCACATAATCTGGCATTACTACTATGACGGGGCACAAATTATGGCATAACTACTGTAAGATGGCGCATACTATGGCATAACTACTGTGAAAGGGCACATATCTGGGCATATATACTGTGATAGAGGGGCACATATCTGGGCATAACCACTGTGACAGGGACAAAGGTGGGAATAACTGCAGTGAGGGGCCACAAGGAGGACATAACTATTGTGAAGAGAGTAGGGACCACAAGGTGGGTTTAATTACTGTGAGGGGCCACAATGTGGGCATTAGTACTGTGTGGTAGCACTTAGGGGAAATGTCCTAGATTACCCTGCTATACATTGGCATGGCTCAGTCGTATAAGCCAGCACAGCGCCCCCTGCTGGTGATTTAAGTGGTACAGTCAACATCTTTTCCTTATGTGCTTATTCTTTTTTTCTCTATCACCACAGTGACCCTGTTCTGGATCCAGCGGACATCACGCCGATGCCAGTGACACCCTGGATGAGTTAGGACCAGATTTTATTAGTTAGGACTCGGTGAGTGTAGCCATGCATTGGGCTTAGTGTAGAAAAAATGTGCCGTCTCTTTGTATAAATTGGGGGGGGGGGGAGGGGCAATCCAAAGTTTGCACCGGGGCCCATAACACTCTAGTTACGCCACTGGTCATAATTGGATAAATCTCCCTGTAATTATGTTTGCCACAGCATTAGTTGCAGTGAAGTATATATATATATATATATATATATATATATATATATAAGGGCAGCACTCTTGAGAAGAAGTCTTTTGTTCACCCATGTGGTAACAGCGACGTTTCAGCTCAACAATAGAGCCTTCCTCAAGCATGTTGAGCTGAAATGTCACTGTTACCACATGGGTGAATAAAGGACTTCTATTTTCTTCTCAAGAGTGCTGCCCTTAGTACTGTGCCCTTTTTTGCACAGTACTATATAAAAAAATAAAAAATAAATAAATAAATATATATATATATATATATATATATATATATTTACCCCCCAAAAAAACGAAAAAGCATATAGGGGGTCATTTATTAGCATACATACTCCACTATAGTGGTGTATATAATTTACAGATTTTGTTGCATGCCATTTTGCAGCAAAATCTGAGTTTACCCGCTCACGCCACTTTCCCGAGGCCTATCTAAATTATAATTTTCTACACTAGTTTTTGAACGGTATTAATAAACGCCCCCCATACTTTTTATCAAACTATAAGTCTAATATTAAAAAAGTCACAAAAGATCACATTGATAGCTCCCAAAAGAATAATTTTTATACTGTTACTAGTTTATTAGTTGTAGATTTGATACGTTGGTAAGTGTCTTCTACATATTGAATACTAGTAGATAGGTTTTAATTCTGTGGAAAATTTCATTCTTCCAACTCTTCTGTAAGAATGAATCTCTGGGATTATTTCTGAAAGGAATCTTTCATCTCCCAGAGGCTGAATAATAATAATTGGCTCTCGTGCATTATTCAAAAATGATAGTGTATCATTCATGCAAGAATGAAACATTGTCCTTTATTTGCAATACCAATTTGTTGATTTCTTGCAGAAGGCCATGGCCGCATGCAAACCAGAGAAAGAGGATGCAGGCTATTTTAACAGTGAGAAACACAGGAACAATCAATTCATTTAAATATTAATTACCTGCAATTAACGTGTCCTTCCTAATGGCTTGAGAAGAGGCAAATTACTTGGAGAAAGCCTAATTAAGATGATGTAATTTTGTCTACAGAGAATAATTCATTCACTGTCAGACGATCATCTAATTAAAGTATCTCATTAATTAATGTCTCGTGAAATTGACTGATAAAATGCTTCAATGCATGCCAGCTGAAATCCTGGGCAAATTAATAATATGCCCCTTTCTTCTCACTCATCAATACATCAACAAAGAGATGATCACTCATTCATTTCCGCATCAAAGTTCTGGTTTTACAAGGAGAAGAGGAGACAATATTGCATATTTTGCATTTAAATATTTTCCTACAATTAGTAAATCATTTGATTACAGGCAGTATTTGCAAAAATATTACTGTACTCATAGAAATACCCCACCTCCCTGCATGGCGGATCTCCAGTATAATTGTTAGGAAAAAGGTGCCCCCTGAATTACAGTCTGACATAAGCGGACACAAGAACACAAGAAAAAGATGAAATAAGGTTCTCTAGGCCGACAAGACTAAAGGATTATATGTGTTGATTGACTAAGTACATCTGTGCTATCCATCAACCCAGAAGCTATAAAATCAAATTTTTACACCATCTGTGTAATTGTAAACGATCTTTCAAAGGTGATAGGGTAATCCAGTGATGGTCCATATAATGTAACGTTCCCTACGCTGACATAGAACCTTAATTAATAGCAGGGAAAAGGCTGAAAAAAGGGAGTGTCTGACTTCTTAAAATATGTTCCCCAAGACAGCAATTGTGATTAAATAATAAAATAATGCATGCCTATCTATTCATCTCCAGTGCATCCAGTGCTGCTGCCCGATACCTGCCACCTTCTTTTGTTGGCTCCAGTGACGATGTGCCCGCATAATCCACATGGCTGCTGCAGCCAATCGTGTGCTGTAAACCACTGAGGCTAGTGATTGGCTGCAGCAGTGTTCAGGGTATACAGGTACAAGAAGAGGATATCTGCAGCAGCAAGGAGGATCGTCAAGTGAGTTTGACATCCCTGCACTATACTTTTAGGGTGCATTTACACTGCTGTATGTATTTTTATGTCCGTAAAACGTGGATCCACAAAAATGATGTCCATGTGACGTCCGTGTTGCATCATTTTTTTGTGGACCTATTGTAACAATTCTATCTTTTTTTGCAGGGCTGCGGAATGGACATTAGGATGCGGACACCACAGGAGTGTGCAGGTGCAGGAGGAACTGAGCAAAATAATATATCTACTCTTTCTGAGCTTAAGACCACCTCTATGCACACCAGTCAGTGACTGACAACTATCTATGTTGTCGGCCACTGAAAACACCTTCCCCATGTACAACTGAAGTCAGAAAAGTCAGATATATAAATGTATAACATCTGTCAGCAGATTTGTACCTTTGACACTGGCTGACCTGTTACATATGCACTTGGCAGCTGAGGGCATCTGTGTTGGTCCCATGTTCATATGTGCCCGCACTGCTGAGACATTAAGTTTTAATATATGCACACATGGGTATAGCTATAGGGGGTGTAGAGGTAGCAGTGCAAAGACCGTTTTGCCACATAAGAAGACACCAGTATTATAGAAAGTGCTTGCTGGTCATGTTACACTTCTAGGTAGAGGGAAGGGGTTAGGTCAAGAATTTAGCATTGGGGGATTGATGTTTTAATTTTGGCCTCAGGCAGCACGAAGACTATGTGCTTACCTGCCCTTGGCCACAGAGCACTGAGGGAAGGGGGGCCCAAGCTGAACTCTTGCACCAGGGCCCATGGGCCTCTAGCTACGTTCCTGTATGCACATGAGCCTCTAGGAGCAACAGGGGCTTTGCCGTTAGACATAGAGGCTCTGCTTTCTCTGTAACTGCTGCTGCCTCTGCACTTTGACAGGACAAGGTAGTGAAATCATGGTCACACCTGGCCCTGTCAATTAAAGTGTAGAGGGCACAGCAGCTGCAGAGAGAGCAGAGCCTTTCGGTGTAATGGCAAAGCCCCCGTTTCTCCTAGACACTCATTTGCATATATTAAGACATCATTTTTTTTAGCAATGCAGGCACAAGTGAATTTGGGAGATGTCTTCAGCCGCTAAGTGCACATGTAACAGGTCAGCCAGTTTCATAAGTACAAATCTGTTGACAAATGATCAGTGTCAAAGCAGTTTTAACTTTTCACTGGGAATCAGTCACATATCACATATCAGTGATGAGCGGCATAGGCAATATTTGTTTTCACGTAATATTCACAATAAATTCGCAAATTCTAGAATTCACGATCTCCAGTCATTAATTTCGCGATTGCGCAAATCGGCACTAATGATGCACATATTTTTTGTGCAATACGTGCAACTTCACATTTTATCAGGTCTGAGTAGGTATTACTGATTGGTGCACTAAGTATTGTTGTGACATCACAGCACTGTGTCTAACAGAGATACTAATCCCTATCACAGCACAGTAATTCCTATCACACTACCTAACACCCTGCACTGGAACCAATCAGCTACAGTATATCACTATCTAACCTACACTGTCTATCTCCCACTAACTATCTGTATTATATATATGCGCTAACTATCTAATGCAATTAAATAAGGATCCAGATGAGTCTGCAAAGCACAGAGCACAGAAATATCACTGCTGTCTCTCTCAGAACTGCAAAAACAGCAGAAAATGGCTGCTGGGGAGGTTCCTATATAGTAAGGGGTAGGCAACTATCCTATTGGTTGCTATGGATGTTGCTAAGCTCTGACAAAGATATTGTAGCTTTCTCATTGGCCCACAATCAAGAAGCAATAGTACTGATGAAAAAAAAAAAAATCCTCCTGTTTGTTATACTGTATATGAGAATAACTAATAGAATAGATACAATAGCTAACAGAGAAATACCCTTCTGAAAATGCAGCTGAAAAGGAAATTCTCACATATTTAGTTCCTCATTATTTTGCAAATTAAATAACCTATTTACAGCAGAAATACAGTTTGAGAAATAATTGAAATGAATTGTACTGGTCCACCATTATATGCAGTCAAAATCAAGTATGAAATTCCTTTAAATTGTTCACAGTCCAACCTATTTTTTCAATTTAGTGTATCATTTATGTTGTATATAAAGCAGTTCCCCGACTGCCAATAACTCACTAGATTATATTTATGTTCATGCTGAAAATCAATAACGAAGTGAAATATGACTGAGCTTAACGCCTGAAGGTTACATTCTTCTTCATAAATGGACATCACTTTAAGAACCATTGGGTTTTATGGTCTCATCAATGTGTTAAAGGCTGCTAAATAACACCATTTCCCCTGTATACTTGTCATTATAGATTATTTCAAATGTTTTCCTCTTATTTTGTTATTTGAATTACGTTACAATAAATCTGCCTTATTTTCTAACATTTAACCTGCCTGACATTAGATTTTACTAGTCAGAAATACATGCATACTGCACGCAAAGGATGTACTATAGCTGCTGAATTAGCTTGGTAATTTCTCAGGGTTAAACATTGATTTTTTTTTTTTCACAGAGAAAATGAAATTCTTACAATGAGCGTACAATCATTTGTTCCGTCCACAGTAAATACAGTATATATTTTTGGCAATATAGTCCTGGACTCAAGATAAAGTTTTAGTACTGCAGTGCAAATGGATTGCTGCAATGATGAAAACTTTTTAAGAATTTAAGATATTCTCAAAATTGACAATACTGGATGAAAAATTCAAAATGTACTCAAAACTAGAGGTGAGCGAATTTTCCAAAATTTGTTTTGATTCTGATTCGATCAAATAGGCCATGAGAATAGATTCAGCACAGTTAAATTTGGTCCGAATCAAAAGGGCCTCTATGGCACTAAGAATTTGTGCATGGCACTCCAAGGTCTCCTCAAGCTGTATCTAACCCCTTTCAGTTTAGGGATCATGCACACAAACATATTTTTTTCCCATGTCTGTTCTGTTTTTTTTGTGTACCGTATGCGGAACAATTCGTTTCAATGGGTCCGCAAAAAAAAGCAAAGTACTCTGTGTGCATAATGGTGATGTGAACTCACCCTTAGGAAAATCAAAGTGACAGTGGCATATATATAGAGTTAAGAGTAGAGAGTGAATTGGATCCCACAAAGTGGAATTCGATCCGAATTTCAGGATAAATTCGATTCACCTCGAAGTTGAATTTCCTCGTGCTTCATGTTAGTGAATCGATTTAACCAGAAAAAGTGTAAAAAACTAAAAAATTCAAACTTACCTCCTCCATTTGCTCACGACGGGCCACCAGCTTGATTGAAGATCTCAGCCGAAATCCCGTGCGTGGTGACATATGACATCACCCCGCCGGCGTGTGATGATGTAATCTCGCGCCAGCAATATTTCACTCCAGATGTTTAAGCAAGATGGCGGCTGCCGACCCGTCGTGACTAAATGGAGCAGGAAGTTTGATTTATTTATTTTTTCACGTTAATTTCACACTCTTTTTACACTCAATGCCGTGATTATGTATAAACGCGGAATCTGAGGGGTACAAGGATGGGGGGCTACGTAAAAAAAAAATTCAAAAATGATCTCATGTGCAATGGATAACAAAAGTTTTCTTTTGTTGAAATTTTAATCTTTTGGAAAATTGTTAACAAATGTAATTCACATAGAAACAATTTGCTTATCTCTACTCAACACATCTTTAGAAATACTTCTATGGAGAAATTAATAATCATCTACATGTAGGAATTTACACTGATACTTACGGATTAGAAAACTAATCTACACAATGTTTAATCTTAGAGGGATATTCCATTATTTCTGGCATATCTACAACATTTGCTATGTGTGCACAGTATGTAGCCTAATTGAGCATATTGTATCGACATCCAGCAGTTTTGCTCATGAAAATGGCAACAATTTCTGTGCATCCCACCTGGTAATCTAAAATTATGAATAACTGATTAATACATTATGGGAACAATGATATGCATATGGAACATTTTAAAATTAATAGACTCTACCTTTCAAATGTCCATGTATGTGAACAATGAAGGAAATTATGGTCGTACATGCTGTAATACCACAGGGTACATAGACATTTTTTAATTTTAGAAAGTATGGAACAGGCATTGTGGTTCCCCAAGGGATTATTTCAAAGAAATTAATGAACTGAGCCAGGGTTAATTAAAGGAAATCTATCATAACTGAAAATAATAAATGAGGACTTTTTAACATATTCAATCTTCTTCATTTGTTTAGTTACTTAAAGGGTTATACATTTCTGTTCTTCTTCTTCTCTCCGACCTGAAGTATTACTCAGCTCATAACGGAGAATTGTTTCTATTATATTTTAGGTGTGTATATTCTGGTTTTAATAGGCTCATTTTGTAAACATTTTTCCCAGTTTTTGCACATGCACTAAGTAGTTGTCTAAAGTATGCCTTTATAGCATGATTTGGCATAATTAAAAAATATATATGAATGTTAAACATACAAATTGTGTTGCAGACATCTTTGACTAATAGGATGATGTGTGGACAACTCATCTTGGCATTCAGTTACAGGGACCTCTTGGCTCTGTTTTGAGGGTATCTATGACTGGCAATCTGTGATAAGGACCCTAAATGGCAATTAGTGTTATAATAGGCATCGTAGATGGAATATTTGAGGGGCATCACTGATCAATGCACTGTTGTGTTACTTATTCTAAAAATTTTCCAAATTTGTGTCCTTTTGGCCTATATTTATGGAAAGTATATCATGAATCCTTTATGTTAAGTTTAAAGGATAGAATGCAATGCTAGGACCCCAATCAGTTACTAGAAGGTAAACAGCTGTGGTATGGTACTCTTTGGTGCTCTTTCAGTGCCACTACTGCCCGGAGTCTATGATGCATGTTACTACCTTTGCTGTAACACAGGACTTGCAGGGCAAGCAATGCAGCAGTCCAACAGCACCCCTATCATCAGACTAGGCTTCCTTGGCTCTGGGCCACAATCCCAAATAACACAGCAACACAGCTGACAGTTATCAGCCCTACTTGGCTGTTTCCGTAACTTCAATATAAGTGCATAGACAGCCACGCACATGTGTGGCCACTGCAACATTATTTAGGTCCAAGTTGACAGAAGGTGGGCAATACACAAGTCAGCAGGACCAACAAATGTAGACAGCGCTAACACAAGTAGGCAGGATATAAATACCATAGTGCAGCACAAAATACAGCTTCTGCAGAACCAAATACCACAATCATTACAATATACTGCCCTAATAGCAGAAAGGACTTCCCCAGAAGCTACCCTTCTGTGGCAGCCAACACCTTTTAAGTCTTGTAGGTTAAGTTGAATAGTGATGAGCAGCAGGGGCAATATTCGAATTTGCGATATTTTGTGAATATTCACCATTTATTCGCGAATTCCTGATCTTCACTCTTCAGGTATTATTTTCTTGATTGCGAAAATTCGCATTAAAAAATTTACATAAAATTTGCATAAAACTTTGCATAGACTGGTATTTAAAAAAAAAACGAATAATCACGATTAAGAATATATTTTGAGATATTCTAAATATTCGCAAATTCTCGAAGTGCCGATATTTGCAATAAAAATTCGTAATTCGAATATTCATAATCAACACTAAGAAGCTAAGTCACCATGGCTCAGTCTTGTTTTTGCTCAATTGGAGCTCAATTTGGGGACCTTGGAGACTAAGTTAACACCTTGAACTCTTTGTCTTGTTCCTCATATTCAATCAAGAATAGTTTTTGCCGAGGCAGGAAATATTATCCAGTCCTGATACTCACATGCCCTTTGTTGGCACTTTTGGTGGTGGACAGGTGTCAGCATGCAGACTGTAACCAGCCTGTTTCTACACATCTCTATATCACTAAGGTAAGATGAACGATGTTCTTAACCCTACCAAAGTCAATAAACAATAACTTTATTTTTACCAATTCACCTTCTATGGGATTGTACAAAACAGACTAGACTTCTCTCCAAATGAGCATCAATGAGCCATGTCACCCATGACCCTGTTATTGATTTACTGGCTGTCCTTTCTTGACCCCTTTTGGTAAGAACTAATGGCTGCATACTGGGAACACCCAAAAACACCTACTGTTTTGAATATCTAGCTATCACAATCAAATGACAAAGTTGTTCCGATTCTTACATTCTAATAACCACGTAGGACCTTAGCTGGGTAAAGGTATTTACTTAACACCAATCAATTAGACATTGGGGCTTATAACCTAGCTTGACCCAGATTAACAATTAAGCTAAAATATAACTTTTGTGTAAAAAGCTATGAGCTCGAAAAAAAAGTGTTTTAAAAGAACTGTTCCCTGAGTACAAATTGTTTTTCAGTTGATGCTCAGAGTGGAGATGTGCACTCTCTCCACTCTACAGCAACGATGCTGCCAGCCCTAGTCTGGCCTTTACCCCTGAGGAAACATGTTGGGGGGCAGGTTTAGGTTTTAGATGTGTTCACCTGTGTACAGTTAGTTTGGCTTCATGGATCAGCATGTTAGTGGATTGCAATTAGTCCAGATCTTTCAGTAGGTCAGCAAGTTCACTGGCTACTGTTGTAGGGCTGGCAGCGTTGTTGCTGTAGAGTGGAGAGAGTGCACATATCCACTCTGGGCATCAAATGAAAAATAAGTCTGTACTCAGGTAACGATTCTTACATTCGACCATTTTTCAAGCTTTCAACACATCTGTTGAGTAACATTATTGTGCACACCATATTTGGGCAATCATTTTTTACTTTTAAATCTTCTTTTCTGCAGTGATCAGAAAAAGGGCAGGGCTTCATGGGAGTGGACAAGGCTTAGCAGATTTTAGTATAAATTACACTAGAAACTGGTATAAGTTATAGCTAAAGTCTACACCAGTCCTGGGATGGCATAGATTTGATTGTCTAGTGCACAGAGTGGCAGAGATTCAACTCTTTTAATAAATAAGGCACATCTTACTCCAGCGAGAGAGCTCAAGACTAGCGTATTGGAATGCCATTCTTCATAAATCTCCCCCATCAAATTCAAGAACTGAATGTTCAGTTGCCACCTAATATATCCCACCCCTTGACAGGTGTTATTTTAACAAGATAATAAATATTACATTCTTCAGCAGTTATTAATTTTTAGTTTAGGGATGATGAATATATTTACTATAGAAGTCATTAAAGGGGTTCTCCAGGAATTAAGAAAATAAAAATACTTAAATATTACTTTATTATAAATATATTCCCAATTACCTTTCATTTGTTATAATGGTGCATTTTATCTGGGGAGCAATCATCAGGGGAAATAAAATGGCCTCCATCTTACTAGTACACAAACAATATGTCCTAATCACACAGCAGGACAAATTACCTCACTAAGCTAAAGAACTGCTTCATCCTCCTCTCCTACTTGTCAGGGATTATAATCCTAAATACAGATGATAAAATCTTGCTCCCCAGGAAAAATGAAACATTATACCTAATGAAAGATATTTGGGAATATATTTATAATAAAGTAATATTTAAGAATTCTCATTTTCTTAATTCCCAGAGAACCCCTTTAAATTCCATAAACATCACAGGGTAAATTTATTAAAGCTTCTATGCCACAATTGTGGCATTAAAAAGTCACAACTTTTGGTTCATGCCCTATTTGCATCATCATTTGTAGCTTTTTCAGCTTCTTTACACTTTTCTGAAGTGCCAAGAAAAGGAGGCATGGCTTAGTGGGAGTGGGCAGTCTTTATGCTGCCTGTTGGATGTACTATAACTTGCTCCAGAAAGTGGTGTAAGCTTCTGCTCAAGTTTAGGTCAGCTCCAGCTCTGGCACACAAAATTACTCCAATGCAGGGGAATCAAGACTGGCATATGGGTATGACAGTCTTGATAAATGTCCCCCTAAAGAGGTTTTCTTGTGATTAATGTAAAAAAAGAAAATCAGAAGTAATATAGTATAAGACAATCTCTTTCTAGCAATGCTACAACCAGCCCGGCACCTCACATGGATCCAGAGAACTCTTCATTCATTGGTCCAATTTTTCTGCTAGATTTATTTCAAGCTGGCAGCTTATGGGGTGTGCCCTTGCTCGTGGGGTGTGTCTTTTATGTTGCAGTCCTCTCCCTATAACTGTCATAGCTTCTAACAGAAGATATAGCTGGTCACAGTTTAAGGTTTAGAACTAGGAAAGTGTGTTTACCTCAAAGGTGGACAAATAGATGAAGAAGAGAACAAACAGCATGTTGGTACTATGAATTTTATTAAATAAATATTGGCTTTATACTAAATGTTCAGTTGTATGTAATTATAAAACTATTCAGGTGCTAGTCACTATACTATACCCGGAAATCACTATACCCGGAAGTATACGCGGTCATACAGCGCGAACAGCAAGCAAGTGGAACGCGGACCACAGCAACTACACGCAGTATAACGCCTGCCTGCAATCACCTACAAGCTGGACATCACCGCATATCAACATAAGGAACTCCACAAAAGGGGAAGGCCCTGACTAGAGGTAAGACTTGTGCCATGAACTATGTGGGACGCTGCGCTCAGACACATCCTCAACACGGCAGTACTCCTACAAGTGTGAGTTACCCCAGGATTGTTGGCTACCAAAAGGTGGAATTTTGTCTGGCCGCTTTTCACTATTGTGGCATATAAAGTGGTGCTGCGGGCAAATACTAACTACATTTTGATCCACCAAGCGTCACTCTAAAACTAATACCCAGGGACAGACTATACAAGCATTATATTATGGACCCCAATTACTTTATTTAAGTGCATTATCAAGTGCTGCAGTACCTATTTGTGCCCCAACATCGGACTTTGTACCTACACAGTGCAACATATCTTTTATACTCCATATTTAGCTTGTTTATCATTTATTGTTTTTTATCATCATTATTTTATCTTTATATTTCATCCAATAAATATACATGAATTCCAAAGTATAGTGAGTGCCTGCTAATTCTGAATCATATACTGGTTTGTAAAATGTAGAATATTTTTGTGGGACAACCCCTTTAAATGCATTTTAACCTTTTAGTAATGTAACTAATATTTGCCTTAAATTATCATTACTTTTCACACAACTTTGCATGAATAATTAGCAGAAGCAACCACTTTGTAATCTTTTATTAGTGAGAAACATTGAAACACACACACACATACCTGCTAAATGCTTTTCATTTTGGAAAATGCCTTCCCTATCCAGGATGGATCATCTATGCAGGAGTATCTTATTGCACATATATGGAGAGGGAAGTGGAGGAGTGAGCAGGAGCTGTCAAATCAACCCTTTCTCATATGTTATAGTGTACTACTATTTATGTCTGTTGCATATATATAGCCATGAGCGGATTGGGAACTCAAAGTGACCCTGGAAAAAAGGTGGAAGTGGCCCCAGAGCCAAACATGTAGAAGGCATGGTCAAACAATGGTCTGAAAACCTGTTAATGTATAATTTAACAAAGCATGTGGATTCGCACCATTGTATGTGTCAACATATGCCTGGACTAGAACAGTTCTTACTTGTAAAGACTAGCTTCAACAGTTTAGCAAACACCAATCTAGTGGTGCATGCTGTGTAGTTTTTGCTTGGTGACCTCCCCACTTAAGAATGGCGCAGCAATGAGGTACACATATGTTCACATTGAGTTTGGAACCATAACCATTCACACGCCCATATCCATTTTGTTAGAAATGCCTAGGACTTGTTCTGTGCTTTTGCAGGGCCACAGAATGGACATACGGATGCGGACAGCACACAGTACAGTCCATTAAAATAAAATATGCAGATCCGTTGCAGACCAAATATACAGTTATGTGAATGGGGCCTTACACATTTGTAATTTTTTTTCTGTAGTAATACCATATTTTATTTTCACTTTAATTAAAATGTTATTTTATTCTTCCTTTTACCCCCCTCCCCTATCTGTCTCATAGCATTGGTAAGCTGAGGGCCCTGAACTAGCCTGTCAGTATTGATAACTGGGCTTGTAGGCAGCCTGCACAGGGTAACATTGCAAGCTGCCTGCCCTGCTGTGCTCTCCTTATGATAATGAGAGAGCACAGCAGGGGTGCCAGGGCCGCCGCCTGCGATGTCTGTGTAGTTAACTGACATTGTGCACGCCATCTATAGTAGTAAGTCCAGTACTCCAGTCAGTGTAAAGTTGCGCAACAGGGCTGGCAGGCAGGCACTGAGTCACTGACAGTAAAGTAAGTACCCCTGCTGCACGCACACCACACACGGCCCCAAACACCACCCCCTCAGCACATACTCACAGCCCCAGAAGTGTCAGAGTCAGACAGTCTGGACTGAGAGCAGCGCAGCAGCCAGGTGGGATCTTTGTCAGCCAGCGCAGCAGGTGGTATGTGTATTGGCATGCGCTGGCTGCAATAATAGCAAATAATATCTGGGCTGGGCTCTACCGGCCCACTGCACATGAAAAGACATGCAGCTTAACTGGAAGTTTCCCACTACAATACATTGCCAATCCGTCCCTGTATATATATATATATATATATATATATATATATCTATCTCACCAAAACATTCTACAGGACAGAACATAGATAGTCCTTATTCACATCAATATATTTGCACAATGGACATTGCTAATTTCTTAAGGCGCATTTACACGTTCCGAGGAGAAGCCGATTGTCAGGAAGGAAGCGTTCCTTCCTGACAGTCGCCTGCTCATTAATTGGAGGTGAAGTGCTGCATCTACATGCAGTGATCACATCCACAGTATAAAGACAAATAATCGCTACTATTATTACTTCATACAAAATCATTGCTTCTGGGCAGCAGAATGCTGTTTAGAAAGCACAATCTGCTGCCTGGGAATGATCATTTCGACAGCATCTTTACAGATTATCAGGAATGAGCTTTCATAGGAACATTCTTTCCCGATAATCAGCCCAATATTAGGGCCATGTAAATTCTCCTTTAAGAGGCTAATTCCATGATAGCCAAAGAAAGCTCACGAAAATAGAAACAGAATATACTAACTCCATGCAGTTGTTGTCTTGCTTAGATTATTGGATTTTATCAACTTTGTCAACATAGCTACCTTATTGATTCAGTTCAGAATATTTTAATATCCCCCTTATGTAAATGTCTTTTTAATATCTAAGATACCTATTATCTGTTTGTTTCTGTCTATTTTCTGTTGAGCGAAAAATTCAAAACCATGTAATGTATATAGGTATTTATTATCTAAATGCCCCACCTGGTTACTTCAAATATCATAGTTATTGATGTGGGTTGAGAAGTATTGGTTGAAACAAATACATTTTGTACAACTTACTTAGAAGCATTATCTGCTTATTAAGAAATCACAAAAAGTATTGCTGGAAATATCTATTTTCAGAGCTTGTCTGCTTATGGTGAAATGCCTCAAAGCATAGAAAACAGCAGGCAGCTTTAATGCCATACTAACAGCAAATGTTCCCAAATGGGGAGAGAATATGCAATAATTTGCAGATAATTATTTTTACATCCTATAGAACGAATCACAATAGTTAAAGCCTAAAAGGGATTTAGATCTATGTCAGTAATCAAAAAGAATTGTTTGGCCTATAGGGTGTACTACACACAATCAATATGCCTCTATAAAAAATGAATGAACATGAGACCAGTTGAGACTCGTGAATGATAAGGACCTGAGGCCTGGATGGTTGTAGATAAGTAAAACTGTAGAGTTCCTTTCCCTTTTCATTACTTTAAAATTCCTTTTGCTTTTTCAAACCATACCATCTGCGCAAATAACAGAACTAGCACAAACAATACAAATATAATGTATTGTACAGATCCATATCAAATGTATTCAGCATGAGCCTGTGCAAACAATGGTGTTTTAATATTTGAAAACTAGTTTGAGCTACATAGAGCATACCACAGGGGCTGCACAGAAATCATAGGGCATCATATCGAAACATAGTATGCATCACAACACTGGGAGTTCAAACAAATTACTTCTTTTTTAAAAAGATAATGTTAACAACAGATCTTAGATCTCATAGGAGTGGGGCTCTGGCTCTGGACATAGGGGAAGCTCTGTTATAGGAACATTACCATCAACATATTGTATCATGTATAAACAGCCTACATGTGAATGTTCTATGTAATTTTATATTTAAAAAAAAAAAAAAAAAAGGTTTTCTGGACATAATTCATAGTCACTCTATGTAATTTACTTCCTGCCTTGGCTCTTAACGCCCTTCTTTTATTTTGACTATTACCATAGCAAATAGTCTCCCTTCAGTTTCTGTTAGACCATCACTTCAACCAGCAAGGGAAGAGAGATAAGTGACTCAATTTTGGCATCGCACGTTACACTGATAACTGCTGTACAATGCTGTTCTGTGGGTATCTTTATCTAGGTGTATCAAGAGAACAATACAACTGCCATACTGTTATACTAATTTTATTAATCTACTATTACACTAACAGATAACATATTTTCCTTGCAGCAGTAAAAAAAAAAAAAAAACAATGGTTTACCTAAGGCTTTTTTCACACTAGCAGCAGGACGGATCCGACAGGCTGTTCAGCCTGTCAGATCCATCCTGCTGCTAGCTAAAGTGTGTCGCAGGATTGACGCTCCATCCCCATTGACTATAATAAGGGCGGGGGCAGAGTGCCGGCGCAGCACGGGAGTGCACGGCGAGAGGCTGCTGGACTAAATGTTGGACATGTCGTAGTTTTAGTCAGACGGCCTCTTGCCGCACGCTGCCGGGCTGCGCCGAAGCTTTACCCCCATTATAGTCAATAGGGATGGAGCCGCAGTCCGGCAACTCACTTGAACTAGCGGCAGGACCTGTCGGATCCGTCCTGCCACTAGTGTGAAACTAGCCTAACAATGTAGCAATTTTATCTCTCTGTGTTGACTGCTAAAGAAGGACAACATTTTGTATCTAATTTTCCAATGGCAGTGTAGTGCCGAAATGAAAAAGTAAGAAATACCCCTTTCTGATTAAAGTGTTGTCATTTTCTTCTTCCTTTCTACCTAGAAATGTTGTCAATTTTTTATAATAAACAAGTCATGCTAGACATGACTCTGATGCCTCACCCACCTTTCCTTCATTCATGATTGAAAAGGTGGCAGAGGTGCTTCATAAATGTGACACTTTTTCTGAAAGTCAAAATTTTGCAATGTTTTTACAGTATCTCAGACAACTGGTGTAAATGTATTCATAAATTTGCCCCATACAGCTCCAAATCCCCAGCTTCCCTTTCCACAGTACATGTTAAAACGGACTACCTGCAACAACTATGGGGGATCCAGTGCATAGAAGTGCATCTCAATAAATTAGAATATCATTAAAAAGTTGATTTATTTCAGTAATGCAATTCAAAAAGTGAAACTCATATGTTCCATACATTTATTACACACAGTGTGATCTAATTTAAGTGTTTATTTCTTTTAATGTTGATGATTATGATTTACAGGTAATGTAAGTCAATATCTCAGAAAATTAGAATATTGGGACTACGTTCAACATTGTAGGCTCATGGTGTTACACTCTAATCAGCTGATTAACACAAAACACCTGCAAAAGTTTTGAAAGTCTTTAAATGATCCCTCATTCTGGTTCAATAGGCTACACAATCATGGGGAGGACTGCTGACTTGACAGTTGTCCAGAAGGCAGTCATCAACACCCTCCACAAGGAGGGTAAGCCACAAAAGGCCATTGCTAAAGGAGCTGGCTCTTAACAAAGTGCTGTATCCAAGCATATTAAGGGAAAGGTGGTGGAAGGAAAAAGCGTGATAGAAAAACCACAGCCTTGAAAACTTGGTCAAGACCATTTAAGAATTTGGGGGAGATTTATAAGGTGTGGACTGAGGCTGAGGTCAATGCTTCAAGTGCCCCCAAACACAGACATATCCAGGACAGAGGCTACAAGTGTCACATCCCTTGTGTCAAGCCACTCATGTCAAGCTACTCATGACCAAGAAACAACATCACAAATAGTGTACCTGGGCGAAGGAAAAAAAAAGGACTTGATTGTTGTTCAGTGGTCGAAAGTCCTGTTTTCAGATAAAAGTACATTTTGCATTTCATTTGGAAATTAAGGTCCCAGAGTTTGGAGGGAGAGTAAAGAGGCACACAATTCAAGTTTCCACAGTCAATGATGATTTGGGGAGTTATGTCATCTGCTGGTGTTGGTCCACTGTGTTCTATGAAGTCCAAAGTCAGCACAGCCATTTACCAGGTAATTTTACAGCAGTTAATGCTTCCCTCTGCTGAAAAGCTTTATGGAGTTACCAATTTCATTTTCCAGCAGGACTTGGCACCTGCCCAGACTACCAAAAGTACCAATACTTGGCTTAATAACCACATTATCACTGTGCTTGACTGGCCAACAAACTGGCCTGACCTAAACCCTGTACAGAATCTATGGGGTAACATTTCTGAATTAAAAATCATTTTTTTAACTGGTCCTATATAATATAATTCAAATTTTCTGAGATAATAACATTTTGGTTTTCATTACCTATAAGCCATAATCATCAATAAATAAACACTGGAAATAGATAACTTTATGTGTAATGAATCTTTATAATAAGTGAGTTTAACTTTTTTTAACTGAATTAATATGAATTAACGTTTTGATTATATTCTAATTTATTGAGATAAACCAGTATATTGTAGATTTATACAGCTACTATTGAACACAATGGAAGCAGTGAGCTCCCCCTAGTGTTAGCTGAAGAAAAGAAAAATACTATAGCTATATTGGGAAACAGGACAAGGAGTTCAGTAATAGTGATGAGCGGCAGGGGCAATATTCGAATTCGCAATATTTCGCGAATATTTGGGCGAATATTCACCATATATTCGAAAATTCGCAAATTCGTAATCATCAGTCATTATTTTCTAATTGCGAAAATTCGCATAAAAATGTGCATATATTTGCATAAAAATTTGCTTAATATTTCCATAAAAATTCGCATAGATTGGCATTTAAGATACCTTTTAAATACCAGTTTATGCAAATTTTTATGCAAATGTTATGCAAATTTTTTATGCGAATTTTCACAATCAGAAAATAATGCCATTATTTTCTTGCTTGCGAAAATTTGCATATAAAAGATTCGCATAAAAACGAATATTCGCAATTGCGAAAATATTTTGCGATATTCTAAATATTCGCGAATTCTCTAAGTGCCGATATTTGCGATTAAAGTTCGCAATTCGAAAATTCGTGATCAACACTATTCAGTACCAGCACTGTCTCTCAAGCTTGGTCCCAGAGTAGTTGCCTTTTCTGCCTCTAATGATAAGTGTGCCACCGACACTTTTTTCCATGTCTTCGCTTAGAGTTTTGGTTCTTTCATGGTACTCTGGGTACAGTTTACAAAATTCTGGAGGGGAAAAGTGAAAAGGTGGGTAGTTATGGGTAGAAATAAACAGTCTCATGGTTGTCATCGTCAAGCATGATTAAAACCATAGAAAATTAAAGTGTCAAAAGGGAAATATAGAATGTCTACTCATACTTATTATTTTTATATGTAATCTGGAAACTAGCCAAAAATGATAAAACAAAGATGTTGAAATCCAGTTGGGGAACACAGGACAGAAACAGCTCTTGCCAGCCACCTTGGAGCTGTCATAGGAGTTGTCACCCCTTGCGTTTTTCAAACTCCTGACTAATTGCAAAAGTATATAGATTTATAGGCAGTAACAAGGCATATCCTGGGGTCATGACTTTTAACATACACACTTGCATAGTACTGCACTTGCATATGTACAAAAAAATAACACAATTACGGTATACATACTGTAGTGTGACACAAATGTTAAAGAATATAAATATGTATACACTCCTCAACGTTGAAATTGCAACAACAAGAAGAACATTTTTTAAGGTTATGCTAAGATGTGGAGATGATGAAAATTTCAAGCACCTAGCTCCAATCTGTGGGAAGTGGGAGGGGCATAAAAGCTGGATTGAAAGCAACATTTTTTTTATCTACAAGAAACCTCAATAATCATATAAAGTCATGTGGGATGATTGTGCAATGCCTTCTGCTCATCTGTGTGCCAGTTATTGCCACTTGTAGCAAACTGAGAGGGACAGAATCCTTGAACTAACAGACCTTAGTTCATCTCTCTGGCAGATCACTACATGCCTATGCCAAGATGTCAGCCCTGTATATCCCAGTGATTGTGAGAACAAAGATTTATTGTAATGACAGTGAGAGGTGCACAGAGGTAAATTTCTGCACATATGGATTAGACACAGATGGACACAGATCTGATTAGAAGAATGGTATGTAGCGATCCATTCTGTACTGCAAGTGAAATTGCACTACATTGGGCTATGAGCTAGACATTCACCTACAAGTGTTCCATTGACCTCATGCCACTGCTCTCAAAGGCTATCATGGTGCATAGCAAAATGGAAATGGAGACTGGAATAGATGGCTATCATCTTCAACAATGAGTCCTACTATTGTCTTGGATGCAGGGATGGCTTGAGATTGGTCTGGAGACCATGTGCGCAATGCCATGACGAGATCTTCACAAGGGAACATACTGTAACATTTGTCCTACTCCCAGGATTATGGTGTGGGTTGGCATAATGTTTGGTAGCCAGTCCCCTTTAGTGTTCATTTCAGGTACACTAACATCTCAGCATTACATTGATTTGGTCATGGAACCAGTGGTATGACCATTTCTCCAAAGTGTCCCAGGAGCCATTTTTGTACAGGTCAAATGCGGGCTTCATGTTCCTTGTGCTTCTGTAGCAGCTTGCATGGGCTAAACATGCTACCATGGCCTACGGCGTCTTTAGACTTGTCTCTTGTTACAGTTACACTCTGGCTGATACTTTGTTGCAACAATGTATTTCGGTTATTTAAGACATGAAAGCCGGGTCATTTGGTACTTGCCAGATTTGAACAGCGATACCCCAGATTGCTATGCCATGGAGCCCATTCGGATAACGAAAGACTATGTGAAAGTAAAGACTTTGGCTCCATGGCGATTCTACTATATTCGTGTAGTCTGAGTGCCATTTACCTAATAATATGTACTCAGACCGGAGCTATCTGGGGATGTGTTACATGTCTATATCTACTGTAATGGTTGTGACATTGTATGTTTGAATGGTGATTTCTGTCCTATTGTCCCCACATGTATACTGGAGATCTCACTTTGTCCTGAAAGATAATTGAATTACTCCTTGGTTGTCTCCGGGACAGAGAGGAGGAAACCAGGATGCATTGTGGGGATGTATTGTGTCTGTGTGTTCTGAATTGTTGTTTATCTGTCCTGTGTCACAGTATTTCATCTGGTCCCCTAGGGAGTGTCCACCAGATGGGGACCTGCATAAATATGGGCGGGTAGCCCTCAGTAAAGAGAGATTCTGCTTCTTACCCTCAATTCGTGCTTTGACTCGTTTTGTAGAGCATCACTAATCACTAGCCCTTGTAAGAGCTCTCTGGATTTCATCTACACTTACAGGAGCATGGATGACTGCTAGAAGGAACCTAACAGCGCTCTCTAGAATCTGGGGACAAGGACATCTAAGCGGTCCAACCCTCAGCCTGCCTGAGGCAACCGTAACATCTCTTATTGAGCATATCTGGGACATCATTGGTTGGCTATTGCGAAGGGAACAGCCAGCAGTGGGTCTTGATGATTTGCTTGTGCAAGTGCATTCATCGGGTCAGCACATTCCTCAGACAACCATTAAAAGCCTCACTGATAGCATGCCACGACCTGTAAGTGTGTGTATTTCTGCTGATACTTAGTAAATTGAGATGTTGAGATAATATCCATGGACATGTCTATAGATACTGTGATTTCCATAATCCCACAACATTTTCCATCTTGATGTAGCAATTTCAACGTTGAGGAATGTATATTCACACACATATACATAATGTGATACATATACCCATATATATACTGTATATACTGTGGGGAGTCGCTCTGGTAGACAGCGGTGCGGGTGCAGTTTAGAGGCAAAACAAGGAGTCCAGATTGTGCATCAAACAGTGTTTTATTCACACTTGCACACCAGAAATGAAAACAGTCTCTTGGTGACAGTTCACACACAACAGAAATCATGTGGCAAAATCAAAAACAGGCCAACACAGGGTCCAGTCACCTTGGGTGGTTTAAGTGCGGGTTCACACTTAGCAGTCGGTTCAGCCGCAGGCGATTCCTCCTTCAAGTTGCAGGGAAACACCACCTGGCTGAGCTCCGTCCTCCAGCACAGAGAACTCCTCAGCCCTGTTAGCAGTCTCCAGGATAATCACAGCCTCAGACACAGCTGATGGCTGTGTTTTATACCCCGCCCAAAACTCGGACTGGACCGTGGGGAGCAGCCACCCACCCTACTCTTTAGCTGCTCCCAGTAAGAGCCGGCCCGGATCGGCTTTGCAGCCATGCTATTTAAAAGAGCCAAACAGCACTAGCTGCTGCAGTCAAAAACCCGGCTCTCACCTCACCGAGGCCAGCAACCTCGGTGACACGTACCTGCCATCGCAAATGACACCTTGCACCTTACCACATACCCCCCTTTGTTCAGCCCTGAGGGGTGAACACACGTGAGGCAGTGGACGCGGGACAGGGCATCTGCGTTGCCCTGCAAGCGGCCTGCCCTGTGTTCCACGGAAAACTTGAAATTTTGAAGAGATAGGAACCACCTGGTGACCCGAGCATTCCTCTCCTTGGCCTGACTCATCCATTTGAGGGGGAATGGTCGGTCACCAGGCAGACCTCCTCCCTAACAGGTAGTAGCGGAGAGATTCGAGTGCCCACTTGATAGCCAGGCACTCCCTCTCCACTATACTATATCTGGACTCGGCGGGACTGAGCTTACGGCTCAGGAAGACAACGGGATGTTCTTCCCCGTTGACCTCCTGCGACAGTACCGCACCGAGGCCTACCTCCGAGCGTCGGTCTGTACGACAAACTCCTTGTTGAAGTCGGGTGTCACCAAAACCGGGGACCCACACAGGGCCGACTTCAACGCGGAGAAAGCCTCCTCCGCCTTCTCACTCCAGCTAACCCTCCCAGACTTTCGCCCCTTCAACAGGTCTGTCAATGGCGCTGCTATTGTGGCAAAGTGGGGCACAAACCTCATGTAGTAACCTACAATCCCCAGGAACGACTTTACCTGCCTGGTGGTGACCGGTCGGGGCCAGTTACGAATGGCCTCTACCTTAGTTACCTGAGGTTTGATGACTCCCGCCCAATTATATATCCCAGATATTTTGTCTCCTCTAACCCTATGGAGCACTTCTTTGGGTTAGCGGTCAGTCCGGCTTTCCTCAGGGCATCCACTACCGCCTGCACCTTGGGCAAATGGCTTTCCCAGTCGGTGCTGTGGATGACTACATCATCTAAGTAGGCCGAGGCGTACCGGCGATGTGGTCGCAGCACTATGTCCATTAACCTTTGGAAAGTGGCGGGGCGCCATGCAGGCCAAAGGGTAACACCTTGTAGTGATACAGGCCCTGCGGGGTAACAAATGCGGTTTTTCCTTAGCCGACTCCGTTAAGGGTACCTGCCAGTACCCTTTAGTGAGGTCCAGCACAGAAAAATAACGGGCTTGTCCTAAACTTTCAACCAGCTCGTCTACTCGGGGCATGGGATGCAGCGTCAAACTTGGATACTTCATTTAACTTGCGAAAGTCGTTGCAGAACCGCAGCGTCCCATCCGGCTTAGGTATTAGGACTATGGGACTGGCCCACTCACTTTTCGACTCCTCAATGACCTCGAGCTTCAACATTAACTGTACTTCCTCCGCGATGGCCCGTCGCCGAGCCTCGGGTACCCGGTATGGTTTTAACCGGATCTTGGCCTGAGGCTCAGTGACGATGTCATGTTGGATGAGAGACGTGCGGCCAGGGAGGTCCGAGAACACATCCGTGTTCCGACTGATGAACTCCCTGACTTCCTGAACTTGTTTGGAAGACAGGCTGTCTGCAATTTTACCGTGGTTACTGCTTCACAGGCCTCGAACTGTGGGGCTGGAGCCTTTTCACCTAGAAGCCCTGGCCGGGGCTGTGGTCGTCGGCCGTGTCCCTATCTTTCCACGGCTTAAGTAAATTCACGTGGTACACCTGCTCCGGCTTGCGCCGCCTGGCTGGTGTACTTTGTAATTACTTCCCCTACTTCTCGATCACCTCATAGGGGCCCTGCCACCTAGCTAGGAATTTGCTGTCAAGGGTGGGTACCAGAACCAAAACCCGATCTCCCGGATTGAAGCCCGTACCCGAGCCTGACGATTGTACACCCTACTCTGGGCTTGTTGCGCTGCCTCCATATGCTCCCGGACCAGCGGCAACACCCTTTCTATCCGTTCCTGCATCTGGGTGACATACTCAATGACACTTTTGTGGGGGACAGGCTGTTGTTCCCATGCTTCCTTGGCGATATCCAACAGGCCCCGAGGTGTCTGCCATAAAGCAGTTCGAAGGCGAGAACCCAGTAGAGGCCTGGGGTACCTCTCGCACTGCGAACATGAGATAGGGCAGAAGCAGGTCCCAGTCCTTCCCATCTCTAGACACCACCCTTTTTAACATATTTTTAGAGTTTGGTTAAACCTCTCCAACAAGACCGTCTGTTTGCGGATGGTAAGCGGACGTCCGTAACTGCTTTATACGCAACAATTTACACAGTTCCTTCATTACTTTGGACATAAAGGGGTCCCTTGGTCTGTCAGAACCTCTTTTGGCAGGCCCACACGGGAAAACATCTCCATTAACTCTTTGGCAATGAGCCTAGCTGAGGTATGTCGCAGGGGCACCGCCTCCGGATACCGAGTGGCATAGTCGAGAACTACCAGAATGTGTTGGTGGCCCCTGGCAGACTTTGGTACAGGCCCAATTAAATCCATAGCGATTCGCTCAAGCGGTACTTCAATAATTGGCAGAGGTACCAGAGGACTACGGAAATGAGGCTGGGGGCTAGTTATCTGACAGGTTGGACAGGACTTACAATAATTTTCTACCTCCTTGAACACACTGGGCCAATAAAACCGCTGCAGTATGCGGTCCTGGGTTTTCTGCCACCCCAGGTGTCCCCCAAGAACATGTTGGTGGGCAAGCTCCATGACAAGCTTGCGATACGCTGTGGGCACCACCAACTGTTCAACAGGTTCACCTCGGACTTGGTTCACCCGATACAACATATCCTGTAGAACAATAAATCGTGGGAACATTAATTCAGCCCCTGGTTTCTGGGGTTTACCATCAATTTCCAGCACATTCTCCCAGGCCCTGGTTAGGGTTTGGTCCCGGTGTTGTGCGGTCCCAAAATTTTCCCGGAGACATTGAGGTCTGCCAACTCAGGTCCCGGTGGCAAGTCCTCCGTGTCTCCCACCATTACACTCAGTGGGGTTGTCTCCCCCTCTACCGCTGGAGCAGTGGTCACCCCTACCGCCGGCCCTTCAGACTCGGGCTCCCAGGGTTCTGGCCTTCCAGCGGTATCAGGCCACTCTACTAGGGTCACCCCTGTCTCGGGTCCCTCAGATACCTTTATTGCCGGCCACAGCGCCGGAGAAAACCGGGAAGTCCCTCCCAAGTATTAGTTCATGTGGGAGTTTAGTAGCGACAGCCACCTCGTGGGTCCACCTACCAGCCGCTGTGGACAAAGTCACTAGTGCAGTGGGGTAGTCTTTCAGGTCTCCGTGGATGCACAGGACCCCGACTTTACGGCCAGTATACTCCACAGGCCGTACAAGGGCAGCCCTTACCAGGAGACTAAACTCCCGGAGTCCAGCAGAGCCACCGCCAGCGAATCTCCCACCTCTACCTGACACAGGTGGTTATGGTCTTGCACCTCACGGGTGCCAGTTGCGCACAGCTTCCGTGCATACAAGGAGTGGCGACCCCGTAGTTCACCTCCATCGGCTCATCCCGATGCGGACAGTCGGCCCTGATGTGGCCTGGCTCCTGACACCTCCAGCATACCACGGGAGGCGGACTCGCAGGGGTATCTTCCGTACAGGCCGCTCTGTCGCCGGACGTCGGAACTGGGGCAGAGGCCTCCGGGGTTTGACTGACCCCTTCCCAGCAAGACTCCCCTGCAGGTTTCTGGTGGCCTCGTACCGCTCCACCAGGTCGACCATCTCCAGGGCATTGGTGGGCGATACCTGGCCGACCCAGTGCTGGAGAGGGTAAGGCAAAGCCCTCCAGAAGACATCGGCTAACAGGCGGTCGAGCATAGCAGTGGGAGTCAGTATGTCTGGCTGCAGCCATTTTGCAACCGTTGTAGCAAGTCATAGTATTGTGGCCTGGCGGGTTCAGCCACGTTAAAGTCCCACTGGTGGACACGCTGAGCCCGGACCAAAACATTCACCCCCAGTCTTGCCAGGATCTCACCTTTCACAGTTGGGTAGTCAGCTGCTTGGTCATCTGGGAGGTCAAAAATACTTGCTGGGGTCCAGACGCCAGGAACGGAGCGGCGACCTCTGCCCACTGTTCTCGGGGTAATTTCTCCCTCACGGCCACCTTCTCGAACACCGCCAGATAGGTCTCCACATCATCCGAGGGGTCATCTTAGGGATCGCGGCACGGACAGCTTTCCGGGCATCATGGGCCGTGATGGGACGCTCCTGCCGCTTACAGCGCCATCACGTGCTGTAGCAGTAGCTGGTTGGTCTCCCGCTGCTGCACGTTAGCCTCTATGAGGGCTTTCACAGCCGCCTCCATTTTGTCGGGGATCACAGGCTGCAACTTTGCCGGCTTAATATAGGACATTCACTTTTTCTCAGCAAAAACAAAGTTCGGCGTTCACGCCAGCCTCACTGCGCATGCCCGCATCCGACACCAAATGTGGGGAGTCGCTCTGGTAGACAGCGGTGCGGGTGCAGTTTAGAGGCAAGACAAGGAGTCCAGATTGTGCATCAAACAGTGTTTTATTCACACTTGCACACCAGAAATGAAAACAGTCTATTGGTGACAGTTCACACACAACAGAAATCATGTGGCAAAATCAAAAACAGGCCAACACAGGGTCCAGTCACCTTGGGTGGTTTAAGTGCGGGTTCACACTTAGCAGTCGGTTCAGCCGCAGGCGATTCCTCCTTCAAGTTGCAGGGAAACACCACCTGGCTGAGCTCCGTCCTCCAGCACAGAGAACTCCTCAGCCCTGTTAGCAGTCTCCAGGATAATCACACCCAGACACAGCTGCTGGCTGTGTTTTATACCCCGCCCAAAACTCGGACTGGACCGTGGGGAGCAGCCACCCACCCTGCTCCCAGTAAGAGCCGGCCCGGATCGGCTTTGCAGCCATGCTATTTAAAAGAGCCAAACAGCACTAGCTGCTGCAGTCAAAAACCCGGCTCTCACCTCACCGAGGCCAGCAACCTCGGTGACACGTACCTGCCATCGCAAATGACACCTTGCACCTTACCACAATACACACTGTGGCTCACACACAGATGCACAGTGACACAAATATTTACTTCTCTACTAAATTTCTTTCAGAGGTTAGCCTGCAAGAATGTTAAGACCCCCGAGCGGTAAAGTTCTTGTAATTTCTGTAATTCCCCCATCTTTTTGCACACTTCTGGTTAGTAAAGACCCCATTCGCATTAGTGTATTGTTGGCTTTAACCCAGGTTTGGCTGACACTGTAATGTGTGAGGGGAGCTCCCAACTGCCCTGTCAGGGGAGAGAAGGATTAAGCGAAATAAATATTATTTGCCCCATTCTTTGGTTCTCCTGAGAGATAAGGCACCAGCAGAGGTGTATGGCAGTAGCTTTCTCCACTGTCCCTATAGTATACACACATGGTTGAGCCGAATGTGTATGTGTATGGCGAAGATGAGAGAGAGAGAGAGTTGAGATACTGAATGTGTATGGGGTTGCTTTAAAAGCTATGTACACCTTCAGGGGTAATTTTTTTATGATTACATTTTACTCATACTGGGCTAAAAATATTTTTTTAATTGGTCTTTATTAAAAGTTTTGAGCCATTCTGTCACAAAGGGTGTGAATGGTGCTTTCATTTTGTGCTATTATCTAATAACTCTTATCTCTAAATTACTAAAACTTCATAAACAGGTATTTAAGCCACATTCTTTAATATGTATTTATAAAGTCAGAGATTAGAGATAAGGAGCCACCAGGTAAGCTGGCTGACGGAACAGAGAGAACATTCAGATCCTGCTACCAGATAAACTCAAAGCTGTCAGGGAAAAGGGCTCAACATTTTTAAGGAAGACCAATTGAAAAAATTATTTTTAGCTCAAAATTAGTACAATGCAATAATAATAAACAAAAATTTCCCCCAAAGGTGTAAATAGCCTTTAAGGTTAAAAATGATACAATATACTGTACATACATCTAGTTCAACCTAGTTTTGCAATAGAGGAAGGCAAATTATGTCAAACCCTTATGAGGTAGTTTCCCAGTGACTGCAAACTGCAATCAAAGTACTGTGATCAATTTGCTTTACTAGTACGGATAACACAATGTCATGTATCTCCAGAGGGCATCTAACAGGGGCAGATTGGGAACTTAACCGCTACAGGACCGCCTAACGCAGGGATGCGTCCTGCGGGCGGTCCTGTAGCTCTGAGATGACGCATCGGCGCGTCATCTCGCGAGAGCCGGGACTTGCTGTGAACAAGCGAAGCGCGTCTCGGCAGTTGAGCTACAGCCTGCCAGCGATGATCCATCGCTGGCAGGCTGTAGATGCGAATTATATCGCATCAAACAGCTATATCAGACGCTGTTTTCTGAACAGCATCTGATATAGCTGCTACATGGTCCTCTGGTGGTCCCATTTGCTGGGATCGACCACCAGAGGACCAGGTAACACTGTAAAGTTGCACCAAACACTACACTAACCCCCACCCCCTCACTTATTAACCCCTTGATCACCCCATCTAGACCCCTGATCACCCCCCTGTCATTGATCACACCCCTTGTAAGGCTCCATTCAGACGTCCATCCTCAAGACACGGACACCGGCAATGTGCTTTCCGCATTTTGCAGATCCGCACATTGCCAGAACTATATAGAAAATGCTTTTTCTTGTCCGCACTGCGGACAAGAATAGGACATGTTCTATATTGTTGCGGAACGGAAGTGCAGACCGGAGCACGGATCCGTAATTCCGGATCCGAGCGGGACAAAGTCTGTCCCCATAGAAATGAATGGGTCCGCAATTCCGTTCCGCAAACAGAATTTCGGACGTGTGAATGGGGCATAAGGGTCCCCTATCACCGCCAGTTAGTTAGCTACTTGTTAGGTAGCTAGCGCCCAGCCCATCGCACCGCAGTCACTGATTTTGGCAGAGATTTTTCATCCACATTGATCGATGCGAATGAAAAATCTGTGCCGTTCATTTTTTTTTTTCAGCGCAGAGGCTGAACGGAAAAAAAAAATCTCATTACCCGTATGCTCAATATAAGGAGAATCGCAGAAACTCCTAATGCTGGCCATACATGTAATGATTGCGGAGACCCACAAATGCCAGGGCAGTACAAATACCCCACATGTGACCCCATTTTAGAAAGAAGACACCCCAAGGTATTCCGTGAGGGGTATGGTGAGTTCATGCAAAATTGAATTTTTTGTCACAAGTTAGTGGAATATGAGACTGTAAAAAAAAAAAAATCAATTTCCGCTAACTTGTGCTAAATTTTTTTTTTTCTGTGAACTCGCCATACCCCTCACAGAATACCTTGGGGTGTCTTCTTTCCACAATGGGGTCACATGTGGGGTTTTAATACTGTCCTGGCATTTTAGGGGCCCCTAAAGCGTGAGAATCCAAATGCGTAAAAATGGCCTGTGAAATCCTAAAGGTACTCATTGGTTTTAGGGCCCCTTTGCGCATCTTGGCTGCAAAAAAGTGTCACACATGTGGTATCGCCATACTCAGGAGAAGTAGGGCAATGTGTTTTGAGGTGTATTTTTATATATACCCATACTGTGTGTGAGAAATATCGCTGTAAACGACAACTTTTTAAATTTTTTATTCAAAGTTGTCAATTTACAGAGATATTTCTCTCACCCAGCATGGGTATATGTAAAAATACACCCCAAAACACATTGCCCTACTTCTCCTGAGTACAGCGATACTACATGAGTGACACTTTTTGCAGCCAAGATGCGCAAAGGGCCCAAATTTAATGAGTACCTTTTAGGAGGGCATTTTTACGCATTTTTCTTCTCACGCTTTAGAGCCCTAAAATGCCAGGGCAGTATAAATGCCCCACATGTGACCCCATTTTGGAAAGAAGACACCCCAAGGTATTCGCTGAGGGGCATAATGAGTCCATGAAAAATTAAACTTTTTGTCAAAAGTTAGCGGAAAGGGAGACTTTGTGAGAAAAACAATAAAAATCAATTTCCACTAACTTGTGCCAAAAAAAAAAATCTCTATGAACTCGCCATGCCCCTCATGGAATACCTTGGGGTGTCTTATTTCCAAAATGGGGTCACATGTGAGGCATTTCTACTGCCCTGGCATTTTAGGGGCCCTAAAGCGTGAGAAGAAAAATGAGTAAAAATGCCCTCCTAAAAGGTACTCATTGGAATTTGGGCCCCTTTGCGCATCTTGGCTGCAAAAAAGTGTCAGTCATGTGGTATCGCCGTACTCAGGAGAAGTAGGGCAATGTGTTTTAGGGTGTATTTTTACATATACCCATGCTGGGTGAGAGAAATATCTCTGTAAATTGACAACTTTGAATAAAAAAATGTAAAAAGTTGTCGTTTACAGCGATATTTCTCACACTGCAGCATGGGTATATGTAAAATACACCCTAAAACACATTGCCCTACTCTCCTGAGTACGGTGATACCACATGAGTGACACTTTATGCAGCCTGGTGCGCAAAGGGGCCCTAAAACCAATGAGTACCTTTAGGATTTCACAGGCCATTTTTACGCATTTGGATTCTCACGGTTTAGGGGCCCCTAAAATGCCAGGTGAGTATAAATACCCCACATGTGACCCAATTTTGGAAAGAAGACACCCCAAGGTATTCCGTGAGGGGCATGGTGAGTCCACAGAATTTTTATTTTTTGGCACAAGTTAGCGGAAATTGATATTTTTATTTTTTTTTATTTTGTTTTTTACAAAGTCTCATATTCCACTAACTTGTGACAAAAAATAAAATTTTACATGAACTCACCATACCCCTCACGGAATACCTTGGGGTGTCTTCTTTCCAAAATTGGGTCACATGTGGGGTATTTATACTGTCCTGGCATTTTAGGGGCCCCTAAAGCGTGAGAAGAAGTCTGGAATCCAAATGCGTAAAAATGCCCTGTGGAATCCTAAAGGTACTCATTGGTTTTAGGGCCCTTTGCACTCAGGCTGCAAAAGTGTCACACATGTGGTATCGCCGTACTCAGGAGAAGTAGGGCAATGTGTTTTGGGGTGTATTTTTATATATACCCATACTTTGTGTGAAAAATATCTCTGTAAACGACAACTTTTAAAAAATTTTATACAAAGTTGACAATTTACAGAGATATTTCTCTCACCCAACATGGGTATATGTAAAAATACACCCCAAAACACATTGCCCTACTTCTCCTGAGTACGTCGATACCACATAAGTGACACTTTTTTCCAGCTTGGGTGCGCAAAGGGGCCCAAATTCCAACAAGTACCTTTACCCTGGGTTCAGACCTGAGCGTTCAAAAAACGCGCGTATTTCAGCGCGTTTTTGCAAATAGGAAATGCGCATTCGTACGCGCGTTCTTGTGATTGACTACTGTGGTGTCAATCACAAAACGCGCGACAAACGCCCCAAAAAAAGCTCAAGTACTTGTTTATGTGTCGGGCGTTTTACAGCGCGTTCAAATGCACTGTAAAACGCTCAAGTGAGAACCAGGGCCATAGGAAAGCATTGGTTTTCATGTGTTGGCGGTTTTACAGCGCGTTTGAACGCGCTGTAAAACGCTCAGGTGTGAACTTAGGGTTAGGTTTTACATGGCGGCTCACAATTTAGCCCCGCCCAAAATGCCAGAACAGTGAACTCACCCCACAAATGACCCCATTTCGGAAAGTAGACACCCAAGGTATTCACTGAGGGGCATAGTGAGTCCGTCTGAGATTTTTTATTTTTTTTTGCCAGAAGTTAGCAGAAATTGAAACTTTTTTTTTTTTTTTTTTTTCTCAGAAAGTGTCATTTTCCGCTAACTTGTGAAAAAAAATGAAATGATACATGAACTCACCATGCCCCTCCGCGAATACTTTGGGGTGTCTTCTTTCTAAAATGGTGTGATTTGGGGGGATTTTATACTATCCTGACATTCTAGCACCTGAAGAAACATGACAGGTGCTCAGAAAGTCAGAGCTGCTTCAAAATGCCGAAATTCACTTTTTTGCACCATAGTTTGTAAACGCTATAACTTTTACCCAAACCAATAAATATACACTTATTGGATTTTTTTTTATCAAAGACATGTAGAACAATACATTTAGAGAAAAATTTATATAGAAATGTATTTTTTTTAAAAAAAATTTACAACAGAAAGTGAAAAATGACATTTTTTTGCAAAAATTTCGTTAAATTTGTATTAATGGAAAAAAAAGTAAAAATGTCAGCAAGAATGAAATACCACCAAATGAAAGCTCTATTATTGAGAAGAAAAGGAGGTAAAATTCATTTGGGTGGTAAGTTGTATGACGGAGCAATAAACGGTGAAAGTAGTGTAGTGCGGAATCGTAAAAAGTGGCCTGGTCATTAAGGGTGTTTAAGCTAGGGGGGCTAAAGTGGTTAAAGTGGCCCTAGAGAAAAAAACTAAAAGTGGTCCCATGCTGTAGGCGGGTCAAAATTGACAGAATGTAGTGAAATAGAAGTAGGCAGTGACAACAGAAGTAGACGGGGCCAGCAGTACCATAGTGCAGCATAAAATACTGACTCAGCAGAACTAAATACCACAGTGCAGCATATAGTACTGCTCCCTCGCCACAGTATTCAACTGCATCATCATCCCGGGGACGGTAATACTGTTGCCTTCAGAGGAGCACCTGTTGCCACTGGCCAGGTGCATGCATAAGTACTTGATGCTTCTAACATTAATAATGCTGAGGGAATCAGATCGTTATGTACCCAGCCAATGGCCGTGAGGAGGGCTCGGGATGCTCCCTTGGCATTGACCCACCAGGAAATTTTCCTGTTGGGTCCATGGCCATTCCATCTTTGGTTGAGAAAACTTAGAACTTAGAAAAATTAACACCAGCATGTGCCTGTGCCTCTGTCTGCCTCTAGCAATTCCTTTCACCTCCTCCTCCCCCCTTCTGTACATAAACTTCTATGGCAGAATGTAACCTAATCTCTTAGTGACCCTGAGTTTTTCATGACAAGTTTGGCTGTGGGTAAATGACTAGTCAAGGAGGCTAGAGGAGAAGTAGTGGCCCGTATGTGGAGAAGAAGGCATTTTGACATTCAAAAAAAGAAATCTAAAAACAAGCAAAGGCAAAAACATACTACACTTATTACATAATCCCCAAAACAACCCCCAACCCATCCATGGTGCATTTTCCTGTTCTCTGCTGTACCATATTGCATCATCCACAACAATCAAAGAAAGATATGCTGTTTCAGTGCTGATTCATGAAGACGCCTGCAAGATTTGGGTATGTATAAAGGATACTAAAGTACTATTTTCCATTCAATGCAGGAGTTTTTTAAACTTCTTTTTAATGTGTACAGGCCTACTGGTTTTAAAGTATTTCTAAAGAGTTGTGCACTAATTTTCAGACCTCTGGGTCCTGGCTCATTCATTACCTGTCCTCCACTGCTTTCTGAGGTCTCTACATGTAAACTTCTTGTTTGATGGCTCTGCAGCCAATCATTGACCACTGCTCCCTTTTGCATCATGTCAAGTGGTCATGTGATTCAAAGGGTGCAGATCACTGCTATTGCCAGAACCAGAACATTATATGAAGGGACACAATACAAACAGCAGAGGCCAGGAAGTGAACAAGCTGGAATCAGGTAAGTATGATTACCATCACAGGTCCCGCCGTTCTGAAAGGTCTGGAAATAGGCATACCATACCGGTGTGAAGTGTTTAAAAGGGTAAAACTGGTGACACATTCCTTTAAAACTACCTGTATTAAGTGTATCATCTCCCAACAACATGCACTGGGAATATTTTGCATGCTGGTAAAAAATGCTAAACTGTGGTTGGAATGGTCCACCACTACTGGTCTGGACATTCAATGGTCATTGTACATTGTAACTACCATTTCTTTTTGTTGTTGTTGAATGTGTAGGGCAAGTGATAATGAACAGTTTTCCAATATAGCTTATTTATGGATTTTGCTCTTTTCATGAAAAAAAACTGACACTGAAGTTTTCCCTAATCCGTCTTCACAGTGCAGTCAAGATGTTCCTCACTTACTGTGCTGCGCTCCCTGCCTCCCTCATATATGGTTAAACCTGGCCATAAATATTATATAAATTTACATACTGCTCTGCCTGACATCGGTACACTATCAGCAGTGAGTGCTCCCATAAGTGTGCATAATAGATTATACATTTGAGTGAATAAGGGTGAATACGCCTGTCAGTGATGGTAAATTTTTAGGCTATGGCCTGCTGACTTTTGGAATAAAGGATTAGATACCAAGGACAGAACCTCTTCTCCATACAGCTGAATAACTGATAAGGGGCTGACTGATACAATGCCAGCCTGACCCCTGACCCTATACAGATTTATAGAAAGGGATGCTGATAAATAGGGATGAGCGAAGTTTAGAAAACTTCGATTCGGCTGCTTCGTTGAATTTCACAAACAAGTTTGCTTCGTGAAAAATTACTTTGTCACAAAGCACATTTCTTTGTGAGTAGCGGGAGCAATGACAGGGAACGGTGATTGCACCAGCCCCTGTCATTAAAAGGAGGATTGAGACACAATACACAATTAGAGATGAGCGAACACCTGGATGTTTGGGTTCGAGAAGTTCGGCCGAACTTCCCGAAAATGTTCGGGTTCGGGATCCGAACTCGACCCGAACTTTATCCCGAACCCGAACCCCATTGAAGTCAATGGGGACACGAACTTTTGGGCACTAAAAAGGCTGTAAAATAGTCCAGGAAAGGGCTAGAGGGCTGCAAAAGGCAGCAAAATGTAGGTAAAGGCCCTGCAAACAAATGTGGATAGGGAAATGAATTAAAATAAAATAAATAAAAATTAACCAATATCAATTGGAGAGAGGTCCCATAGCAGAGAATCATGCGTCATAGCACCCACTACTGGAGAAGGCCACTTTTAGTTATTTCGGCCCAGCACCCAGACCGAGGATACAGGTCCCACAGCAAGGAATAAGGCGTCATATGACCCACCACTAGAGAAGGCCACTTTCAGTTATTTCGGCCCAGCACCCAGACCGAGGATACAGGTCCCACAGCAAGGAATCATGCGTCATATCACCCACCACTGGAGAAGGCCACTTTCACTTATGTCGGCCCCAGCACCCAGACAGAGGAGAGAGGTCCCACAGCAAGGAATAAGGCGTCATATGACCAACCACTAGAGAAGGCCACTTTCATTTATTTCGGCCCAGCACCCAGACCGAGGAGAGAGGTCCCACAGCAAGGAATCATGCGTCATTTCACCCACCACTAGAGAAGGCCACTTTCACTTATTTAGGCCCCAGCACCCAGAGGAGAGAGGTCCCACAGCAAGGAATAAGGCGTCATATCACCAACCAATGGAGGCGGCAACTATCAGTTATTTCGGCCCCAGCACTTAGACAGAGGAGAGAGGTTCCACAGCAAGGAATCATGCGTCATATCAACCACCACCGGAGAAGGCCACTTTCAGTTATTTCGGCCCCACCACCCAGACAGAGGAGAGGTTCATTCAACTTTGGGTTGCACCGCAAGGTCATGGTAAAGTTAAAAAAATGAGGATTCAATAATGAAGTGCCCCGGAGTACAAGAATACATGTTTGAGGGGGAGGCAGTTATAAATGTCTATTCTGCACAAGGAAGGCACAGGTCCTGTGGGATCCATGCCTGGTTTATTTTTATGAACGTCAGCTTGTCCACGTTGGCTGTGGACAGGCGGCTGCGTTTGTCAGTAATGACGCCCCTGCCGTGCTGTATAAGCGTTCAGACAAAGCGCTGGCCGCCGGGCAGGCCAGCACCTCCAAGGCATAAAATGCTAACTCTGGCCACGTGGACAATTTGGAGACCCAGAAGTTGAATGGGGCCGAACCATCAGTCAGTACGTGGAGGGGTGTGCAGACGTACTGTTCAAACATGTTAGTGAAATGCTGCCTCCTGCTAACACGTTCCGTATCAGGTGGTGGTGCAGTTAGCTGTGGCGTGGAGACAAAACTTTTCCACATTTCTGCCATGCTAAACCTGCCCTCAGAGGAGCTGGCCATGACACTGCTGCGTTGGCAACCTCTTGCTCCTCCTCTGCCTTCGCCTTGGGCTTCCACCTGTTCCCCTGTGACATTTGGGAATGCTCTCAGGAGCGCGTCTACCAGCGTGCGCTTGTACTCGCGCATCTTCCTATCACGCTCCAGTGCAGGAAGTAAGGTGGGCACATTGTCTTTGTACCGGGGATCCAGCAGGGTGGCAACCCAGTAGTCCGCACACGTTAAAATGTGGGCAACTCTGCTGTCGTTGCCAGGCTCCCCAGAGGTAAGGACAAGGTGTCCTCTGTGGGAGGCGTATCGTCATCGTCCTCCGTATTCCCCCAGCCACGCACCTGTAATGGGCCTGAGCTGTGCCGGGTGCCACCCCACCGTGAACCTGCTTCATCCTCATCCTCCTCCACCTCCTCCTCATCCTCCACCTCCTCCAGTAGTGGGCCCTGGCTGGCCACATTTGTACCTGGCCTCTGCTGTTGCAAAAAACCTCCCTCTGAGCCACTTCTAACAGACTGGCCTGAAAGTAGTAAAAATGACCCCTCATGCTCCTCCTCCTCCTCCTGGGCCACCTCCTCTTCCATCATCGCCCTAAGCGTTTTCTCAAGGAGACATAGAAGTGGTATTGTAACGCTGATAACGGTGTCATCGCCACTGGCCATGTTGGTGGAGTACTCGAAACAGCGCAACAGGGCACACAGGTCTCGCATGGCGGCCCAATCATTGGTGGTGAAGTGGTGCTGTTCCGCAGTGCGACTGACGCGCGCGTGCAGCAGCTGAAACTCCACTATGGCCTGCTGCTGCTCGCACAGTCTCTCCAGCATGTGCAAGGTGGAGTTCCACCTGGTGGGCACGTCGCATATGAGGCGGTGAGCGGGAAGGCTGAAGTTCCGCTGTAGCGCAGACAGGCGAGCAGTGGCAGGATGTGAACGCCGGAAGCGCGCACAGACGGCCCGCACTTTATGCAGTAGCTCTGACATGTCGGGGTAGTTGTGAATGAACTTCTGCACCACCAAATTCAGCACATGCGCCAGGCAAGGGATGTGCGTCAAACCGGCTAGTCCCAGAGCTGCGACGAGATTTCGCCCATTATCGCACACCACCAGGCCGGGCTTGAGACCCACCGGCAGAAACCACTAGTCGGTCTGTTGTTCAATACCCCGCCACAAATCCTGCGTGGTGTGGGGCCTGTCCCTCAAACATATGAGTTTCAGAATGGCCTGCTGACGTTTACCCCGGGCTGTGCTGAAGTTGGTGGTGAAGGTGTGTGGCTGACTGGATGAGCTGGTGGAAGCAGAGGAGGAGGAAGCCGAGTAGGAGGCTACAGGAGGCAAAGAATGATGCCCTGTGATCCTTGGCGGCGGAAGGACGTGCGCCAAAGAACTCTCAGCCTGGGGCCCAGCCGCCACTACATTTACCCAGTGTGCAGTTAGGGAGATATCCCTGGACGTGCTTACTGGTCCATGTATCTGTGGTTAGGTGGACCTTGCCACAGATGGCGTTGTGCAGTGCACACTTGATTTTATCGGATACTTGGTTGTGCAGGGAAGGCACGGCTGTCTTGGAGAAGTAGTGGCGGCTGGGAACAACATACTGTGGGACAGCCATGGACATCAGTTGTTTGAAGCTGTCTGTGTCCACCAGCCTGAATGACAGCATTTCAAAGGCCAGTAGTTTAGAAATGCTGGCATTCAGGCCCAGGGCTCGAGGGTGGCTAGGTGGTAATTTACGCTTTCTCTCCAAGGTTTGTGAGATGGAGAGCTGAACGCTGCCGTGTGACATGGTGGAGATGCTTGGTGACGCAGGTGGTGTTGTCGGTGGCACATCCTCTGTTTGGTGGGCGGCAGGTGCCAACATTCCTCCCGAGGCGGAGGAAGAGGCCGAGGCAGCAGCAGAAGAGGGAGCAGGGCGAACCAGAGTGAGTTCCTTGCTTTTAAGGTGTTTACTCCACTGCAGTTCATGCTTTGCATGTAGATGCCTGGTCATGCAGGTTGTGCTAAGGTTCAGAACGTTAATGCCTTGCTTCATGCTCTGATGGCACAGCGTGTAAACCACTCGGGTCTTGTCGTCAGCACATTGTTTAAAGAAGTGCCATGCCAGGGAACTCCTTGAAGCTGCCTTTGGGGTGCTCGGTTCCTGGTGGCGGGGGCCAGTAGCAGGTGAACTCTCTTGGAGGCGGCTGTTCTGCTTTTGCTCCCTGCTCTCTCTTTTGCTACGCTGTTGGCTCGGTCTCACCACTGCCTCTTCCTCTGAACTATGAACATCAGTGGCACGACCTTCATTCCATGTGGGGTCTAGGACCTCATCGTCCCCTGTATCGTCTTCCACACAGTCTTCCTCCCTAATATCCTGTTCGGTCTGCACACTGCAGAAAGACGCAGCAGTTGGCATCTGTGTTTCGTCATCATCAGAGACGTGCGGACTCCGATGAGGTGGTATTCCCATGTCCTCATCATCAGGAAACATCAGTGGTTGTGCATCAGTGCATTCTATGTCTTCCACCACTGGGGAAGGGCTAGGTGTATTCCCTTGGGAAACCCTGCCAGCAGAGTCTTCAAACAGCATAAGAGACTGCTGCATAACTTGAGGCTCAGACAGTTTCCCTGATATGCATGGGGGTGATGTGACAGACTGATGGGCTTGGTTTTCAGGTGCCACCTGTGCGCTTTCTGCAGAAGACTGGGTGGGAGATAATGTTGTGAACATGCTGGATCCACTGTCCACCCAATTGACTAGCGCCTGTACCTGCTCAGGCCTTACCATCCTTAGAACGGCATTGGGCCCCACCAAATATCACTGTAAATTCTGGCGGGTACTGGAACCTGAGGTAGTTGGTTCACTAGGACGTGTGGCTGTGGCAGAATGGCCACGTCCTCTCCCAGCACAAGAGGGTAGACTAACACCACCACGAACGCGTCCGCGTCCCTTACTAGATGTTTTCCTCATTGTTACCATTCACCAAGCACCACAATAAGAAAAAAATATTTGGCCCAATGTATTGATTTCAAATTCAGGCCTTTTTTTTACAGGCACCTAACACTATCTGCCTATTTATTTATGTAGCGTATTACACTAATCCAGGCACAGCAGTAACCACTGATTTAGGGGAATATCTCTTTTAGGGCTAGTATTTAGGCCCTGGATGAAAGGTATCCTTTTATGGACAGATTTACACTTGGCCTGCAACAGCTCGAACACCAGATTCAGGGTATTGCTATTTTGGCAATTGAATTTCACCCCAGAACAAAATATGTTTTGGTGGACACTATTATACTTTGCCAGCCACAGCTGAAACCACTGATTTAGGGTATTGCTATTTTGGCAATTGAATTTCACCCCAGAACAAAATATATGTTTTTGCGGACACTATGAAACTTGGCCTGCAACAGCTGGGACACCAGATTCAGGGTATTGCTATTTTGGCAATTGAATTTCACCCCAGAACAAAATATATGTTTTTGCGGACACTATGAAACTTGGCCTGCCACAGCTGAAACCACTGATTTATGGTATTGCTATTTTGGCAATTGAATTTCACCCCAGAACAAAATATATGTTTTTGCGGACACTATGAAACTTGGCCAGCCACAGCTGAAACCACTGATTTATGGTATTGCTATTTTGGCAATTGAATTTCACCCCAGAACAAAATATATGTTTTGGTGGACACTATTATAGTTTGCTAGCCAGTGCTGGGACACCAGATTTAGGGGATTGCTATTTTGACAATTGAATTTCACCACGGAAAATAATCTATCCTTTGCCAAACAGCAGACAGTATTATACTTGGCTAGCCAAAGCTGGAACACCAGATTTAGGGGATTGGTTATTTAGCAATTGTACTTAACCCCTTAATAAAATATAGAAATTGCTATCCTGAGTTTCTAGGGGTGACAATTAGCACAGCCAAGCCCCTGATGTAGGATATAGCAAAAAAAAACTAGTATTGATGGATTGATGGACTTGGTGGCAGCTTGTTCTGGTGCACCACAAGCCACAAAATGGTCGCCGATCACCCCAGAAAATAAGTGACAGAAAAACGCTCTGTGCAGCCTAAAAACCAGTGAGCAAGTAACTAGCAGAAGTTCAATCATTCCCAGCTGTAGATCGATCACTTCATTAAGTGCTTTTGCAGACTTTTCCCTGCCTAATCTCGCCCTCACAGCAGCTGCGTCCTCTCCCTACACTAATCAGAGCAGTGTGACGTGCGGCGCTACGTGACTCCAGCTTAAATAGAGGCTGGGTCACATGCTGCACTTGGCCAATCACAGCCATTCCATTAGTAGGCATGGCTGTGATGGGCTCTTAGGGCAAGAAGTAAAATGCTAGCTGATTTGCTGCTGTGCATCCCTTTAGAAAGCGGGAAGAAATCGCCGAACAACGAACCCGAACCCGAACTTTTTTGAAAATGTTCGGGTCCGGGTCCGGGTCCCGAACACCCCAAAATTCGGTACGAACCCTAACTATTCTCGAACTGTTCTCTCAACACTATCCACAATCTCATTCTCTTAGTCCTCAATAATAATGTGGCGGTGACAGCTATCGGAAGCCAGGGAGAACTGTCTCAAAACCATTAATTTCCATGACCTGCACAACTTTATAATTCCAAACTGAATCCAAAATTGTCTACTAATATTACGGATATCTTAATTTAAGTGCAGAATAGGCATATTACCTCATAAAGGGATATCCCTTGTATATTCAGAAATGTTCCAAATACTTTTAGATGAATTTATACCTTTTTGACTAGAGATGAGCGAAATTTAAAAAAATTAGATTTGGCAACTTTGGCGAAGTTACCCAATAAATTTGATTCGGTACTAATTAATTTGTCTCAAATCACTATAAATCAGGCATACCCAGGCCACTCTACCTTACGGTACAGCCACACAAAATGGACGTGCTATGGTGAACAACCACGCAGCCAATTAGCCAGCAGCTGCCTTTCGTTTAATAATGAAGACCGCACTGTACAGTCCTTCTTCATTATTAATATCTGTGGGGGAACCTTTAAACAGGGTTTTGCTGGTTAGGTTGGGGGGACAATATGCATATTATTGCTGTTCTGGCCTGGAATCTCCTCTTCAGTAAACACTGAATATATAAAAGATAGCAAGATACAGATAGAGGAGGAGCTGGATGGTTACATATTGTCATCGATATTGGATGGTGTAGAAAAAGAGGAAAAGCAGATGCTTTGGTGGCTGGGCCCCTGTGTTCATGATGCCAGCACCGTCAGGTTCAATGAGGAGATGAAATTTTATGTTGAGAGAGGCAGTAGTTGAACCAAACAGGAACTTTACTTGACAGTTGTAGTCTTGCAGTAAATATAATTTGATAGCAGCATTTTGTATTACATGAAGTTGGCAAAGATGATAAAGCTGCAAAACCCCAATTAGCAGGCTCTGTGAGGTGTTGTATGTAGGTTCTAGCTCAACTTATGCAGGAGTGGTGATGACACTCTACTTGGTTCCTGATCTTGCTCTGGCTATTCAGTCTTGCGATAATATGGACACTAATAGTATACAAACCAAGGGCGGTCTCCCTCATGGCAGACAAACTCTCTGCTCCATTCTTTGAAAAGGTTGTCTGAACTATAGTTCAAGTAGTGTCTGGCTTTGACTCTACAATGCAGGATTACTAAATCCTGCTTCTGGATTCCAAAAGTTCAAGTAGCTTGCCTCCTGGGCAAGGCACAGGAAAACAGAGACAAGTCTGTCTCCTAGACTCCTCACTCCTAATTTCCCTCAACTCCTCTCCCTACTAACCTCCTGTGGCTGACCTATATAAATGGTGTTATAGTGGCCTCTAGTGATGGTAGTGTGTAATGCATTTCAACAGCCTGTAATAGGAATTTAGCAGCATTAACCAAGGAAAATACAGTAATTAGTGCAAGATATCATGAAAGGGCATATAGCAATTTGGAGTGGCCCATGAACACATACTTGGGACACTACACTGCAGTTGGAGAAGTGGGTATGCCAAAGCTGATTAATATTCTTTGTTTACTGTAAACCTGCAGGAAATTGCAGGCCAGAACAGCAATAATCTAGATACTGTGCCCTCACCTAACGAGCCAAACCCCATCCCAGAAACAGCCCTGTTTAAAGGTGTCTCGTGACTGGTGATAAGCGCAGGGGCAATATTCGAATTTGCGATATTTTGTGAATATTTGGGCGAATATTCATCATAAATTTGCGAATTCACAATTATTTTCTTGATTGCAAAAATCGGCAATGTAAAATGCGCGTATTGTGCACGCAATACAGGCGTGGGTCACTATTGCTAGATTTTTCAAGCTGCTAGAAGTTTCCTGAGACTGGAGAAAATTGTTGGCACGGCAGGACATTCCAATAGCTTTCTATGATAGAGTGCTCCGATATATTTGCAATTGCGCAAATCGGCAATTAATGATGTGCATATTTTTGCGCAATACATGCAACTTCACATTTTAGCAGGTATGACTACATATTAGTGATTGGTGCACTAAGTTTTGTTGTGAACTTGTGACATAACAGCACTATGTATGTAGCATATATGTGTGGACAGCAGAACCTATTACACTACCTTAACACCCTGCACAGCAGACACTATATCACTATCTAACCTACACTGACTATCTCCCACTAACTATTTATATTATATATTTAAGCTAAATAACTATCCAATGCAATGGGACATAGCAAAGCACAGAGCACAGCAATGACACTGCTGTCTCTCTCAGAACTGCAAAAAAAACTGCAGAAAATGGCTGCTGGGGAGGTTCTTATATAGTGAGGGGTAGGCAACTTTCCTATTGGTTGCTAGGGATGTTGCTAATCTCAGACAAAGACATTGCATCCTTCTCATTGGCCAACAAGCAAGAAGCAGGGAGGGATCATGGGTTCAGAGGAAAAAAAAAATCTAGAATCTTCACAAATTCTTGCAGTGGCAATATTCGCGATTAAAATTAGCGATTTGAATATTCTCGCCCAACACTACTCGCGACCATTAACAATGAAGAAGGACTATACAGTGCGATCTTCATTATTAAATGAAAGGCAGCTATGGTCTAATTGGCCACGCAGTTCTTTAGCGCAGCGTGGCCACAACTTGCCTGCAGCACTGCCGCTCTGTGTGGCCGATTTCTAAGGCAGAGTGCCCTGAGTATATCTGATTTATAGAAATTGGTGACAAATTAATTCGTAGCAAATTAAACTTCTTCACTAACTTCGGTGAAGTTGCCGATTCAAAATCACGGTAAAACACTGGTCTTTGTCTCTTTGACAATTGATTTCCACTGAATTTTTTTTTTCAAAGTGGCACTTCATATTAATGCAAGTTTTAATCAAATGCTAGGACATGAGGTGCAAAATGTTTTCCACCGAAGACACATTCTGACAAAAGGCTTTAATATAAGGGAATGCAGGTATCTCACACCTTACATTTTCCCTTCACTTTCACTCTTAACAATCTGCTTTCAAATGATAATGAAAACCTTTACACAATAACTGAATTCTTGATTCTGACTTCTGACTGATCTGCTTTCTCTGACAAAAGAAAAATGTTCGGCTATTTATTGTCGGTTTGTTGCATTCAGCACAGCTCGTATTGCTTTTTTCTTAAGTAATATCAAATATAATGTTAAAGAGCCAAACCATAAATGCTAGATTCAGAAGGTTTCTTATGGGTCACAATAGAAAATATTTTATTATTAGAATTCTCAGCATTGCTTTTACATCTGTCTGCTACAATAATGTGTTAATACCATACACTAAGGGCCAGATACAGAGCATTTTCTGTCTGTCCTTTACCTGGGGAATCCCATGTACACTCTCTAGGCTTCCTAGTGATTGGGGAGAGTGCTCATGAAGCTCTATGCTCAGTTATTGAGACAATTGGATGGCTTTTCAATCACAGCCATACAGTCCTCTCTAGTAGGGTTGACCGGACCCCTGGATGTTCGGGTTCGGCCGAACTTTGGGTCAAAGTTTGGGATCCGATCTTTACCTGAACTCGAACCGAAACCCCATTGTATTCAAAAATTTAATGATTAGAATATTTGCGATCAATACTAAGGGGTAGACAACTTTCCTATTGGTAGCTAGGGATGTTGCTAAGATTAGAATATTTGCGATCAACACTATTCACTATACAATTGCCCTGCAAACAAATGTGGATAGGGAAATGACTTAACCCCTTAAGGACCATGCCTTATTTCACCTTAAGGACCCGGCCATTTTTTGCAAATCGGACCAGTGTCACTTTTTGTGATGATAACTTTAAAACGCGTTTACTTATCCAGGCCATTCTGAGAGTGTGTTTTCATCACATATTGTACTTCATGACAGTGGTAAAATGGAGTCGAAAATTTTCATTTTTATTTTTAAAAAAATACCAAATTTACCAAAAATTTTGAAAAATTTTCAATTTTCCAAGTTTCAATTTCTCAACTTCTATAATACATAGTAATAACACCAAAAAAAGTTATTAATTTACATTTCCCATATGTATACTTTATGTATCGATCATTTTGGGAATGCTATTTCATTTTTGGGGACGTTAAAAGGCTTAGAAGTTGAGAAGCAAATCTTTTTTCAAGTAATTTTTCAGAAATTTTCAAAAACCCACTTTTTAGGGACCAGTTCAGGTCTGAAGTCACTTTGTGAGGCTTACATAATAGAAACCACCCAAAAATGACCTCATTCTAGAAACTACACCCCTCAAGGTATTCAAAATTGATTTTACAAACATTGTTAACCCTTTAGGTTTTCCACAAGTGTTAATGGCAAACGGAGATAACATTTCTGAATTTACATTTTTTGGAAAATTTCCTTTTCAATCCATTTTTTCAAGTACCAAAGCAAGGGTTAAAAGCCAAACAAAACTCAATATTTATTGAAAACAAAACAGAAAAAGACACCGGAGGTATCTCATGCCCTGTCTACAAATTGTACACTCAGTGGTGGGGCCTCTATTGTTGAGATGCCTGTGAATGTATATATCTGCATATACTCTGCAACAACCACATCAAAAGCAAAAAGACAAAGAGCAACATGCAAAGGTATTGAAAAATTATCAAAAAGATTTTATTAGTCATGTACTAAAAATTACAAATCATAGAAGGAGGTGACAGGAGAACCCAGACGCCACCCTGGACCTTATAGCGAGATGTACAAAACATATCTAGAACCGCTGGAATGATGTTATAAAAAAGCCAATCGTTACACTGTTAAATTATCAATATAGTATATTTAGGCCTTGCTACGGCCTTCAGAACATCCGCAAATACAGCCGTAGTGGATACAAGTGTCTTTATACATTAGCAATGTGGATAGTGTAAGGCAACAGAGAATGACATCAGCAGTGCTAACACAAAACCCAAAGGGGTACTCACCAATACGTAAATAGAAGTGAGGGACCAGGATGGCGTCAACACCAACGCGCGTTTCGGCAAACCTTCGTCTGCTAAAAACGTCTTGCATCTGTGCTTGTCTCTCCCATCGCCCTGATTCTGTCGTTTGCAAAAACCCCCATATGTGGTCGTACACTGCTGTATGGCCAAACGGCAGGGCACAGAATGAGGGGAACGCCATATGGTTTTTGTAAGGCGGATTTTGCTGGACTGGTTTTTTGACACCATGTCCCATTTGAAGCCCCCCGATGCACCCCGAGAGTAGAAACTCCATTAAAGTGACTCCATCTAAGAAACTACACCCCCTCAAGGTATTCAAAACCGATCTTACAAACTTTGTTAACCCTTTAGGTGTTTAACAAGAGTTATTGGCAAATGGAGATAAAATTTCTGAATTTCTAGTTTTTTGTTACCTTGCCTCAAAAAAAGGGTAATATAGAGTAACCAAAAATCATATTTACCCTAAAATAGTACAAACAAAACTGCCAGATTATCCTGTAGTTTCCAAAAAGGGTCACTTTTTTGGAGTTTCTACTGTAGGGGTGCATCAGAAGGGCTTCAAATGGGACATAGTGTCAAAAAACCAGTCTAGCAAAATCTGCCTTCCAAAAACCATATGGTGTTCCCTTTATTCTACGCCCTGCCGTTTGGCCATACAGCAGTTTACGGCCACATATGGGGTGTTTCTGCAAACTACAGAATCAGGGCGATGGGAGAGACAAGCACAGATGCCAGACGTTTTTAGCAGAGTGTCAGCAATGTGCTGACACTCTGCTAACCACTGGCCACCAATGAATATTACTCAGGAGGCATGCTGCACCGCCACATAGGGGGCATTGAGAACTCTGGGGGGTGGGGGGGGGTTGGGGATACTATTTATAAACTTTATGGGGATCAGAACCTTTGACACGGCATTAGAATACTCTGATTGGCTAGTCTCTACAGACTAGCCAATCAGAGCGATCGCTGGCCAGGGACCGCTCTGATTGGTCCCCGGCCGGTTAGCTGGGACCCCTGGCTGTGTGTAACAGCCGGGGTCTCAGCGATGTCACCATGTCTGCAGACATGGTGACAGTTTATACCTAAAGTTCAAGTTAGGTATCCAGCTCACTATACTAGATTCTGTGTTACCCGTGTCTCAGGGAGGCTTTCTGGATATTTGAACTGGAGACTAGATATCCAGCAGGATTGATCATGAGAAGAGAAATTATGCATTTTTATTAATCAATAAATAATGCCTCTTTCCCTTCATGTATGAAAATACACCTGCTGGATAGAAAAACCAAGAATAATAATAATAAAAAAAATCAAATACAATACAAAGTAAAAAAGAGACATAAATGTTAGTTTTTATGTACTTTTAACATGTGTTTGTTGTATGTATAAGGTGCGATAACTGATGGTAACAAAACTATGTTTTACTTATTTAAAGCTAAAGCACCTTTATTTTAACTCACCATATGTATGTTGTAGAGCACATAGGTGTTGCTGGTCCCAGGTGCATGTTAATTGTTGCCCATCCCCCTCTCCCTAGCAGAGAGTGGGCGAATCAACAATGCTCAGTTGACTATATCCATCCAAAGGATCAGACACCAAATACTGTTACGAATAAGAACGTTTTTCAAAACGTGTCAACAGTCGCCACACTTGAGGAGATTGTGTCTCGTATATCTATGAAGATTTTGCACAATAAAATCGAGGAATGATACTTCAACAAAAGTGAATGCTGGAGCCTATATTTTCCTCTTTTGTATACAAGTTTCTGTGAAGGTTTCGTTGACCTGGGCTCTGTGCACACGGGTAACACAGAATCTAGGATAGTGAGCTGGATACCTACCTTGAACTTTGAGTATGAACTAAAACGTTGTTTCCCGTGTCTCACCAATACCCGTTGAAATACTAATCAACCTCATCTAGCAACACAGCTCACGGCTGTGGGGACCTCTCCCCAAGAAAGTGTGGATGACTTGCTCAGCTCCACTATGGCTTTTTCTTTACTACCAGACCGCATATCCAAAGACAACCAAGTATTCTCTGATTCGAATGAAAAATCACAAGATGAATTGTACATCACTAACAAGATGTATGAATTGGAAAAATTATTATCCCAAGAGACCAGAGTATGGTGGGATCATACAGTACAACCCTGGTCAAGTATCTTGAAAAAAATATGATCCCAAGAGGACTGAGGATTAAAAAGATCCCAACTACAATCTTTTCTGAATCTTTTGTGTCCGAATGGAATGAAATACTATCTGACTGTTCAACACAGCTTATGACACTCATAGTAAAATACGAAGGAGAGAAATTGCTAAATCTACAAAAAGAAATCAATGAGTGCAAACAAAATGTTAAACCATTCGAAAACACATTGGATTATGAATCCTTGCAATCCAAAATGAACACTACTCTTAAAGAGATGGAGGAATACATAATTAATGTGAAGCATAAAAAATTCCAGAGGGATCTCTATGATTATAAAAACGATCAAATATATGAATGGGGAAGGAGAGAGAACCTATACTCCACACCAAGATCTATCCTAAAGAAAAAAATCAAAGAAGAAAACAAAAGGACCAGGAAACATATCCAGGGTGAGCTTTTCTTCGGAATTGGACACTTTGGAGTTAAGTGACTTATCCCAGGACTCAACACAAGAGCCAATCCAATGAAACCTGAAAAATGAAGACACCAGACCAAATACCTCCTATTACAAAAGGAAGATCTATACTACTACTAACAAGAGTAATTCCAAATCTAACTCCATGTCTTTTCCAAAAAACGGAAGACCGCATGTAATGTCTACCCGACAAAAAAGAAAGTAGACATCGATCCTCAAAAAAAAAGAACTACCACGGATGTCATCAATTTATCAGTCTCAACATTGACTGAGGAACAATTGAAAGTGTTAAACTTGGGCTTAAACTTTGTGCCAACAACAAATTTTGATATTTTTTTCACATTACTAGATATCAATAAGTTTATTAGACAACTAATAAAATAACTGATAAAATAACTAATAAAATAAACTGATAAAATAACTAATAATGAAATAACTCCATCTGTACATCCTACCAATCCACGCGATAATATTAACATCCCAAATCAATATACAAATATGGAATTTCGGGATTAACTAGCCCTAACGTGTTTGGAGGATCTACAGGTGGAAAGTGAAGGAAGCAATATAAAATCAGATATGCAGGCATTCAAAACTACCAATCCCTAATACTACCCAATTGCGTCCCGTACCAGTAACATGGACCTGTTTCAAGAATTGGTAGAAAAAGAATTGAGAAAGTTACAGGAACAGGTAGATGATGATGACAGATATAATAACGTCACAAAAAATAAAAAAAAAAGCCCTCAAAGAACGGTCAGACAATAAAAAAATAGTAATAAAAATGGCAGATTAAGCGGGATCAGTCGTTGTTCTCAACAGTGAAACATATTATCAATAGTGATGTTGCGAACATAAAATTTTCCGTTCGCGAACGGCGAACGCGAACTTCCGCAAATGTTCGCGAACGGGCGAATTGGGCGAACCGCCATAGACTTCAATAGGCAGGCGAATTTTAAAACCCACAGGGACTCTTTCTGGCCACAATAGTGATGGAAAAGTTGTTTTAAGGGGACTACAACCTGGACTGTGGCATGCCGGAGGGGGATCCATGGCAAAACTTCCATGGAAAATTACATAGTTAACGCAGAGTTGGGTTTTAATCCATAAAAGGCATAAATCACCTAACAATCCTAAATTTTTTTGAACAACGTGGTTTAAAACATCTAGTGTGTGTATACGATCAGGTATGATGTTGTATCGATCAGGGTTACGGGGTTGTATCGATAAGGGTTACGCCCGCTTCACAGACATTGACAGACCAAACTCCCCTTTTAATGCACCACAAACAACCGCAAAGAGTTCATTTGCACAACCGCAAACTCCCCATTTGCACAAGGTTGGTTATCAAGCTAGCCTTGTCCCGGTGATGTCAATGAAGGTTTCTTCCTCCACCCAGCCACGTACAACACCAAGGGTCCCCGAAATGTGAATTGAATTGATTTTTCGAATGGGGAGATGGTTAAAAAAACGCTGGCTCCCTCCCCTTTGTTTTAATCCACGGTGACTGCGTTTGCGCCGTGCAATTTACTGTCACACCCGATATGAGTGGTATTTTCTGTAGTACTATTCTCATCAGTTTAATCCCTCTAACGTCCCCAATCTGGGGGCCATTAATTGAATTGCTTTTTCGAACGGGGAGATGGTTAAAAAAACGCTGGCTCCCTCCCCTTTGTTTTAATCCACGGTGACTGCGTCTGCGCCGTGCAATTTACTGTCACACCCGATATGAGTGGTATTTTCTGTAGTACTATTCTCATCAGTTTAATCCCTCTAACGTCCCCAATCTGGGGGCCATTTCTGGAATTGATTTTTCGAACGGGGAGCTGGTTAAAAAAACGCTGGCTCCCTCCCCTTTGTTTTTATCCACGGTCACTGCGTCTGCGCAGTGCAATTTACTGTCACACCCGATATGAGTGGTATTTTCTGTAGTACTATTCTCATCAGTTTAATCCCTCTAACGTCCCCAATCTGGGGGCCATTTATTGAATTGATTTTTCGAACGGGGAGATGGTTAAAAAAACGCTGGCTCCCTCCTCTTTGTTTTTATCCACGGTGACTGCGTCTGCGCCGTGCAATTTACTGTCACACCCGATATGAGTGGTATTTTCTGTAGTACTATTCTCATCAGTTTAATCCCTCTAACGTCCCCAATCTGGGGGCCATTTATTGAATTGATTTTTCGAACGGGAGCTGGTTAAAAACGCTGGCTCCCTCCCCTTTGTTTTTATCCACGGTCACTGCGTCTGCGCAGTGCAATTTACTGTCACACCCGATATGAGTGGTATTTTCTGTAGTACTATTCTCATCAGTTTAATCCCTCTAACGTCCCCAATCTGGGGGCCATTTATTGAATTGATTTTTCAAACGGGGAGATGGTTAAAAAAACGCTGGCTCCCTCCACTCTGTTTTAATCCACGGTGACTGCGTCTGCGCCGTGCAATTTACTGTCACACCCGATATGAGTGGTATTTTCTGTAGTACTATTCTCATCAGTTTAATCCCTCTAATGTCCCATATCAGGGATTGCCTTTTGTGAAAAAAAATTTAGGCCGGGTACCTTCGACTGCCATCACAGTGACAGACCAAACTCTCATACACCAAACTGAATTGATTTCAGGAAACGGGAGATGGAAAAAGCAGCTTGGTCGGTCCTCTTAGGCCTCTTTCACACTTGCGTTGTGAAGATCCGGCGTGCACTTCCGTCGCCGGAATGCACGCCGGATCCGGCACAACGCAAGTGAACTGAAAGCATTTGAAGACTGATCAGTCTTCAAAATGCTTTCAGTGTTACTATGGCAGCCAGGACACTACTAGCGTCCTGGTTGCCATAGTAGCAGTGGGGAGCGGGGGAGCGGCATACTTACATTCCGTGCGGCTCCGGGCGCTCTGAATGACGTCAGAGCGCCTCGCGCGCATGGATCACGTGATCCATGTGATCACGTGATCTATGCACTGGGGCGCCCTGACGTCATCCTGGAGCGTCCCGGGAGTCGCACGGAATGTAAGTATGCCGCTCCCCTGCTCCCCCTACTCTTTACTATGGCAACCAGGACTTTAGCGTCCTGGCTTCTATAGTAACCATTGACAAAAAGCTAAACGTCGGATCCGGCAATGCGCGGAAACGACGTTTACCTAATGTCCTTCAATGGGCATTAATTCCGGATCCGGCGTTACGACATGTCTTCCGGATTTGTGGACGGAGACAAATCCGCAGCATGCTGACATACTGAACGGAAGACATCCTGATGCATCCTGAACGGATTACTCTCCATTTAGGATGCATGGGGATAATCCTGATCAGTAGCTTTCCGTCCTAGAGACCCGAGGACGGATCTCTAGGACGGAAAGCTAAAACGCTGATGTAAAAGAGGCCTTACTCCCAAATTTGGGCACTGCGCGTGCACAGAGCAATGTGCTGTGACACCCTATATGAGTGGTGTCTTAACTAGTACTATTCCTATCAGTTTAATCCCTGTTACGTACCCTATCCGGCGACGTGTGTCGAATTGATTAAACATTGTTGAATTAACGAACCATTACGACATCATGAAATAATTTAGTTCTGAGCTCTGTACTTGCTTTGTATTGGAATTGATGGGGATTTTTTTAATTGTCTGCATTATTTCTAATAAACTATTAAGAGACTTTATTATGATTTTTTATTTTATGTATTAAAAACCCATACAACATAAAAAAAAAAAAAAGGCAAATTAATGTTTTTTCTATGAAATATTATCCAGCCGTCCGATCGCTTTTGGTCTGACCATAATGAAGCAACGGCCTTATCATCTGGGGTGTGGCAACATTGCCAACACACTCATAGAGGTGATGATTGCTTCATTGTGATACGCAAGCCCCTTCACCACAACAAGCTAACGATCACGAAGGGGAATTGACACTAGTATGTGCCTTTTTTTTTTTTTTGTTTTTGCAGCCACAGTGCTGCACCATAGGACAGAAAAATTAGGCATGTACACATGCCTGAAAAATAATGGCATTGTTGCAGCCGCTATTGTAGCAGCGGCCGGAAAAATTGATGTTTTCCAGGCAGAAAAGTGACTAAAACATTGCGGCTTGAACCCTAGTTGGTGGGGGAGAATTCACGAAAGTCATTCGGTATGCAGACATTAAATACAGCAGCGTGGGGACCATTTTGAGGCCAAGGCATGTAATCAGGCCTTTTGTTAGTCAAACGTATCCCCCACTGTCAGTCCCAGCGGGATCGATGCCTCATTCATCTTTATGAAGGTGAGGTAATCAACACTTTTTCGACCGAGGCGACTTCTCTTGTCAGTGACAATGCCTCCTGCTGCACTGAAGGTCCTTTCTGACAGGACACTTGAAGCAGGGCAGGCCAGAAGTTCTATCGCAAACTGGGATAGCTCAGGCCACAGGTCAAGCCTGCACACCCAGTAGTGAAGGGGTTCATTGCTCCTCAGAGTGTCGATATCTGCTGTTAAGGCGAGGTAGTCTGCTACCTGTCGGTCGAGTCGTTCTCTAAGGCTGGATCCCGAAGGGCTGTGGCGATAAGTAGGACTGAAAAAGCTCCTCATGTCCTCCATCAACAACACATCTGTAAATCGACCAGTCCTTGCAGCCGTGGTAGGAGGAGGATTACACTCACCTCTTCCCCTGTTAGATTCCCGTTGTGCTGTGACATCCCCCTTATAAGCTGTGTAATGCATATTTTTTAGTTTGGTTTTGAACTGCTGCATCCTTTCCGACTTTCGGTAATTTGGTAACATTTCTGCCACTTTCTGCTTATACCGGGGGTCTAGTAGCATGGCCACCCAGTACAGGTCGTTCTCCTTCATCCTTTTTATACGTGGGTCCCTCAACAGACATGACAGCATGAAAGGCCCATTTGAACAAGGTTGGATGCAGAGCTACTCATTTCCCGTTCCTCGTCCTCACTGATGTCATTGACGGTCTGTTCTTCCCCCCAGCCATGTACAGCACCATGGGTCCCAGATAGGTGACAACAACGAGCACCCTGGGGTGCCTGCTGTGGTTGGTCTTCCTCCTCCTCAAAGCCGCCTCATTACTCCTCTGACTCCTCTTCCTCATACTCCTCTTCCAGCATTGCCGCAGGTCCGGCAAGCGATGATGACAAGGCTGTTTCTGGTGGTGATGGTGACCACAACTCTTCCTCTTCACGCTCATCTACTGCCTGTTCCAGCACTCTTTGCAGGGCACGCTCCAGGAAGAAAACAAATGGGATGAGGTCGCTGATGGTGCCTTCGGTGCGACTGACTAGGTTTGTCACCTCCTCAAAAGGACGCATGAGCCTACAGGCATTGCGCATGAGTGTCCAGTAACGTGGCAAAAAAATTCCCAGCTCCGCAGAGGCTGTCCTAGCACCCCGGTCATACAAATACTCGTTGACGGCTTTTTCTTGTTGGAGCAGGCGTTCGAACATTAGGAGTGTTGAATTCCAACGTGTCGGGCTGTCGCATATCAAGCGCCTCACTGGCATGTTGTTTCGCCGCTGAATATCGGAAAAGTGCGCCATGGCCGTGTAGGAACGCCTGAAATGGCCACACACCTTCCTGGCCTGCTTGAGGATGTCCTGTAAGCCTGGGTACTTAGACACAAAGCGTTGTACGATGAGATTCAACACATGTGCCATGCACGGCACATGTGACAACTTGCCCAAATTCAATGCCGACAACAAATTTGTTCCATTGTCACACACCACTTTGCCGATCTCCAGTTGATGCGGGGTCAGCCACTGATCCACCTGTGCGTTCATGGTGGACAGGAGTGCTGGTCCTGTGTGGCTCTCTGCTTTCAGGCAAGTCAACCCCAAGACAGCGTGACACTGTCGTATCCGGGATGTGGAATAGCCCCTGGGGAGCTGGGGGGATTCAGTTGATGTGCCCCCAGACGCCGCAGCAGAAGAGGACTCAGCCGAAGGATGGAGTAGGAGTAGAGGAGGTGGCAGTAGGTCTGCCTGCAAGTCGTGGCGGTGTCACCAACTCCGCTGCGGAGCCACGCATGCCTGCCCTGACCGTGCTTTGCAGACCAGGTATCAGGGGTCAGATGGACCCTTGCCCCAACACTGTATGCCAGAGATGCCATGACTTCCTTTTAGATGATATTGTAGAGGTTTGGGATTGCCTTTTTTGAAAAAAAAATTTGTCCGGGTACCTTCCACTGTGGTGTCCCAATAGCGACAAATTTTTTGAAGGCCTCAGACTCCACTAGCTGGTATGGTAAAAGCTGGCGGGCTAAGAGTTCCGTCAAGCCAGCTGTCAGTCGCCGGGCAAGGGGGTGACTCTGTGACATTGGCTTCTTATGCTCAAACATGTCCTTGACAGACCCCTGACTGTGGGCAGATGAGCAGGAACTGCTGAAGGTGAGAGGCGGTTGGTTGAGAGGGGGCAGGGAGAACAGCAGTGGTTGACGTGGCTGAAGATGCTGGACCAGGAGGAGCATGGTGGCTTTGAGTTTTTGTGCTGCTTGTACTCATGTATTGATCCCATAGGCGTTTGTGATGTGAGATCATGTGCCTTCGCAAACAGTTTTACCGAGGTGAGTGTTGGACTTCCCACGACTCAGTTTCTTTTGGCACAGGTTGCAAATGGCATTGCTGTATTCAGAGGCAGACACACAAAAAAAATGCCACACTGCTGAGCTTTGCAATGACGGCATTCTGGTGGTCTCAAAAGCATGCGTTGACTGGCGTGCTGTCTGGCTGAACCCGGGTGCCGATACATGCTGTCTGACTGTGCCACTAACTCCTTGGGACGACCTCCCCCTGCTTCCAACTCGTCTCCTCATTCTCTCTGTCTCCCCTTCTGAACTTTCCCCCTCTTCTTCTCTTCGAGCAGGCACCCACGTGGCATCCGTGGACACATTGTCATCATCAACCGCTTCACTTGTATCTGGCACCTCAGCAAAGGAAGCAGCAGCGGGTACAACATCATCATCATCACACTTTACGTCTATATGTGTAATCCTGCCTGACTGAGACATATCCCTGTAATCTACATCATCTGGCAATAATGGTTGCGCATCACTAATTGCATCCAACTGATGTGTAAATAACTCCTCTGACGGATCAAGTGAAGCGGCTTTGGTGGCTGTGGTGGTAGTGGAGGTGGGTGGGAGCGTGGTAACTTGAGAGCAGGTGACCGAAGCTGAGCTGGAGGAGGATGGTGCGTCAAGGTTCCTAGCGGAAGCTGTTGAAGATTGGGTGTCCTGTCTAAGCCAGTCAACTATGTCCTCAGAATTTTTCGGGTTCAGGGTACGTGGCCTCTGAACACTAGGCATTATTCCAGGGACAGTGGAAATCACAGCACCACGTCCACTACGGCCCCTGCGGGGTGGCCTGCCTCTGCCTGTCATTTTTTTTTAGATTAGGTACTACGCGTGCTAGGTACTGTGCCACCCGGTATGAGTGGTTGGCACTGGCAGTGGGCACACTACAGTCTGTGGAAGTGGGCCTGACACACACTGGCAGCAGGCAAGCAACTGAATTTAGACTACTGTCTAAAAATTAAATGCCTTATTTATCGGCAAGCTACTGTGCCACCCGGTATCAGTGGTGGGCACTGGCAGTGGGCACACTACAGTCTGTGAAAGTGGGCCTGACTCACACAGGCAGCAGGCAAGCAACTGAATTTAGACTACTGTCTAAAAATTAAATGTCTTATTTATCGGCAAGCTACTGTGCCACCCGGTATCAGTGGTTGGCACTGGCAGTGGGCACACTACAGTCAGTGGAAGTGGGCCTGACACACACTGGCAGCAGGCAAGCAACTGAAATTAGACTACTGTCTAAAAATTAAATGCTTTATTTATCGGCAAGCTACTGTGCCACCCGGTATGAGTGGTTGGCACTGGCAGTGGGCACACTACAGTCTGTGGAAGTGGGCCTGACACACACTGGCAGCAGGCAAGCAACTGAAATTAGAATACTTTCTAAAAATGAATTGCCTTATTTATCGGCAAGCTACTGTGCCACCTGGTATGAGTGGTTGGCTCTGGCAGTGGGCACACTACAGTCTGTGAAAGTGGGCCTGACACACACTGGCAGCAGGCAAGCAACTAAAATTAGACTAATGTGTACAAATTAAATGCCTTATTTATCTGCAAGCTACCGTGCCACCCGGTATCAGTGGTGGGCACTGGCAGTGGGCACACTACAGTCTGTGAAAGTGGGCCTGACACACACTGGCAGCAGGCAAGCAACTGAAATTTGACTAATGTGTAAAAATTAAATACCTTATTTATCGGCAAGCTTGAAGCTACTGTGCCACCCGGTATCAGTGGTTGGCACTGGCAGTGGGCACACTACAGTTTGTGGAAGTGGGCCTGACACACACTGGCAGCAGGCAAGCAACTGAAATTAGACTAAAGTGTAAAAATTAAATGCCTTTTTTTGATGCAAAGTCCTGTGCCACACGGTATGACAGAGGTGGGCACTGGCAGTGGGCACACTACAGTCAGTGGAAGTCGGCCTGACACACACTAGCAGGCAAGCAACTGAAATTACACTAAAGTGTAAAAATGAAATGCCTTTTTTTGATGCAAAGTCCTGTGCCACACGGGATCACATGGGTGGGCACTGGCAGTGGGCACACTACAGTCAGTGGAAGTCGGCCTGACACACACTAGCACGCAAGCAACTGAAATTACACTAAAGTGTAAAAATTAAATGCCTTTTTTGATGCAAAGTCCTGTGCCACACGGTATGACAGGGGTGGGCACTGGCAGTGGGCACACTACAGTCAGTGGAAGTCGGCCTGACACACACTAGCAGGCAAGCAACTGAAATTAAAGTGTAAAAATTAAATGCCTTTTTTGATGCAAAGTCCTGTGCCACACGGTATGACAGGGGTGGGAACTGGCAGTGGGCACAGTACAGTCAGTGAAATTCGGCCTGACACACACTAGCAGGCAAGCAACTGAAATTACACTAAAGTGTAATAATTAAATGCCTTTTTTGATGCAAAGTCCTGTGCCACATGGGATGACAGGGGTGGGCACTGGCAGTGGGCACACTACAGTCAGTGGAAGTCGACCTGACACACACTAGCAGGCAAGCAACTGAAATTACACTAAAGTGTAAAAATTAAATGCCTTTTTTGATGCAAAGTCCTGTGCCACACGGTATGACAGAGGTGGGCACTGGCAGTGGGCACACTACAGTCAGTGGAAGTCGGCCTGACACACACTAGCAGGCAAGCAACTGAAATTACACTAAAGTGTAAAAATGAAATGCCTTTTTGATGCAAAGTCCCATGCCACACGGGATCACATGGGTGGGCACTGGCAGTGGGCACACTACAGTCAGTGGAAGTCGGCCTGACACACACTAGCACGCAAGCAACTGAAATTACACTAAAGTGTAAAAATTAAATGCCTTTTTGATGCAAAGTCCTGTGCCACACGGTATGACAGGGGTGGGCACTGGCAGTGGGCACACTACAGTCAGTGGAAGTCGGCCTGACACACACTAGCAGGCAAGCAACTGAAATTAAAGTGTAAAAATTAAATGCCTTTTTGATGCAAAGTCCTGTGCCACACGGTATGACAGGGGTGGGAACTGGCAGTGGGCACAGTACAGTCAGTGAAATTCGGCCTGACACACACTAGCAGGCAAGCAACTGAAATTACACTAAAGTGTAATAATTAAATGCCTTTTTTGATGCAAAGTCCTGTGCCACATGGGATGACAGGGGTGGGCACTGGCAGTGGGCACACTACAGTCAGTGGAAGTCGACCTGACACACACTAGCAGGCAAGCAACTGAAATTACACTAAAGTGTAAAAATTAAATGCCTTTTTGATGCAAAGTCCTGTGCCACACGGTATGACAGAGGTGGAGCACTGGCAGTGGGCACACTACAGTCAGTGGAAGTCGGCCTGACACACACTAGCAGGCAAGCAACTGAAATTACACTAAAGTGTAAAAATGAAATGCCTTTTTTGATGCAAAGTCCTGTGCCACACGGGATCACATGGGTGGGCACTGGCAGTGGGCACACTACAGTCAGTGGAAGTCGGCCTGACACACACCAGCACGCTAGCAACTGAAATTACACTAAAGTGTAAAAATTAAATGCCTTTTTTGATGCAAAGTCCTGTGCCACACGGTATGACAGGGGTGGGCACTGGCAGTGGGCACACTACAGTCAGTGGAAGTCGGCCTGACACACACTAGCAGGCAAGCAACTGAAATTAAAGTGTAAAAATTAAATGCCTTTTTGATGCAAAGTCCTGTGCCACACGGTATGACAGGGGTGGGAACTGGCAGTGGGCACAGTACAGTCAGTGAAATTCGGCCTGACACACACTAGCAGGCAAGCAACTGAAATTACACTAAAGTGTAATAATTAAATGCCTTTTTTGATGCAAAGTCCTGTGCCACATGGGATGACAGGGGTGGGCACTGGCAGTGGGCACACTACAGTCTGTGGGCCTGCAGCTCCTCACACACAGGCAGGCCAGGCAATTGCAATATATATATGGAGAAAAAGAAAAAGCAGACTAATGTTGCAGCCCTAAAAGGGCTTTTGGGGTGCTGTCAGGACGCTGTCCTTACAGCAGAGATCAGATGAGTCTTTAGGACTGGATGGACACTGAATTCACTAGCCTAGCTATCGATTTCCCTATTAAATCAGCAGCAACTACACTCTCCCTCCTCTCACTAAGACTGCAGCTTCAGAATGAATCTAAAATGGATGCTGTTCAGGAGATGGGAGGGTCTGGGAGGGATGGTATGCTGCTGATTGGCTGGAATGTGTCTGCTGACTGTGAGGTACAGGGTCAAAGTTTGCTCAATGATGATGTATAGGGGGCGGACCGAATATCGCATGTGTTCGCCCGCTGCAGCGAACGCGAACAAGCTATGTTCGCCGTCGGATAGTTCGGGCCATCTCTAATTAGCAACAGATACTAGATATTCTACAGGATTCTTTAACCTACATTAAGTTGGATAGAGACCCGTTAATACAATTCAAAACAGTATTTACAAGTGTTGAAAATAGGTCTAGAACATGCTTATTTATCTCAAAAGGAATATGGATATTTGGATGTAGAGTACCCAGTCACACCAATCATACATGCGGTTCCCAAGGTGCACAAAGGACAGATTTTGTCACCATTACGCCCAATAATAAGTGGTATAGGTTCCCTGACGAAGAGATTAGGGAACTGGCTGGATTGTGTACTACCACCACTAGTTAAAAGAATACCTTGGTATATCAGAGACACATCGGAAGAATTGAGGTCATTTTTAACAAATGATGGAAACCAGGGTTCAAATGGCTTACAATAGATGTAATAGCATTGTATCCCTCAATTCCCCACAATGTAGCCATGTTGGCCCTGGAGTTCCATCTACACAAATACAGTGGACACAGTGATAATTTTATCGACTATGTCTTAGACGTTGCAGGTTTCCTAATGTCCCATAACTATTTTTCATTTGACGCCAAATTTTATCTCCAATCAAGAGGAGTCTCTATGGGGGCTAAATATTGCCCAGCACTAGCCAACCTCACCATGGCATACTGGGAGGAACGTTATGTATACAATCCTGGCAATCCTTTCTCAGACTGCATTGAATGGTATGGAAGGTACATTGATGATATGCTCATCATATGGAGCGGCGATGTGCCTGCCATACAGAGTTTCATGCAGCACCTGGAAAATAATACATATAACCTCCACTTTACCCATAATGATAGTTTGTACGATGTAAACTTCTTGGACCTGAAATTGACAGGTATTCCTGGAAGTGTCATACAAACAAAGACATATAGAAAAGAGGTTACGGGCAACACAATCTTGAGAGCAGACAGCCACCATTCTGCCCATACCATAAAATGTATCCCAGTGGGAGAATTTATCCGTGCCCGATGTAACTGTAATACCAATGCGTCTTTCAAGAAAGAAAGCCTCCATCATCTGGACAAGGCCATCAGAAAGAAAATACCCAGAATGGATGATCTTAAGGGGTTTTAACATTGCTAGAAAAATAACAAGGGAGGAACTTCTTTCCATAATAGAATAACCAAGATCAGTGAAAACAATACAGGGAAGACACAAGAGATAGAAAACAGGGACAGAAGGAGACATATTAAAAATAAGTCAGCCCAATCAATAATTTCCGAGGAAGGTTTAAGGATTTGCCAAATGATTAATAAATATTTGCCAATAATGCTCGATGACAGCATACTCAATACTATATTACAACAGGGCTGCAGAATAGTCTCCAGAAGACCCCCAACAATAGGCAATACTTTATCTCCCTCTTTGTTTGTCTGACAATCACGACAATCAGAAACATGGCTTGTATACAAGCGGTTCACACGATGCAGCAGCCAACGCTGCCGCACATGTAACTATGTACAAAACACTAAGACCTTTTCTAATGCGAATCATACAGCCTCATACAACAGCAAATCGTATATCAACTGCAATACTGCAGGCATAGTATACATTATATATTGCGAAAATTGCAATTTGATGTATGTAGGATGCACCATTAGAAAATTCAAGAACAGAATCTTGGAGCATCTGAACTACATAGACAACCCAGCATAAACAAATATCTCAAATGCTGCAAAGCACTTCATTGATAAACATAATCGCAGTGCTAGATATAGCATATGCTATCGAACGGGTTAAAATACCAGCCAGAGGAGGGAATATAAAACACCTAGTGGGTCTCAGGGAGGCTTTCTGGATATTTAAACTGGAGACTAGATATCCAGCAGGATTGAACATGAGAAGAGAAATTATGCATTTTTATTAATCAATAAATAATGCCTCTTTCCCTTCATGTATGAAAATACACCTGCTGGATAGGAAAACCAAGAATAATAATAATAACAAAAATCAAATACAATACAAAGTAAAAAAGAGCCATAAATGTTAGCTTTTATGTACCTTTAAAGAGGACCTTTCACCGATTTAAAAACTAAAAACTAACTATACCTGTGGGCAGAGCGGCGCCCAGGGGTCCCCCTGCACTTACTTGTATGTCTGGGCGCCGCTCCGTTCGCCCGGTATAGGCTCCGGTGTCCGAGCTCCCTCTGTTGTATGGGGCGGGGACTTTGTATCAGGCGTGTCCCTTGCTGCAGAGCTGGCCAATCACAGCGCACAGCTCACAGCTTTCTTTCCGTGTCCGTTCCATTTTTTTTTGCGGACCATATGCGGAACCATTCATTTCAACGGGTCCGGAAAAAAAAACGGATGGTACTCCGTGTGCATTCCGTTTCCGTGTGTCCGTTTTTCCGTTCTGCAAAAAAATAGAGCATGTCCTATTTTTTCTAGTTTGCGGACAAGGATAGGCATTATTACAATGAAACCGCAAAAATAACGGATCCGCAAAAAAAACGGATGCCATACGGAAGGTCATCCGTTTTTTTTGTGGATCCGCAATTTGCGGACCGCAAAACACATACGGTCGTGTGCATGAGGCCTTTAACTTTAGGACGAGAATGCTCGTCCTAATGCGCTAAGTACTGCTCAGTTAGGACGAGCATTCTCGTCCAGGGTGCTGGAGGGGTTAAAATAACATAGAATATAAAAAAATAAAAAATATTAATCTTGAACTAGGAGGCGGAGTTCAAAGTGGAGTAGGAGTTATAGGAGGTGGTGGACATGGCGGTCTCGGTGGAAGCGGCGGTGGAGGAGGAGGGGGTAGCCAACACTGTTTTAGTTTATTTATTTATTTTTCCTTTATTTATTTATTTATTTTTATAAATTTGGGAAGACCCCAAAACATTGGGAACTAGAAAAGAGAATGCAAAGGGAAGTGCGCTGGAGTCTAACAATAACTGGGCACATACTTGTCTATTCAGCACAAGGTACGGACAAGTCCTGTGGGATCCATGCCTGGTTCATTTTAATGAACGTGAGCTTGTCCACATTGGCTATAGACAGGCGGCTGCGCTTGTCTGTGATTACCCCCCCCCCCTTCCCTGCAGTGCTAAACAAACGTTCGGACAATACACTGGCCGCAGGGTAGGCCAGCACCTCCAAGGCATAAAGGGCAAGATCAGGCCATCTGGAGACCCAGAAGTTGAATGGGGCAGATCCATCAGTAAATACGTGTAGGCGTGTGCACATGTACTGTTCCACGCTGTTGCTGAAATGCTGCCTCCTTCTATGATGTTCCATATCAGCTGGTGGTGCTGGTTGTTGAGGCGTGCTGACAAAGCTTTCAACATTTCGGCCATGCTTACTCCCCCTTCTGAGGTGGTGCCCTAGCTGCTTTGGCCGACTTCTTCCTCCTTCTCTGCCTTCGCTTTGTGCTTCCACTGAGCCCCCACTGTCAGGTGGAAATGCCATCAGCAGCACGTCTAGCAGCATGCAATTGTACTTACGCATCTTCCGATCATGCACCAGTAAAGGAATTAAGGACGGCACATTGTTCTTGTAGTGGGTATCCAGCAGTGTGGCCACCCAGTAATCAGAACTGGTTAGAATCTGGGCAAATCAGTGGTCATTGCGCAGGCACTGCAGCATGTAGTCGCTCATTTGTGCCAGGCTGCGCAGAGGCAACAACAAGCTGTCCTCTATGGGAGGTGTATCGTCTGTGTACTCTGTATCCCCCCAGCTACGGTCCAGTGATGGCCATAAACTGCCTTGGGTGCCATTCTGCTGTGAACTAGAGATGTCCTGAACTATTCGCCGGTGAACAGTTCCTGGCGAAAATCGCATGTTCGCGTTCGCCGCGGCGGGCGAACATATGCGATGTTCGATTCGCCCCCTATACTTTATCATTGAGCAAACTTTGACCCTGTACCTCACATTCAGCAGATACATTCCAGCCAATCAGCATACCCTCCCTCCCAGACCCTCCCACCTCCTATTAAAAAGCAAGGACAGCATCCATCTTAGATTCATTCTGAAGCTGCAGTGTTAGTTAGCAGGGAGAGTGCTGCTGCTGAATTAATAGAGAAAGCGTTGGCTAGGCCAGTGTTCTGTGTCCACTCCAGTCCTCAAAGACTCATCGGCCTCTTTCACACGAGCGTGTCCGGATTAGGCCCCATTAACACATCCGTAGTGTGTTGCGGATCCGCAAATTGTGAATCCGCAACACATCATGCCGACACTCCCCATAGAGATGCCTATTCTTGTCCGCAGGCTGCGGACAAGAATAGCACATGCTCTATCTTTTGTGGAGCCACGGTCGGATGTTTCGGGGACGAAACCCGGATGTTCGGGGCCGCAGCTCTGCATCACGTCCGGCCCTATTCACATTGAATAGGTCCGCAACGATTTCTGCAGAATTGCGGAATGGATGCGGACAAAAATTGCGGATGTGTGAATGGGGCCTTAGGTCCAGATGCGTTGCGGATGCGTTCAGTGAAAACTGTGCGATTTCACAGGAAAAGCCATTCAGTTTTGCCTGCGATTGCAATTAGTTGTTCAGTTTTTTCCGCGCGGGTGCAATGCGTATTAATGCCTTTTTTCACACGCGTGATAAAAAACTGAAGGTTTACAAACAACATCTCCCAGCAACCATCAGTAAAAAACGCAACGTACCCGCACTTGCTTGCGGATGCAATGCGTTTTTCACGCAGCCCCGTTCACTTCTATGGAGCTAGGTCTGCGTGAAAAACGTAGAATATAGAACATGCTGCGATTTTCACGCAACGCACAAGTGATGCGTGAAAAAAACGCTCATGTACACAGACCCATTGAAATGAATGGGTCAGGATTCAGTGCGGATGCTATGAGTTCACGTCACGCATTGCACCTGCGCGGAAAACTCGCTCGTGTGAAAGGGGCTATCTGCTAAAAGGACAGCGTACTGACAGCACCCCAAAAATCCCTTTTTAGGTCTGGTACATCAGTCTGCTTTTATTTATTTTATATATATATATGTATGAGGCAAATGGTATTTGCCGTATTTGTGGGAGGGGAGGCAGGTCTCACTATTTAAAGCCCCTCCCACAGGGATGCATCTCGCTGCACGCGTCTGACGTGGGGGACGGACTTACTTCCGGGTGTTCAGGGTCGGCATCGGAGCCGCTACCACGCTGGTAGGACCAGGCTTGTGCGGCAGGGTGGGCGCCCTGTTGGCAACCTGCACCACCTTTTCTTGCAGGTCTCAGGGCGGATTGTGGGCTGTTGGTTCGGCGCTCAGCGACGGGGGTAGGGGAGTCTGCGATCCGGCTCTCTGTGCCCTGTCGGTCAGGTGATGCTGGGAGGGAGGGGGAGGGTTGTGGAGCACGCAGCATACGCGGCTGCAGAGAGATGTCAGCGTTCTCCTCCTGAGGGAGGGCTGGCAGGACTGGTGCTGTATAGCGAGCTGGCTCCAGCTGTGTTTCTGTGGGTTTGCTGATGCTCACTAAGAGATGGCTTTAGTGAGAAATATTTGCTGCAGGTATCCTTTGGTGTAATTAACTGAGTGCTACAGGTGATGGTATCCAGGTAATATTACATTGGGTCATGCAGAAAGATTAGGTTGTTACCTGTGTATCATGCTGTAGGCAGGAGGGATCACGAGCCGCGCAGGTCATCATATCATTAATCGTTGGCTGTCCTGTCTATCAAATGTATGGTGGGTGGGGGTCATTACATTAGAGGTTGTTATTCATGGAAAAAAATAAATAAAATAAATAAATCTTTGTGGGTGTGTTGTAGGTGCATGTGGGTATGTCGGTACAGGCGGGCACATCTTTACGTGTATATATATCACAATCCTAGGTGCTGCTACAAGAATAACTGCCGCGTATCTATAGGGATCCTCTGCTTTCAAAGAGAAGGTAAAAAAAAAAAAAAAGGGAAAAATATATAAAATAAAAGGAGGGGGGCGGGGTAGGGTTCGCAGCTCTCATATACGAATCTCTTCTTATAGGTGTCACTATGCGTCAGGATCCACGCCATATATAATTCATTCGATTAAATAATCTGTCTCGTCTACAGATTCACGTAAGTCCTGTCACGTCGATTCAGGCATGTTACGGGCTGTCTCGCACTTCAGCTGATTTAAGACCTGTCACGTTTTCAGGCACGTTGCGGTCTGTCACGGCTTCAGACTTTAAGTCCTGTCACGACTTCAGGCTATTCGCTGTCTGTCTCGATTTCAGACTCTGTAAGCCCTGTCACGACTTCAGGCATCTCACTCGGGGGTTATTCGGTCAGGCTCGTTCGGTCCTGACACGACTTCAGGTTCCCTCTTGTCTCGTTCATACAGTTTCGTTCGGTCAGTGCACCCGCAGGTCCAGGGGGATTTCGGCTCACCCACGTTACGATGAGGGTACGGGTCGACTTGCCACCACAGTCAAGCTCTTAATTCACAGGTGTTGCATGGGAGATGGGTGGTGTTACACATTGCTACATTGTGGTAATCACATTATTTTCGTTATAGTGCAAGATGTCCAATAATTCCGAGCTGGAGAGATCCCCTAGTTGCCAGGGAAGCATCGATCTGCAGTCTGAGAGAGGAGGGCTTTCCTTTAGATCCTGGACTATTCCTAAATTGACGGCAGAATTAACTAGAAGGGGGATTCCTTTTCCGGCGTCTGCCAGGAAGGCGGAATTGTACAGACTTTTGTGTTCTGAGCCGGCAGGGTCCAGTCAGGACGCAGTATCTATGGGCACGATCCAAACCTCACTGACACAGCTGCATGCTATGATTAACTCTATGTCATCATCTTTGTCTAATATGCAGTCAAGATTGGAATCAGTGGAAAACATAGTTACGTCAGTTACCTCTGCTAGTCCCTCTCTGGCTAATGCGCAGGCCAGGCAGCCGGAAGCTCAGTCAGTTCCCAACAGCATTACGGATATCGCTCCGGCACATTTCATACCGAATAACGTCCGTCAAGACATCCTTGACGGTAAGGATGTTAATCTGGCTACGCTCCTTATCGCCACCCATGACGTGCCAGACAATAAGACCATTGCTTGTGGGGAAGTCTCTGTGGTTCTTAAAACCAAGGATATTAGGCTCAACCGAAAACTTAATATAACTGAATTTGTGATAGCGTTCAGTTTATACCGCGACGTGATATGTTCGGTCAGTCCCCAGCGTAGAGAAGAACTAGATCTCTATTTATATAAAGTCGTAGACCTCGGTTATAAATACGGAGTACGGCTTTTTATGAATACCACAGATCTTTTTCTGCAAAGGCAGCGGCAGCCTTATCCCAGTTCAATCTTAAGATTGTTTGGTCAAAAATTGATACAGAATTGTTCTGCCGTCATTTTGCAGGCCTTAAAGCACCAGCTTGTTCTCTCTGCAATTCATATTCACACACCTCGGCATGGTGTTCGAGCGGCAATGGGACGGCAGAAATGCAGCAAATGAGGAGTCCTCAATTGCCCTCCACCAGTAAAATTACCACCGGGGTTGATAAGCTGGGCCGTCCCATCCGGTATCTAGGTCGTACTCAGATATGTAATAACTTTAACTTTGCAAATTGTCATTATAATCAATGCAGATTACTGCATCTGTGCTCAATTTGTTTTAGGGCTCATCCTAGGGTGTCCTGCCCTCAAAAAGATTCTAGTACGGCATGACTAGGTGTGGTGGATGTAGATCTATTAAGGGTTTTGTTATTGGATCACCCGGAACCCAGATGGGTACTATTTGTCTTGGAGGGATTGTCTAATGGATTCCATACAGGATTCATGGCGCTGCCCCAAGTACCCTTTGAGTGTAACAATTTGAGGTCGGCGGATAGTAACTCGGACGTAGTCTCAGAGTTAATTCAGTCGGAGTTAGATAAGGGATACTTGATTGGCCCGTTTAGTCAACCGTCATTTGATTGCTGGCGGATTAATCCAATAGGGGTTGTATCCGGTAAATTCAATCCAAATAAAAAAAAAGGTTAATCTACGATTTGTCGGCGCCTCATTCATCACCCATTCCTAGCTTGAATTCATTGATTCCCTCTGAAGAATTTTCGATGAAATATTCTTCAATAGACGAGGCCATTCAGATGATTTTATCCCTGGGACGTAACACGTGGCTGTCAAAAGCTGATATTACTGATGCCTTCAAGTTATTACCTTTACAATCACAGCTATGGCGTTGGCATGGCATCAAGTGGAATGGCGAATATTTTTCTCAGTTAAACTAACGTTCGGGTCAAAATCCAGCCCATGGCTTTTTGATCAATTTGCAAGGGCTTTGCACTGGATTTTGACAGAGAAATTTCGTTGTTACTTTGTGATACATTATTTAGACGATTTTTACTGATTGAACCGCCTTGGCAGTCTCCTACAGACTTACAGGTTCTGCAGACTGTCTTCAGGGATCTCAGGGTTCCTGTTGCAGAGAATAAAGTGGAAGGTCCAAATACTAAAATCACTTTTTAGGGATCCAGTTAGATACTCAGAGAATGGAAGCTAGTCTACCATCGAATAAGTTAGAAAGGATTAGACAGACAGTATCCAGCATGGCCCGAGCATGTGTCATTACTAAATCTGAGTTACAGTCCCTCTTGGGTACACTAAACTTTGCCATGAGGATTATTCCCCAGGGTAGATCTTTTATCTCCAGGTTATTGAGGCTGCTACCTTTAGGCCAGGATCAGGATAGTCGTATCAAATTGGACCATCAGGCTAGAGCAGATCTGGGTATGTGGGAGGTATTTCTTCATCAATGGAATGGGATTTCACTGTTTTTTCCAGTGGTATCTAATCAATCACCAGTAGAGTTGAGCGAACACCTGGATGTTCGGGTTCGACGAGTTCGGCCGAACTTTCGAAAAATGTTCGGGTTCGGGATCCGAACTCGACCCGAACTTCATCCCGAACCCGAACCCCATAGAAGTCAATGGGGACCCGAACTTTTGGGCACTAAAAAGGCTGTAAAACACACCCGGAAAGGGCTAGAGGGCTGCAAAAGGCAGCAAAATGTAGTTAAATCCCCTGCAAACAAATGTAGATAGGGAAATGATGAGTTAACATAAAATAAATAAAAATTAAACAATATTAATTGGAGTGAGGTCCCATAGCACAGAATCAGGCTTCAAGTCACCCACCAATGGAGAAGGTCACTTACTATTATTTTGACCACAGCACCCAGACAAAGAGAGAGGTCCCACAGCAGAGAACCAGGCATCATATCACCCACCACAGGAGTAGGCCACCATTTAGTTACTTTGACCCCTACACCCAGACGGAGGAGAGAGGTTACACAGCAGAGAATCAGGCATTTAGATCACCCACCACAGGAGTAGGCCACCATTGAATCAGACCCCGGCAACCATGTCAGATGGCACAAGCATAAGCTTTATATCAATCAGCACAGGAGAAGGCGACTTTGACAGACTTTGACCCCTACACCCGGACGGAGGAGAGGGTTTCAAAGCAGAGAATCAGGCATTTAGATCACCCACCACAGGAGTAGGCCCCAATTTAATGGGACCCCGGCAGCCATGTCAGATGGCACAACCATCAGCTTCATATCAATCAGCACAGGAGAAGGCGACTTTGAAAGACTTTGACCCCTACACCCAGACGGAGGAGAGAGGTTTCACAGCAGAGAATCAGGCATTTAGATCACCCACCACAGGAGTAGGCCCCCATTGAATCAGACCCTGGCAACCATGTCAGATGGCACAACCATCAGCTTTATATCAATCAGCACAGGAGAGGCGACTTTGAAAGACTTTGACCCCTACACCCAGATGGAGGAGAGAGGTTTCACAGCAGAGAATCAGGCATCATATCAACCACCACAGGAGAAGCCACCATTTAGTTACTTTGACCCCTGCACCCAGGAAGAGGAGAGGCACCACAGCACATATTCTGGCATCATATCAGCCACCACAGGAGAAGCCACCATTGAGTTACTTTGACCCCTGCACCCAGGAAGAGGAGAGAGGCACCACAGCACATATTCTGGCATCATACTAACCACCACAGGAGAAGCCACCATTGAGTTACTTTGACCCCTGCACCCAGGAAGAGGAGAGAGGCCCCACAGCACATATTCTGGCATCATATCAGCCACCACAGGAGAAGCCACCATTGAGTTACTTTGACCCCCGCACCCAGGAAGAGGAGAGAGGCACCACAGCACATATTCTGGCATCATATCAGCCACCACAGGAGAAGCCACCATTGAGTTACTTTGACCCCTGCACCCAGGAAGAGGAGAGAGGCCCCACAGCACATATTCTGGCATCATACTAACCACCACAGGAGAAGCCACCATTGAGTTACTTTGACCCCTGCACCCAGGAAGAGGAGAGAGGCCCCACAGCACATATTCTGGCATCATATCAGCCACCACAGGAGAAGCCACCATTGAGTTACTTTGACCCCGCACCCAGGAAGAGGAGAGAGGCACCACAGCACATATTCTGGCATCATATCAGCCACCACAGGAGAAGCCACCATTGAGTTACTTTGACCCCGCACCCAGGAAGAGGAGAGAGGCACCACAGCACATATTCTGGCATCATATCAGCCACCACAGGAGAAGCCACCATTGAGTTACTTTGACCCCTGCACCCAGGAAGAGGAGAGAGGCACCACAGCACATATTCTGGCATCATATCAGCCACCACAGGAGAAGCCACCATTGAGTTACTTTGACCCCTGCACCCAGGAAGAGGAGAGAGGCCCCACAGCACATATTCTGGCATCATATCAGCCACCACAGGAGAAGCCACCATTTAGTTACTTTGACCCCTTCACCCAAACAGAGGAGAGAGGTTCCACATCAGAGAATCAGGCATCATATCAACCACCACAGGAGTAGGCCCCAATTTAATGGGACCCGGCAACCATGTCAGATGGCACAACCATCAGCTTCATATCAATCAGCACAGGAGAAGGCGACTTTGAGAGACTTTGACCCCTACACCCAGACGGAGGAGAGAGGTTTCACAGCAGAGAATCAGGCATTTAGATCACCCACCACAGGAGTAGGCCACCATTGGAATCAGACCCTGGCAACCATGTCGAGATAGGCACAACACTATCAGCTTTATATCAATCAGCACAGGAGAAGGCGACTATTGAAAGACTTTGACCCCTACACCCAGATGGAGGAGAGAGGTTTCACAGCAGAGAATCAGGCATCATATCAGCCACCACAGGAGAAGCCACCATTGAGTTACTTTGACCCCTGCACCCAGGAAGAGGAGAGAGGCACCACAGCACATATTCTGGCATCATATCAGCCACCACAGGAGAAGCCACCATTGAGTTACTTTGACCCCTGCACCCAGGAAGAGGAGAGAGGCCCCACAGCACATATTCTGGCATCATATCAGCCACCACAGGAGAAGCCACCATTTAGTTACTTTGACCCCTTCACCCAAACAGAGGAGAGAGGTTCCACATCAGAGAATCAGGCATCATATCAACCACCACAGGAGTAGGCCACAATTTAGTTTATTTGACCCCTGCACCCAGGAAGAGGAGAGGCCCCACAGCACATATTCTGGCATCATATCACACACCACAGGAGAAGGCCTCTTTCAGTGATTTAGGCCTTTGGACCCAGACAGAGGAGAGAGGTCAGAGATTAGCTTCATATCCCCCAGCACAGCAGAAGACCGCTTTATTTGACTTAGGCCTCAGCACCCAGACAGAAGACAGAGGTAGCATGGCAGAGGTTATGGCTTCATGTCACCCGTTAGTTTAACCGGCCACTTTCATCTGGTTAGGCCCGGCGCCCAGACAGAGAAGAGTTTCATTCAACTGTGGGTTTCATAAAATTTGTATCAAATAAAGAAGTGGCCCGTAGCACAACAAGACATGTTTTAGGCAGTTAATAAGGACTACTCTGCACAAGGGAGGGACAGGTCCTGTGGGATCCATGCCTGGTTCATCTTTATGAAGGTCAGCTTGTCCACGTTGGCTGTGGACAGGCGGCTGCGCTTGTCAGTAATGGCGCCCCCTGCCGTGCTGAATACGCGTTCAGATAAAGCGCTGGCCGCCGGGCAGGAAAGCACCTCAAGGCATAACATGCTAACTCTGGCCACGTGGACAATTTCGAAACCCAGTAGTTGAATGGGGCCGAACCATCCGTCAGGATGTGGAGGGTGTGCAGACATACTGTTCAACCATGTTAGTGAAATGCTGCCTCCTGCTAACACGTTCCGTATCAGGTGTCGGTGCAGATAGCTGTGGCGTGGAGACAAAACTTTTCCACATTTCTGCCATGCTAACCCTGCCCTCAGATGAGCTGGCCGTGACACAGCTGCGTTGGCGACCTCTTGCCACTCCTCTGCCTTCACCTTCCACCTGTTCCCCTGTGACATGTGGGAATGCTCTCAGAGCGCCTCTATCAGCGTGCGCTTGTACTCGCGCATCTTACGGTCGCGCTCCAGTTCAGGAATTAAAGTGGGCACATTGTCTTTATACCGGGGATCCAGCAGGGTGGCCACCCAGTAGTCTGCACACGTTAAAGCGTGGGCAACTCTGCTAGTCGTTGCGCAGGCATTGGAGCATATATTCGCTCATGTGGGCCAGGCTACCCATGGGTAAGGACAAGCTGTCCTCTGTGGGAGGCGTATCGTCATCGTCCACCGTATCCCCCAGCCACGCACCAGTGATGGGCCTGGGCTGCCACCCCGCTGTGAACTTGCGTCATCCTCGTCCCCCTCCACCTCCTCCTCCTCATCCTCCTCGTCCTCCAGTACAGTGCCTTGGCTGGCGACTTGTGAACCTGTCCTCTGCTGCTTAAACAAACCTCCCTCTGAGCCACTTCGAACAGACTGGCCCGAAAGTGTTAGAAACGAGCCCTCATCCTCCTCCTCCTCCTCCACCTGGGCCACCTCCTCTAACATCATTGCCCTAAGTGTTTTCTCAAGGAGACATAGAAGTGGTATTGTAACGCTGATAACAGTGTCATCGCCACTGGCCATGTTGGTGGAGTACTCGAAACAGCGCAGCAGGGCACACAGGTCTCGCATGGAGGCCCAATCATTGGTGGTGAAGTGGTGCTGTTCGGCGAGTACGACTGACGCGAGCGTGCTGCAGCTGAAACTCCACTATGGCCTGCTGCTGCTCGCACAGTCTCTCAGCATGTGCAAGGTGGAGTTCCACCGGGTGGGCACGTCGCATATGAGGCGGTGGCGGGAAGGCCGAAGTTCCGCTGTAGCGCAGACAGGCGAGCAGCGGCAGGATGTGAGCGGCGGAGCGCGCACAGGCGGCCCGCACTTTATGCAGCAGCTCTGACATGTTGGGGTAGTGGTGAATGAACCTCTGCACCACCAAGTTCAGCACATGCGCCAGGCAAGGGATGTGCGTCAAACCGGCTAGTCCCAGAGCTGCCACGAGATTTCGCCCATTATCGCATACCACCAGGCCTGGCTTGAGGCCCACCGGCAGAAACCACTCGTCGGTCTGTTGTTCAATACCCCGCCACAACTCCTTTGCGCTGTGGGGCCTGTCCCCAAACATATGAGTTTCAGAATGGCCTGCTGACGTTTACCGGGCTGTGCTGAAGTTGGTGGTGAAGGTGTGTGGCTGACCGGATGAGCTGGTGGAAGCAGTGGAGGAGGAAGCCGAGTAGGAGGAGGAGGCTACAGGAGGCAGAGAATGATGCCCTGCGATCCTAGGGGCGGAAGGACGTGCGCCAAGGAACTGTCCGCCCGGGGCCCAGCCGCCACTACATTCATCCAGTGTGCAGTTAGTGAGATATAGCGTCCCTGGCCGTGCTTACTGGTCCACGTATCTGTGGTTAGGTGGACCTTGCCACAAATGGCGTTGCGCAGTGCACACTTGATTTTATCGGACACTTGCATGTGCAGGGAAGGCACGGCTGTCTTGGAGAAGTAGTGGCGGCTGGGAACCACATACTGCGGGGACAGCCATGGCCATCAGCTGTTTGAAGCTGTCTGTGTCCACCAGCCGGAATGACAGCATTTCAAAGGCCAGCAGTTTAGAAATGCTGGCGTTCAGACCAGGAGCTCGAGGGTGACTCCGAGCAGGGGAGCCTCAGCGAGTGCCTGGTTTTTAAGGTGTGTACCCACTGCAGTTCATGCTTTGCATGTAGATGCCTGGTCATGCAGGTTGTGCTGAGGTTCAGAACGTTAATGCCTCGCCTCAGGCTCTGATGGCAGAGCGTGCAAGTCACTCGGGTCTTGTCGGTAGGACATTGTTTAAAGAAGTGCCATGCCAGGGAACTCTTTGAAGCTGCCTTTGTGGGGCTGGGTCCCTGTTGGCGTGTCCAGTAGCAGGCGAACTCTGGGGCGCGGCTCGTCTGCTTTGGCCCCCTGCTCCCTCTTTGGCTTCGCTGTTGTCTCGGTCTCACCACTACCTCTTCCTCTGAACTGTGAAAGTCATCGCCACGACCTTCAGTCCATGTGGGGTCCTAAGACCTCATCGTCCTCTGCATCGTCTTCCACCCAGTCTCCCTCCCTGACCTCCTCCTGTTCAGTCTGCACACTGCAAAAGACGCGGCAGTGGGCACCTGTGTTTCGTCATCATCAGAGAGTCGGTGACTCTGCTGTGGTGGTATTCCCATGTCCTCTTCATCTGGAGACATAAGTGGTTGTGCGTCAGTGCATGGTATGTCTTCCTCCACTGGGGAAGGGCTAGGTGGACGCCCCTGGGAAACCCTGGAAGCAGAGTCTTCAAACAGAAGAAGAGACTGCTGCATAACTTGTGGCTCAGACCGTTTCCCTGATATGCTTGGGGGTGATGTGACAGACTGATGGGCTTGGTTTTCAGGTGCCACCTGTGCGCTTTCCGCAGAAGACTGGGTGGAAGACCATGTGGTGAACGTGCTGGAAGCACTGTCGGCCACTCAATCGATTAATGCCTGTACCTGCTCAGGCCTTACCATCCTAAGAGCGGCATTGGGCCCCACGAGATATTGCGGTACATTCTGCCGGCTAGTTGAGGGAGTTCGTTCCCTACTGTGTGCGCCTGGGGCCGAGCGGCCACGTCCTCTACCAGCAACAGAGGCTCCACGGACACCACCACGACCGCGTCCTCGTCCCTTAATAGTATTTTTCTTCATTGTTGCGATTCAACTCGCACCACAATGAAATATATTATTTTTATAAGCAAAATCCCCTCACTGGAATACTTTCAGTCTTTTGACTGTATGGATTACAGATGGAATGACTGTTATATGTGAGTACCGCTTTCTTTGACAGATTCTAGTATGGGTACATATATGTTTTCCCAACCCCAGCACATTAGTTTGCTAATTCCAGATGTATGAAACGCAGGCCTAACTGTATCTAGTATATTGAACGCCAGATAAACTAACTTGGCCTTTTTAAATAAAAAAAAATTCCCTCACTGGAATACTTTCAGTCTTTTGACTGTATGGATTACAGATGGAATGACTGTTATATGTGAGTACCGCTTTCTTTGACAGATTCTAGTATGGGTACATATATGTTTTCCCAACCCCAGCACATTAGTTTGCTAATTCCAGATGTATGAAAGCATGAGGCCTAACTGTATCTAGTATATTGAACGCCAGATAAACTAACTTGGCCTTTTTAAATAAAAAAAATTCCCTCACTGGAATACTTTCAGTCTTTTGACTGTATGGATTACAGATGGAATGACTGTTATATGTGAGTACCGCTTTCTTTGACAGATTCTAGTATGGGTACATATATGTTTTCCCAACCCCAGCACATTAGTTTGCTAATTCCAGATGTATGAAACATGAGGCCTAACTGTATCTAGTATATTGAGCGCCAGATAAACTAACTTGGCCTTTTTAAATAAAAAAATTCCCTCACTGGAATACTTTCAGTCTTTTGACTGTATGGATTACAGATGGAATGACTGTTATATGTGAGTACCGCTTTCTTTGACAGATTCTAGTATGGGTACATATATGTTTTCCCAACCCCAGCACATTAGTTTGCTAATTCCAGATGTATGAAAGCATAGGCCTAACTGTATCTAGTATATTGAGCGCCAGATAAACTAACTTGGCCTTTTTAAATAAAAAAATTCCCTCACTGGAATACTTTCAGTCTTTTGACTGTATGGATTACAGATGGAATGACTTTGTTATATGTGAGTACCGCTTTCTTTGACAGATTCTAGTATGGGTACATATATGTTTTCCCAACCCCAGCACATTAGTTTGCTAATTCCAGATGTATGAAGCATGCAGGCCTAACTGTATCTAGTATATTGAACGCCAGATAAACTAACTTGGCCTTTTTAAATAAAAAAAATTCCCTCACTGGAATACTTTCAGTCTTTTGACTGTATGGATTACAGATGGAATGACTGTTATATGTGAGTACCGCTTTCTTTGACAGATTCTAGTATGGGTACATATATGTTTTCCCAACCCCAGCACATTAGTTTGCTAATTCCAGATGTATGAAACATAGGCCTAACTGTATCTAGTATATTGAACGCCAGATAAACTAACTTGGCCTTTTTAAATAAAAAAAAATTCCCTCACTGGAATACTTTCAGTCTTTTGACTGTATGGATTACAGATGGAATGACTGTTATATGTGAGTACCGCTTTCTTTGACAGATTCTAGTATGGGTACATATATGTTTTCCCAACCCCAGCACATTAGTTTGCTAATTCCAGATGTATGAAACGCATGAGCCTAACTGTATCTAGTATATTGAGCGCCAGATAAACTAACTTGGCCTTTTTAAATAAAAAAATTCCCTCACTGGAATACTTTCAGTCTTTTGACTGTATGGATTACAGATGGAATGACTGTTATATGTGAGTACCGCTTTCTTTGACAGATTCTAGTATGGGTACATATATGTTTTCCCAACCCCAGCACATTAGTTTGCTAATTCCAGATGTATGAAAGCATGCAGGCCTAACTGTATCTAGTATATTGAACGCCAGATAAACTAACTTGGCCTTTTTAAATAAAAAAATTCCCTCACTGGAATACTTTCAGTCTTTTGACTGTATGGATTACAGATGGAATGACTGTTATATGTGAGTACCGCTTTCTTTGACAGATTCTAGTATGGGTACATATATGTTTTCCCAACCCCAGCACATTAGTTTGCTAATTCCAGATGTATGAAAGCATGCAGGCCTAACTGTATCTAGTATATTGAACGCCAGATAAACTAACTTGGCCTTTTTAAATAAAAAAAATTCCCTCACTGGAATACTTTCAGTCTTTTGACTGTATGGATTACAGATGGAATGACTGTTATATGTGAGTACCGCTTTCTTTGACAGATTCTAGTATGGGTACATATATGTTTTCCCAACCCCAGCACATTAGTTTGCTAATTCCAGATGTATGAAACGCATGAGCCTAACTGTATCTAGTATATTGAACGCCAGATAAACTAACTTGGCCTTTTTAAATAAAAAAATTCCCTCACTGGAATACTTTCAGTCTTTTGACTGTATGGATTACAGATGGAATGACTGTTATATGTGAGTACCGCTTTCTTTGACAGATTCTAGTATGGGTACATATATGTTTTCCCAACCCCAGCACATTAGTTTGCTAATTCCAGATGTATGAAACGCAGGCCTAACTGTATCTAGTATATTGAGCGCCAGATAAACTAACTTGGCCTTTTTTAAATAAAAAAAAATTCCCTCACTGGAATACTTTATGGCTTTTCACTGTATGGATTACAGGTGGACTGGTATTAGTAGGGGTGACACAAGCACACCCAAGTCCCTGATGTAGGATTTCTATGGCACAGACCACTATTACAAGTGATTAATGGACGTTGGGAGAGATTGTGCTGCAGCACTAGTCCCAAGATGGCCGCCGCCTATCAGCCCAGTAACATGTGCCACAAAATGGTCTGCACAACCTTTAAAAAAATAGCCTTGGACTGTGCTGCTAAATCGCTATTGGTCTGAATCCCAGGTGTAGATGTCTGACTTGTTTGGAGCTTTGGAATGCACACTGTGGCAGCTTCTGCTGCAGCACTACAAGTCGCAAAATGGCGGCGGCGGTCAGCCCAGGTACATGTGGATGGAAAAATCACTCTGGCCACTCTAAAATAGCCAATCCCTATCAAAAAAGCAGCTCAGCTGCAGTTGTTCAGATGAATCACAGGTGGAGGAGAAATTTGCTTCCAGTTATTCAATTATCCCTGCCTATTCTCGCCCTAGCATCAGCTGCGTCTATCCCTGTTCTATTCACATCGGGAGTGAGCACGTCCCGACGTGCGCACAAGCTTATAAAGAGGCTGATTCACATGCTGCACTTGGCCAATCACAGCCTTGCCAATAGTAGGCATGGCTGCGATGGCATCTTAGGGCAAGTAGTATGATGCATGTTGATTGGCTGCTTTGCAGCCTTTCAAAATGCGCCAAAATACATGCCGAACGACGAACCCGAACCCGAACTTTTACGAAAAAGTTCGGGTTCGGGTCCGTGTCACGAACACCCCAAAATTCGGTACGGACCCGAACTATGCTCGAACTGTTCGCTCAACACTAATCACCAGTGGTCTATTCAGATGCGGCCGCTTCAATCGGGTTTGCTGCCATCCATGGTACTAAGTGGCTGGCTGACGAATGGCCCCCGGAGATTTGTAATTCCCCCAGGTCCAAGCTTTCCTCACCCCTGCTGGAATTATATCCTATAGTAGCCGCAGCTCAGGGTTGGGGGGCTGGATGGAGGAATGAGACTGTGTTATTTTTAACAGACAGTGCCGTGGTAGATCTGCGTCCTTAGATATTATGTCCTTTGTCCGCAAATTCATTTGGCTATCTTTACATCATCAGTTTAATTTTGTGTGTTCACATATTAGCGGTCAGGAAAACACGGCAGCTGATGCACTGTCACGTCTCAACTTTACACTCTTTTTTCAGGTTTGTCCAGAGGCAGATCCCACGTCATCAATCACACCTCATTACGCAGATCTGAGGATGGATTAGGGCTACATCTTGATGCTGCTCGTAATTTGATGTGCCAGTCCTTATCAGTTAACACGCTCAAAGTATACAATACAGCGTGGGCATGGTTCATGAAATTCAGTGATACATATCCACCAAGTGATATCGGTCATATTCCTTACATAATGGCCTTTGTCGCCTTCTGCCACACGCATTTGAAACTTACATATAGTACCATAAAAATCTACCTAGCAGGTATCCAGCATTTTCTATATATATTATACCCTGACCGGCCTTCGCTTTTGCCGCCCATCCTATTAAAGCGTTACTCAAAGGCATTCAGAAAAACACTGCCAGAAATTCAGTTACCAGACAGCCCTTATCTGGTCAGACTTTCAAGGCTCTGTCTGATTTATTGGATAAGAAACCCTTTGGCCACGGTATTAGCTTGGCCATCAAAACAGCGTTGTACGTAGGGTTCTATGGGTTCCTTAGGCCGGGGGAATTTACGTGTGGTGCTACATCTTCTAGGTTCCTTAGGAAGAATCAAATGAGATGGGATGGTAATAGTTACGTGCTCACCTTGCATCAAACTAAGACAGAGCAACCAGGTGAGCTTATTGAAGTCAAGTATTTTCCTTCAGCTAACAAATGGTGTCCGATCAGGGTGATACGGGACTGGCTTACGTTTATAGCTAACAAACCGGATGACTCACCCTTATTTTTCGTGGATAGGAAGCCTCTTAGTCTTTCGACCTTTTTGAAATATATACGTCCGTTATTGATTAATATTGGGGTCAATCCAATGACTATTACGGGGCATTCCTTTAGGATGGGGGCGGCCTCAGCCGCTTCTAGCAATGGTATACCAGTACATGTGATTAAAAGACTGGGTAGATGGAAGTCATTATGCTATGTCCGGTATATTCCAAACATGCACAATGAATTGTCTGTAGCCTTTCAAAGATTGGTTTCATAAATAAATGCTTTACTATGTTTCATAAGTTCCGGAAGCCTCTCTTTTTGGCCCTCTTTAGGTTTCTCTCCCTACAGCAGTTACGGCACAATTCTACTGCTTGGTTTCAGGTAGGTGGTTGCTATTATCATTGTTGTTGTCGTTTATAGGTTGCCTCATATACGCTCATGATGGCCGAGCCGAGCACAAGTATGAGGCAAATGGTATTTGCCGTATTTGTGGGAGGGGAGGCAGGTCTCACTATTTAAAGCCCCTCCCACAGGGACTCATCTCGCTGCACGCGTCTGACCCACCCTCCCGGCCCTTATTACAGGTCCTTCATATGAGAGAGGCCCTCTTTAGGTTTCTCTCCCTACAGCAGTTACGGCACAATTCTACTGCTTGGTTTCAGGTAGGTGGTTGCTATTATCATTGTTGTTGTCGTTTATAGGTTGCCTCATATACGCTCATGATGGCTGAGCCGAGCACAAATATATATATATATATATATATATATATATTTTTTTTTTTTCAGTTGCCTGCCAGTGTGTGAGAGGATGCACGCCCACAGACTGTACTGTGTGCACAACACTCATATAGGGTGGCACAGTATCTTGCAGATAAAAAAGTTGTTTAATTTCTACCCTTTAATATAATTGCAGTTGCCTGCCAGTGTGTGTCAGGGACTCAGGCCCACAGACTGTACTGTGCCTACTGCCAGTGCCCACAACTCATATAGGGTGTCACAGTACATTGCACGGCGCACGCCCAGTGACCTAAAATTCAAACGAAGCGGACCAAGCATGGGTCTTTTTTATCTCCCAGTTCCAAAAATCTATTCACTACACCGGCCCTGGCCCTAATAAGGGACAAAACAGAGATTAAACTGATAGGAATAGTACTTAGTTAATACTAGTTGCATTGGTGGCAAATTCCATTGCAAGTCCCCAAAATTGGAAGGAAGCAGACAGAGCAAGCTTTTTTCTCTCTATCTCCCCATGCAAGGATTCAATTCAATACACGTCCCCTGATAGGGGACTTAACAAAGATTAAAATGGTAAGAAAAGTAGTTCACACTATTTGTATTGGTGGCACAGTACATTGCGCGGCGCACGCGCAGTGCCCCAAATTGGAAGTAAGAGGACCGACCAATCATCTTTTTCCATCTCCCGGTTCCTAAAATCTACTCGATACACGTCCCCTAATAGGGGACGTAACAGGGATTAAACTAATAGGAATAGTACTACTTAACACACCACTCATATAGGGTGGCACAGTACATTGCATTGCGCACTCGCAGTGCCCCAAATTGGAAGGAAGAGGATCGACCAACCATCTTTTTCAATCTCCCAGTTCCTAAAATCTATTCCATACACTGGCCCCTGATAGGGAACAAAACAGAGATTAAACTAGTATGAAAAGATTTTTTAAACTAAAAAAAAAGAGGACAGCCTCTGCGGAGTTGGTTTTTTTTTGGCCGCGTTACTGAACGCTCATGAACAATGGCTGTAGGCTCATGCGTCCTTTTGCAGAGGTGACAAACCTGGTCAGTCAAACCCAAGGCAACATCATCGACCTCATCCCATATGCGTTTTTTCTGGAGAGTGCCCTGCCCAGGCTGTAGATGAGCATGAAGAGGAAGAGTTGTGGTCACCATCACCACCAGAAGCAGCCTTGCCATCGTCGATTGCTGGACCTGCGGCAACGCAGAGAGAGGAGTCTGAAGAAGAGGAGTCAGAGGAGGAAGGTGGCTTTGAGGAGGTGGAAGACCAAACACAACAGGCGTCCCAGGGGGCTTGTTGTCACCTTTCGGGGACCCTTGGTGTTGTACGTGGCTGGGTGGAGGAAAAGACCTTCAATGACTTCAGTGAGGACAAGGAACGGGACATGGCTAGCTTGGTATCCAACCTTGTGCAAATGGGGAGTTTGCGGTTGTGCAAATGGACTGTTTGCGGTTGTTTGCGGTGCGGTAAACGGGGAGTTTGGTCTGTCAGAGTTTGGTCTGTCACTGTGAAGCGGGCGTAACCCTTACACTACCTGATCGATACAACATCATACCTGATTGTATACACACACTGGATGTTTTAAAGCACGTTATTCCAAACAATTTAGGAATGTTAGGTGATTTATGCCCTTTATGGATCAAAACCCGACTCTGCGTCAACTACGTAATTTTCCATGTGAGTTTTGCCATGGGTCCCTCTCCGGCATGCCACCGTCCAGGTGTTAGTCCTCTTGAAACAACTTTTCCATCACTATTGTGGCCAGAAAGATTCCCTGTGGTTCGCGTCACATTTGCGGAAGTTCGCGTTCGCCAACGGAAAATTTTATGTTAGCGACATCTCTACTGTAAACATGGTTCATCATCATCATCATCCTCCTCATCCTCTAGAACTATGTCCTGGCTGGACAGTTGTATACCTGGTCTTTATTGGTGCAGGAACCCACCCTCGGAGCCACTTGTGAATGACTGGTTTGATAACCGTGGAAAGACCCATTTTCTTCCTCCTCCCACTCCTGTGCCACATCCTCTTCCATCATCGCCCAATACATTTTTTCAAGGAGACATAGCAGTGGGATAGTAACGCTGAGGATGGCTTCATTGGCACTGGCCATGTTGGTGGAGTACTGGAAACAGCACAACACGGCACACACATCCCACATGGAGGCCCACTCATTGGTGGTGAAGTGGTGCTGTTCCGCACAGCGACTCACCCGTGCGTGCTGCAGCTGAAACTCCACTGTCGCCTGTTGCTGCTCGCACAGTCTCTCCAGCATGTGCAAGGTGGAGTCCCACCTTGTGAGGTACGTTGCATATGAGAAGGTGGGAATGCCAAAGTTACGCTGCAGCACCGACAGGCGAACAGTAGCAGGGTGAGAATGCCGAAAGCGTCCCGCACAGCAGCAGCTCTGACATATCGGGGTCATTTTTCAGGAACCTTTGCACCACAAAATTCAGCACATGCGCCAGTCCAGAGATGTGCGTCAAAACGGCTAGGCCCAGACCTGCTATGAGATTTCGCCCGTTATGGCACAGCACCAGGCCGGGCTTAAGGCTCAGGGGCAAATGTAACAAATGGAGATAAGAAACGGTGGCACTGCTATCCAATCAGGCAGTCTACACGATCTCCCCTTCCGGACCAGTGCGTACACCACAGCAATTCGACACTCGTAAGTGGTGCTCAGCAACAATGACGATACAAAGTAGAATCCAATACAGCTTTGAGAAAAGTAAAAAAGAGGCTTGCGGCACTCACCGAGGTAGATGCTTTAACTTTCTTTATTCGTCCTGATGTAGAACAATCACATGCGGGGTACAGGGGCGGACAACCAGTTGCAGATGATCGGCAGATGAAAGGTTCAGGGGCACCAACCACTCATAGGTCTGCTGTTCCATGCCTGTCCACAGCTCCTCCAGATGAGTTTCAAAACAGCCTGCTGTCATTTCCCCCTGGCTGTGCTGAAGTTGGTGGTGCAGGTGTTACACTGACCTGGGTGAGGCGGCGATAGAGGGGAAGTGGAGTAGGAAGAGGAGGCAACAGGAGGCAACGAGAAACTTCCTGCAATCCTCGGTGGCGGAAGGACATTCAACAAAATGCTATCTGCCTCAGGCCCAGACACCACTGTATTTACACAGTGTGCAGTTAGGGAGATATAACTTCCCTGCCCATGTTTACTGGTCCACTTATCAGTTGTTATTTGGACCTTGCCACAGATGGCGTTGCGCAGTGTACACCTGATTTTGTCTACCACTTGGTTGTGCAGGGCAGGGATGGCTCACCTGGAAAAGTAGTGGCAGCTGGGAACCACGCACTGTCGGAAAATGACAGTGCCATAAGGTTTTTAAAAGTCTCCGTCTCCACCGAACGGAATTGCAGCATTTCAAAGGCCAGTAATTTTGAAATGCTGGCATTCAGGGCCAAGGATCGCTGGTGGGTAGGGGGGTACTTGCTCTTTTTCTCTAGTGTTTGTGGAATAGACAGCTGAATGCTTCCATGGTACAGTGTGGACATGCTGGGTGACGGTGGTGGAGGTGGTGGTGTTGCTGCCACATCCTCTGTTTGCGGGGTGGCAGGTGCCACTGTCTCTCCAGAGGGGAAGAGGTTGAGACTGCCGCAGAAGAGGTAGCAGGAGGAGCCTGAGATCTTTCGTGGTTTTTGAGGTGTGTACTCCACTGCAGCTCGTGCTTTGCATTTAGATGCCTAGTCATGCAGGTGGTGCTCAGGTTTAGAACATTTATGCCTCGCTACAGGCTCTGATTGCACAGCGTGCAAACCACTCGCGAGTTGCAACTTTCCTTCAGCACATTGTCTGAAGAACTGCCACGCCAGAGAACTCCTTGGAGCTGGCTTTGGTGTGCTCAGTCCTTGGGTGCGGTGGGCAGTAGCAGGCGTACTGGCTAGGGGACGGCCACTCTGCTTTTGCACCCTGCTCCCTCTTTTGCTGTGCGTCTGTCGCTGTGTGACCAAAACCTCTTCCTCAGAACTGCACACGTCACTCGCATGACCTTGATTCCATGTGGGGTCTAGGACCTCATCATCCTCCACAACATCTTCCACCCACTCCTCACTCCTGCCCTCCTTGCCGATCTGCACACTGTGGAAAGCCACAGCAGTTGACAATGGAACCTGTGTTTCATCATCAGAGAAGTGCTGCGGTGGTCCTCCCATGTCCACATCCTGAAACATAAGTGGTTGGGCATCAGTGCACTCAATCTCTTTCACTTCTGGGGCAGGGCTAGGTGGATGGCCGACGGAAAACCTGCCAGCAGAGTCATCAAAAATCATAAGAGACTGCTGAATCAGGGCTCAGACTGCTTGCTTGATTTGCAAGGGGGGGAGTTGAAAGACAAATGCCCTTGGGCTGCAGATGCCAACTCTGCTCTTTCAACAGGGTACCGGGTGGGAGACAATGTGAAGTAACTGGAGGAACTGTCAGCCACCCAATCTACTACCGCCTTTACTTGTTCTGGCTTCACCATTCGTACACTGGTATTCAGGCCTACAAAATAACCCTGAACGTTCTGTCGCCTACGTGCACCTGAGGAAAGTGTGTCATTTGGACGTGTAGCTGGCACAGATCGATTAACTAGATTTTTTCTGTGTCATGTATCCAGTGCAGGTGTACCCCACACAAACAATTGGTATTTATCACCCACCGATGTAATGGATGGATTAACTGGATTTATTTCCCTGTCACGTATTCAGTGCAGGTGTAAATCCACACAAACAATTGGTATGTGTCACCCACCGATTTAACGGATGGATTAACTGGATTTATTTCCCCGTCATTTATGCAGTGCAGGTGTACCCCACACAAACAATTGGTATATATCGCCCACCAATGTAACAGGTGGATTAACTAGATTTATTTTCCTGTCACTTATGCAGTGCAGATGAACCTCAAGCAAGCAATTGGTATATGTCACCCACCAATGTAACAGATGGATTAACTAGATTTGTTTCCCCATCATGTATGCAGTGCAGGTGTACCTCACACAAACAATTGGTATATGTCACCCACTGAACTAACAGATGTAAACTAGATTTATTTCCCTGTCATGTATGCAGTGCAGGTGTACCCCACACAAGCAATTGGTATATATCGCCCACCAATGTAACAGATGGATTAACTAGATTTATTTCCCTGTCACTTATGCAGTGCAGGTGAACCTCAAGCAAACAATTGGTATATGTCACCCACTGATGTAGTAGATGGATTAGCAAGTTGTATTTCTCTGTCATGTATGCAGTGCAGGTGTACCCCACACAAACAATTGTTATATATCACCCTCCGATGTAACAGATGGATTAACTATATTTATTTCCCTGCCATGTATGCAGTGCAGGTGTAGCCACACAAACAATTTGTACATGTCACCCACCAAACTAACAGATGTCTTGACTAGATTTATTTCCACGTCATGTATGCAGTGCAGGTGTACCCCACACAATCAATTGGTATATGTCACCCACCAAACTATCAGATGGATTAACTGGATTTATTTCCCTGTCTTGTATGCAGTGCAGGTGTACCCCACACAAACAATTGGTATATATCACCCAACGAAGTAACAGATGGATTAACTAGATTTATTTCCCTGTCAGATGTCACGAATGCAGTGCAGGTGTACCTCACTTAACCAATTGGTATATGTCACCCACCAATGTAACAGATGGATTAACTAGATTTGTTTCCCCATCATGTATGCAGTGCAGGTGTACCTCACACAAACAATTGGTATATGTCACCCACTGAACTAACAGATGTAAACTAGATTTATTTCCCTGTCATGTATGCAGTGCAGGTGTACCCCACACAAGCAATTGGTATATATCGCCCACCAATGTAACAGATTAATTAACTAGATTTATTTCCCTGTCACTTATGCAGTGCAGGTGAACCTCACACAAACAATTGGTATATGTCACCCACCGATGTAGTAGATAGATTAGCAAGATTTATTTCCCCGTCAGGTATGCAGTGCAGGTGTACCCCACACAAACAATTGTTATATATCACCCTCCGATGTAACAGATGGATTAACTATATTTATTTCCCTACCATGTATGCAGTGCAGGTGTAGCCACACAAACAATTTGTACATGTCACCCACCAAACTAACAGATGTCTTGACTAGATTTATTTCTGCGCCATGTATGCAGTGTAGGTGTACCTCACACAAACAATTGGTATTTATCACCCACCAAACTATCAGATGGATTAACTGGATTTATTTCCCCGTCATGTATGCAGTGCAGGTGTACCCCACACAAACAATTGGTATATGTCACCCTCCGATGTAACAGATGGATTAACTAGATTTATTTCCCTGTCATGTATGCAGTGCAGGTGTACCTCGCATAAACAATTGGTATATGTCACCCACCAATGTAACGGATGGATTAACTAGATTTATTTCGCTTTCACGTATGCAGTTGCAGTGCAGGTGAACCTTACACAAACAATTGGTATATGTCAACCACCAATGTAGTAGATGGATTAGCTATATTTATTTTCCTCTCATGTATGCAGTGCAGGTTTACCCCACACGATCAATTGGTATATGTCACCCACCGATGTAACAGATGGATTAACTGCATTTATTTCCCTGTCAAGTATGCAGTGCAGTTGTACCTAACACAAGCAATTAATATATGTCACCCACCGAACTAATAGATGGATTAACTAGATTTTTTTCCCATTCATGTATGCAGTGCAGGTGTAACCCACACAAACAATTGTTATTTATCACCCACAGATGTAACAGATGGATTAACTAGACTTATTTCCATTTCACTTATGCAGTGCAGGTAAACCTCACACAAACAATTGGTACATGTCACCCACCAATGTAGAAGATGACTTAGCTAGATTTATTTCCCTGTCATGTATGCAGTGCAGGTGTACCCCACACAATCAATTGGTATATGTCACCCTCCGATGTAACAGATGGATTAACTGTATTTAATTCCCCATCGTATATGCAGTGCAGGTGTACCCCACACAAACAATTGGTATATATCGCCCACCAATGTAACAGATGGATTAACTAGATTTATTTCCCTGCCACGTATGCAGTGCAGGTGTACCCCACACAAACAATTGGTATATATCGCCCACCAATGTAACAGATGGATTAACTAGATTTATTTCCCCATCATGTATGCAGTGCAGGTGTACCCCACACAAACAATTGTTATATGTCACCCACTGAACTAACAGATGGATTAACTAGATTTATTTCCCCGTTATGTATGCAGTGCAGGTATAATTTCACACAAACAATTGTTATATGTCACCCACTGAACTAACAGATGGGTTAACTAGATTTATTTCCCTGTCACGTATGCAGTGCAGGTGAACCTCACACAAACAATTGAAATATGTCACCCACCGATGTAGTAGATGGATTAGCTAGATTTATTTCCCAGTCATGTATGCAGTGCAGGTGAACCTCACACAAACAATTTAAATATGTCACCCACCGATGTAGTAGATGGATTAGCTAGATTTATTTTCCCGTCATGTATGCAGTGCAGGTGTACCTCACACAAACAATTGGTATATGTCACCCACTGATGTAGTAGATGTATTAGCAAGATGTATTTCCTGTCATGTATGCAGTGCAGGTGTACCCCACACAATCAATTGGTATATGTCAAACTCCGATGTAACAGATGGATTAACTAGATTTTTTTTCCTGTCATGTATGCAGTGCAGGTGTACCTCACATAAACAATTGGTATATGTCACCCACCAATGTAACGGATGGATTAACTAGATTTATTTCGCTTTCACGTATGCAGTTGCAGTGCAGGTGAACCTTACACAAACAATTGGTATATGTCAACCACCAATGTAGTAGATGGATTAGCTATATTTATTTTCCTGTCATGTATGCAGTGCAGGTTTACCCCACACAATCAATTGGTATATGTCACCCACCGATGTAACAGATAGATTAACTGCATTTATTTCCCTGTCAAGTATGCAGTGCAGTTGTACCTAACACAAGCAATTAGTATATGTCACCCACCGAACTAATAGATGGATTAACTAGATTTTTTCCCCTTCATGTATGCAGTGCAGGTGTACCCCACACAAACAATTGATATTTATCACCCACAGATGTAACAGATGGATTAACTAGATTTATTTCCATTTCATGTATGCAGTGCAGGTAAACCTCACACAAACAATTGGTACATGTCACCCACCAATGTAGTAGATGGCTTAGCTAGATTTATTTCCCTGTCATGTATGCAGTGCAGGTGTACCCCACACAATCAATTGGTATATGTCACCCACCGTTATAACTGATGGATTAACTACATTTATTTCCCTGTCATGTATGCAGTGCAGTTGTACCTCACACAAGCAATTGGTATATGTCACCCACTGAACTAACAGATGGATTAACTAGATTTATTTTCCCGTCATGTATGCAGTGCAGGTGTACCCCACACAAACAATTGGTATATGTCACCCACCAAACTAACACATGGATTAACTAGATTTATTTCCCCATCACGTATGCAGTGCAGGTGCACCTCACACAAACAATTGGTATATATCACCCACCGATGTAAGAGATGGATTAACTAGATTTATTTACCTGTCACGTATGCAGTGCAGGCATACCTCTCACAAACAATGGGTATTTGTCACCCGCCGAACTAACAGATTGAATAACTATTATATTTTTGTGTCAGGAGTACAAAGATGGTGCATTGCACCCACAAAAAAAAATCGCTATAGGTCACCCACATAATTAATAGCCAGATGAACTATTATATTTCTGTGTCAGGGGTGCTAAAATGGTGCATTGTACCCACAAATGATCGCTATAGGTCACCCACAGAATTAACAGCCAGATTATTTAATATATTTCTGTGTCAAGGGTGCAAAGCTGGTGTGTTGCACCCACAAAAAATAGGTCACCACAGTATAACTAGCCAGATGTGATTCCTAACACTTTCCATCACTCAGCTGCCTGCTTCCTGTCCCTGCAATACTCAGAGTTGATGGGCGGTGCTACACATGATCCAGCTTTAATTGAGGCTGGGTCACATGATGCATGGGACAATCACAGCCATGCCATTAGTAGGCTTGGCTGTGATGGCTTCTAAATGCCCACAGCTTAAAAGCTTATTGATTGGCTGCCCTGCAGCCTTTCAACAAGCTTTATTAAATGCCCGAACACGGAACTCGAACCCAAACTTTTCCTGAAAAGTTCGGGTTCCGGTCCAGGTACCTGAACTCACAAAGTTCGATACGGACCTATACTTTACTGTTCGGGTTCACTCAACACTACTCTCTACCGATCCCTATGATCAGTGCAGGTCACTTGTTTGCATTGGTTTCCTCCGGGTCCTTCAGTTTCCTCCCACACTTCAAATGTATACAGTACTGGTAGGAAATTTAGATTGTGAGTTCCACTGGGGACACAGCGATGATAATGTCTGTAAAGTGCTGTGGAATATACATAAGTGAGTCAAATAAATAAGAGTAAGGGCCGGTTCACACAACAGATTTGAAAAAAAAAAACACTTAAAAAAGCATTTTTCATGTGGTTTTTGACACATTTTGGTGCTGTTTTTGAAACGTCTTTTTTGGAACCAATGAGCGTTCATTTCAATACAAAAGCTGAATTTTCAGCTTCAAGTTTTTGAAGCCGATCTGCACCAAAAAATATGCAGAAATGCACACTTACATGGAGCTGTTTTTTTCAGCTTCCTATTCATTTCAATGGGAGATTCAGCTCAGATTCTGCCTCGAGATATGGCATGCTATTTCTTTTTTTCACGCTTCTTTTTACATGTATAAAAGAAAAAGTCAAATGAAATGAATGCAAGCTGATTTGAGGTGTTTTTTGGGAGCTGACTTAGAGGCAGAAATGCTTCAAAATCAGCACCAATAAACTGTGTGAACTGGCCTTATGGCTGGGTTCACATCGCAGTTTTGTCCCACGTTTAACATACACATTAAACAAATGCCTTTGAGGGGTGCCATACAGTGGCATCCATCACAAGAGATGAGCAAAGTTTTGAAAAATTCGATTCGCCCAATTTGCTGAAGTCTAACAAGAAATTCGATTTGTTATGGATTAAAGGGGTTGTCCGTGATTTTAATATTGATTACCTCTGGTCAGCAGTGACAATTACAGTGACAGTAGTGGCCCCATTACACAATAGGGTGTCAGCAGCAGCAATGTACATGCCAATATATAACACCTGCCTTTACTACTGAAGTAGTAAATACTAACAGTTATACTAACTGTATAACTAAAATAACAGATTAACTCTGAATGTCGGTGCACTGCACAGTGACGCACATGGATATATATTGTACCTGATTTTAATGTCTCATGCACACGACCGTATGTATTTTGTGGTCTGCAAAAAACAGATCCACAAAAAATACGGGTGACGTCCGTGTGCATTCCGTATTTTGCGGAACGGAACTGGCCCCTAATTGAACAGTACTATCCTTGTCCATAATGCGGACAATAAAAGAACATGTTCTATTTTTTTTCGGAAGGGAGCCTTCTACTGGTGTAAATTGTACAGGAGGCTCCGCAGTATCTTCTAAGCTTCTCGGGCTGCTGGCAGTGAAGGAGTAGAGAACATGTCTGGCCATCCTCCTGCCCTCCCTGCTGTCAGAAAACTGTAGTTGCTGGAGATAAGGACTAATTTGCGGTCCTGGGCTGATTTCTCAGGTGTGTGACAGTAGTGAGCTGTAGTAGACTGTAAAGGAGAAATTGGGAATTTGTTTATAGTAGACTCAGATCTGTGTATGTGTGGTACTCTCTGCAGAGTTCAGAGTGGCATTGGGGGGGGACTCTGCCCTAGGTCCCCCAATGCCTCTGCTTTAGGTGCACCCACACTAGTGCCACAGCTCCAGATGCTTAGAGTGGGGTGCCCCCACTCTAAATGCACCCCTAATATTGCCTCTTCTCCAGTTGCCCCCCTAATACCTCTGCTCCAGGATCACCACTATTACCCTGCCTCAGGGGACCCTAATGCCTCTGTTTCAGTTATGACCCTCTGTTTGTGCCCTTTGCTCATGTTGCTCCTCTAGCACCTTTGCTTGGGCTTTGTTAAAGGTTATGACCTGCAAAGGGGGTTGGACATATGAACGAAAAATTCTGCACAGTGTGTCACATTTACCAGTATTGATACATATGGTTTACATGGCGGTAGTGATGATATTCCGTATTTACATGCATCACTGCTGCCATGTAAAGAGATACTGGTGGAGTAGTGGAGGATTTAAAGGGGTTTTCCAGGTTCAAGTATTCTTCTCCACACCATAGGGCATAACTATATGATTAGTGGGGTCCGATTCTGCGACCCCCCCCCATCACTGGAACCCGTCCAGTTCCCCCTTTTTGATAGTATGGCAGGCCACACATATGCCCTGCTGCTTCATTTATTGTTTTTGGGACCACTGGAAATAGTCAGCGCTGTACTCTGCCATCTCCAGAGCCCCCATAGAGAATGACCTGCCACTCAATCAAGAAGGGGGATCAGTGGGGGCTGCAGCGTTCAGACCCCCCACTGATCACTTAGTTATCTCCAATCCTGTGGATAGAGGATAACTCGAAAAGTGTACACAGGTCCTTTAACGGGCGAGTATGTCTATTTTAGTTTGACACATATTTTGGGCCAGATTTTACCTTTAAGGATAAGGAATGTGAAAAGGCCCAACGATAGGTGATAAGTGTCTGATGGTTGGGGGTCTGACTGCTGGGACCCTCATGATCAAGGGAACGTGGTCTTAAGACCCTTGTGTACATAGATTGGTGGTAATGTAATTGAATGTCTCAGGACCCTTTTTTCATGATCAGGGGGTATTGCAGCAGTCAGACCCCAACATTCTGATATTTATCACCTATCCTGTAGATAGGCGATAGGTCATTATGGTAGGACAACCCTTTTAATTATAATGTAGATTATGTACAATATGAGGAGGTTAAGATTTGGTAAATTTCATGCCAGACATTTATGCTTAAAGAGGTTGAAAGGTTTGTCTCACTTCCGTAAATGGCATTTATCATGCAGTTTAAACAAGGCACTAGTGTTGATCGGGAATATTCTAATCGCAAATTTTTATCGCGAATATCGGCACTTGGAGAATTCACGAAGTTCTAGAATATAGTGCTATATTTTCATAATCGCGAATATTCTAGATTTTTTTCATCAGTACCCTCACTGCTTCTTGCTTGTGGGCCAATGAGAAGGCTGCAATATCTTTGTCTGAGCTTAGCAACATCCCTAGCAACCAATAGGAAAGTTGCCTACCCATTAATATATAAGAACCTCCCCAGCAGACATTGTCTGCTGTTTTTTGCAGTTCTGAGAGAGACAGCAGTATCATTGCTGTGCTCTGTGCTTTGCAGAGTCATCTGGATCCTTATTCAATTACATTACATAGTTAGTTAGCTCATATATAAAATACAGATCGTTAGTGGGAAATAGTCAGTGTAGGTTAGATAGTGATATAGTGTAGCTGATTCCAGGTTCCAATGCAGGGTGTTAGGTAGTGTGATAGGAATTACTGTGCTGTGATAGCGAATATATTGGAGCACTCTATCTGCATATAAAGCTATTGTTCTGCCATGCATGTGAAATGTAATCAAAAACAGTGCTGTAATGTAAAATTACTTACAGTGAACATGAGTTCTTCCTCATAGTCACGAAAGTTGCTGCCAGCCATTTTTTCAAGTCTCAGAAAACTTCTAGCAGCTAAAAAAATTAAGCAAAAGTGACCCACGCCTGTATTGCGCGTGCAATACGAGCATATTACATTGCCGATTTTCGCAATCAAGAAAATAATGACGAATTCTAGAATTTGCGAATTTATAGGAAATATTAGTGCAAAAATTTGAGAAATATTGTGAAAGCGAATATTGCCTATGCTTCTGATTACTGGAAGGCACTTACTAATGTATTGTGATTGTCTATATTGCCTCCTTTCCATCATATTATACACAGCACGTATCCGTGGTTATTACCACCGTGTAATCCAGCAGTGGTGGCCATGCTTACACACTATAGGGAAAACAGTTCATCCAGAAGAAGCAAAAGGGGCGGCACTCACCACTGCAGTTGAGGTCACTTTATTCTTGTTGCATAAACAGACACATTGATGCTGGGCGGGCGCCTTCAACACACGGCACGCTGAGTAGCGACGGCCGTTTCGCACAAAACTGTGCTTCTTCTGGCTACTACTAGGTCGGTGTGCTGATGCGTCGGCTCATGAAGCCTCGGAGAGCACGTCACCTAGCAAAGCAGGACGCTGAGGCTTCAGTGAGCGGGCGGAAGCTTATTGAGAAGATTATTGAGAAAAGACCTCTGATTACTTTTAAAAGAACCCATACCCTCAGGGATAAATTAATCAGCAGCCGTTTTAAGGACAATAACGATGGCTGTAAGTGGTTAACAAGTAGAAAACCATCCGACAATTACAGTTGGAGATTGTTCCTTCTGCAGTTATAACTGCCGCAGAAAAACAATTGCCCTTGGAGGGATTCATTATAGGGTTAATCAGTTGATCACGTGCAAAATTCCTTTAATGGTTTATGCTATTATTTGAAAAAGTGGAGAAAGACACTGGCCTCTGGCCTGCATGGGCCTTTTTACCTGTAGTCGGCCACTCCCCTCCCTCACCCTGGGAGGACCCCATTTCCCCTTTGGCAGCTCAGAATCCAAAAACCCATTATGGATCACAGCGCCTCACTGGAAGATCAAAGGGAGATGGTTCTGGCAGCAACGGATCTGGCTGGGTTCCAGCTACAAGTGGAGACAAAACATGGAGCTGTTTTTAGGTTCCTACTGGGAAATCTCTGTATCTCCCCTTCATGGCACCTGACCCCAAATGATGACTAGGGGCACGTTCGCCTTGGTCCTAGGGTCACAGATATGTAACCGGTTTATTCCTGTGATGGACGGGCAATTTATAATCCCTTATGAACTCCCGGTTCCATGATATCTGATGGATTTAAGGGATCTGGGTAATTAGCTGAGACCCCTGTAAGAGAGCGCAAGGGTCCGTCATTGATGGAAGGTACGTGTCACCGAGGTTCCTGGCCTCGGTGAGATAAAAACCTGGTTTGTATGTCAGCAGCTGATAAGTGTTGTTGGACATTTTGGTATTTTAGCATGGCTGCAAAGCCGATCCAGGCCAGCTCTTAATGGGAGCAACTAAAGTGTAGTGTGGGTGGTTGCTCCCCACGTTCCAGGCCGGGTTTTGAAGGCTTGTATAAGCCCAGCCAAGCACTGTCAGGGGGGTGGATTATCCTCCATCTGCCAGTGACGTTGTGGAAGCTCTCAGTGCTGGGAGTGAGAGTCTGCATGGAAGCCTGCACCTGGACTTTCCTGTGGCTGAGCTGTCAGCCGGGTGTGAACAAACGCCAAAACCTTACAGGTGAACTTATGCTGTGTTGTTATTTTTGTCATGTGTGAACAAGCACCAAGACTTTGTTTTTCCTGAGTGTGAATAAAACACTACTGCTTGCTTCAAAGAACTGTGTACTTGTCTCTTTACTGTGTCCGCAAGCCTGTCTATCGGAGCAAATCCCCGTTGCAGTACTATGAATTGCTGCACAGGTTGCAAAAATGGCTGCAGCCTGATGTACTAAGTCCTAAAGCTATGCTGGACCGTCTGCTGGCTGACATGTTCTGGAGGGCCTTGCCTTACCCCCTCCAGCACTTGATCGGCCAGGTATCTCCTGCCAATGCCTTAGAGATGGACGACCTGGTGGAGCGCTATGAGGCCACAAAAAACCTGCAGGGGTGTACTGTTGGGAGGGGGCCGGTTAAACCCCGGAGGTCTCCAATCCAGTCCCGATATCTGGTACCCATAAAACCTGCTCCGGGTATATCCCCTCTGGACCCAGCCCCAATGGTCTGCTGGCGGTGTCACGAGCCTTGGCACATAAGGGCCGACTTTCCCCTTCAGGGAGAACCCATGGAGACGAACTATGGTTACCGCCCATTAATGTACGCCAGAAAACTGTGTGCAATGGGCACACCTGAGGTGTTAGACAATAGCCACCTGTGTCAGGTGGAGGTGGGAGACACTCTAGCGGTGGCCTTGTTGGACTCAGGGAGTCTAGTGTCCCTGGTGAAAGTGGCACTGGTACGGCCCGCTGAGTATACGGGGCAGAAAGTTGGGGCCATCTGCATCCATGGAGACCATCCCACCGCCCTGGTGACTCTGACCACAGTGGCCGGCAAGTGGACCCACGAGGTGGCTGTCTCCACAACACTGTCATATGAACTTATAATTGAAATAGACTTCCCAGGTTTTTCCGGCGTTGTGGCCTGATATGATATGAAAGTGACTAATAACCATGAGACAGGGGTAACCCTAGCATAGTGGCCTGGTTCCAGTGGGAGACCAGAGCCCTAGGAGCCAGAGTCCGAAGGGCCAGCGGTAGGGGTGACCACCACTTCTGTGATAGAGGGGGAAACAACCCCACTGAGTGTAATGGTGGGAGACACGGAGGACTTGCCACCAGGACCTGAATTGGCAGACCTCAACGTCTCTGGAAACAATTTCGGGACCGCGCAACACCAGGACCAAACCCTAATCAGGGCCTGGGAGAATGTTGCGATAATTGATGGTAAAGCCCAAAAAACGGGGGCTGAGTTAATGTTTCCCCTTCCCCTTTTTGTTGTTCACCAAGAAATGTTATATCGGGTGAACGAAATCCGGGGTGAGCTTATTGAACAGCTGGTGGTGCCCATTGCGTATCGCAAGCTTTTCATGGAGCTTGCCCACCAACATGTTCTTGGGGGACACTTGGGGTGGCAGAAAACACAGGACCGCATACTGCAGCGATTCTATTGGCCCAGTGTGTTCAGAGAGGTAGAAGAATATTGTAAGTCCTGTCCAACCTGTCAGGTAAATAGCCCCCAGCCAGATTTCCGTAGTCCCTTGGTACCTCTTCCAATCATTAAGGTCCCGTTCGAGCGAATCGCTATGGAGTTAATAGGACCCATACCGAAGTCTGCTAGGGGCCACCAACACATTCTGGTCATTCTCGACTACGCCACTCGGTATCCGGAGGCGGTGCCCCTGCGAGATACGTCAGCTAAGCTCATAGCTAAGGAGTTAATGGAAATGTTTTCCCGTTTGGGTCTGCCTAAAGAGGTTCTGATAGACCAAGGGACCCCTTTTATGTCTAAGGTTATAAGGGAACTATGTAAATTTTTGCGTATAAAGCAGTTACGGACGTCCGTTTACCATCCGCAAACGGACGGTCTTATCGAAAGATTTGACCAAACTTTAAAAAATATGTTAAAAAGGGTGGTGTCTACAAATGGGAACGACTGGGATCTGCTTCTGCCCTATCTCATGTTCACAGTGCAAGAGGTGCCCCAGGCCTTTACTGGGTTCTCGCCCTTCGAACTACTTTATGGCAGACACCCTCGGGGCCTGTTAGATATCGCCAAGGAAGCGTGGGAACAACAACCCGTCCCCCACAAACGTGTCATTGAGTATGTTACTAAGATGCAGGAACGGATGGAAAGGGTGTTGCTGCTGGTCCGGGAACATATGGAGGCAGCGCAACGATCTCAGAGTAGGGTGTATAATCGTCAGGCTCGGGTATGGGACTTTAATCCGGAGGATCGGGTTTTGGTTCTAGTACCCACCCTTGACAGCAAGTTCCTAGCTAGGTGGCAGGGGCCCTACGAGGTACTCGAGAAAGTAGTGGAGGTAAATTACAAAGTACACCAGCCAGGGCGGCGAAAGCTGGAGCAGGTGTACCATGTGAATTTACTAAAGCCATGGAAAGATAGGGACTCTTCCGATGACGACAGCCCCTGGCCAGGGCTTCTAGGTGAAAACGGTCCAGCCCCTCAGCTCGAGGCCTGTGAAGCAGTAGCCACGGGAAAAATTGCAGACAACCTGTCCTCCAAACAGGTTCAGGAAGTCAGGGAGTTCATCAGTCGGAACACTGATGTGTACTCGGACCTCCCTGGACGCACTTCCCTTATCCAACATGATATCGTCACTGAGCCTCAGGCCAAAATCCGGTTAAAACCATACCGAGTACCCGAGGCTCAACGACGTGCCATCGCGGAGGAGGTGCAGTTATTGTTGAAACTCAATGTCATTCAGGAGTCTAAAAGTGAATGGGCGAGTCCAATAGTCCTAATACCCAAGCCAGATGGGACGTTGCGGTTCTGCAACGATTTTCGCAAGCTAAATGAAGTCTCCAAGTTTGATGCGTATCCCATGCCCCGGTAGACGAGCTTATTGAGAAATTAGGCCAAGCCCGATATTTTTCTGTGCTAGACCTCACTAAAGTGTACTGGCAGGTACCCTTAACGAAGTCGGCCAAGGAAAAAACTGCTTTTGTTACCCCGCAGGGCCTGTATCACTATAAGGTATTACCCTTTGGCCTGCATGGCGCCCCCGCCACTTTCTAAAGGTTAATGGACATTGTGCTGCAACCTCATCATTGGTACGCCTCAGCCTACTTAGATGATGTCATCATCCACAGTACCGATTGGGAAAGTCATTTACCCAAAGTGCAGGCGGTAGTGGATTCCCTTAGGAAAGCTGGACTAACCGCTAATCCAAAGAAGTGTGCAATTGGGTTACAGGAGACTAAGTACATGGAATATGTCATTGGACGGAGAGTCATAAAACCTCAAGTAAATAAAATCGAAGCGATACGTAATTGGCCCCGACCTGTCACCACCAGACAGGTGAAGTCATTCCTGGGAATCATAGGGTATTATATGAGGTTTGTGCCCCACTTTGCCACAATAGCAGCGCCATTGACAAACCTGGGGGGACGAAAGTCCAGAAAGGTCCACTGGAGTGAGCAGGCGGAAGAGGCTTTCTCCCGTTGAAGTCGGCCCTGTGTGGGTCCCCAGTTTTGGTGACGCCCGACTTCAACCGGGAGTTTATAGTACAGACGGATGCCTCAGAGGTAGGTCTCGGTGCTGTACTGTCTCAGGAGGTCAATGGGGAGAAACAACGTAAGCTCAACCCAGCCGAGACCAGGTACAGCATAGTGGAGAGGGAGTGCCTGGCTATCAAGTGGGCACTCGAGTCTCCCCGCTATTACTTGTTAGGGAGGAAGTTCCATCTGGTGACCAACCATTCCCCTCTCAAGTGGATGAGCCAGGCCAAGGAGAGGAATGCTCGGGCTACCAGATGGTTCCTGTCAGGGGCGTACATAGAAATCATTGGGCCCCATAGCAAGAATCTGAATTGGGCTCCCTAACTCCACCCACTACCCACCCCTGGACGATCCCACCACCTGCCCTGGCTCCTCCCCTGCCACACCCCCCATTGTATTCCTACTGACCCAGAGAATGAAAGGCACAGTTCAGTTTCGCCGAAAAGGGAACGCCGTAGGAACAAAACCCGTAAAATGGTGGAGGAATTATGTTTTTTGTTTCCAATTCCACCCCATTTGGAATTTTTTGCCCGCTTCCTACTAAATTGTATGCCATCTTAAATGGTGGCATTAGAAAGTACAACTTGTCCAGCAAAAAAAAAGCCCTCATATGGATATGTGACCGTAAAAATAAAAAAACATATGGCTCAAGGAAGATAGAGAAGAAAATGCAAAAATTAAAGAAATTCTGGTATTCTAACTGTTAAAGGGGTTATCCAACCCCTATTATACCCCTCAAAATGCCTGGCCACTGCATGCAGGTAATACTTATGCCCGGGGGGCAGTCAATAGCAGGCCAGAAAGGAAATGAGCCTCCCTAGCATCACCCGTGATGCTAAGGAGGCTCGTTACCATTGTGGCCTGCTATTGACTGCCTCCCTCATATCTGGATGTTTTTATTCATGTGACAGGGGGGATGCAATGGTGGCCGTGTGGGCATTAGTGACCCGGTTGCCGGGAGCGGGATAAGTATTACTTGTATGAGGAACCCTGGCATTTTGGGGGGCATTATAGGGATTAGATAACCCCTTTAACTTCTTGCTGCTGATGCTTAGTTTACTATGAGAAAAAATAACCATTTATCATGAATAATGACTTTAGAGTATAAGGTAATATTGCTGTGATAAGGTGAAGAAATAAAAGCGTGAACATCATATGTTATACAGAAAAATATGATCTATTACACGTTACATACCAATAATGTTGTTAAACCTTGCACACACCAGTGACTCCACCATATAGTGCTTCTCCCATACTCTATGCACAAATAATAACATAATATGCTATACAGATAAATAATCCTGTTTATACAATGTACACAGATAAAGCCACCATATCCTGTACACAATGGGACAGGGCAGCTATTAACAATTTTTTGGCACATTATTGCCACAGAGTCAGTGCCACTAGGCACTGTTAGGGCTCTTTCACATGAGCGGATGCCGTGCGTGTCATACGCAGTGTGAATGACAGCCAAGACCCACTGCGGACAGCAGAGACATGGAGCATTAACATGATTGATAATCATGTGCCTATCTGTGATCTTTTTACTACGAAATCACAGTGAGATAAAGTCGTCACTGTGATTTTGTAGTAAAAAGATCACAGATAGGCACATAACGTTATCAATCATGTTAATGCTCCGTGTCTCTGCTGTCCGGAGCCTGCTTGGCTGTCATTCACGCTGCGGATTACCCGCATGGCATCCGCTAGTGTGAAACAGCCTAGAGGAGGCAGATGTCAGGGACACGGCAGTGGGTGGGAGATTAGAAACTGCTAGAGGTTCTATGAGGGGAGTGAACATAAAAGACAAAAGGTGATTGAGATCTGTTATTAGAGGGAGGATAGCAGCAGCTGGCATGGGATCTTTTATATGAAAGGGGAAAGAAGCAGGTGGCATGGACTCTGTTAGATCAGGGGGCAGAAGTTGCCAAGGGCTTTGTGCTAAGGGATTGGGCACATCAAGTCCAATAGGTTATAGGGGCTCAGTTACTGATTGATGGACAGAAACAGAATGGAGGAGGACAGAAGGTTCCATTGGATTTGTGAGTGGGTGGTGGTGACAAGGAATACAAAAGGTGGGGACTTCATAGAAGATGATAGTGGCTGGAGAGGCCACAGATGGTTGCAGCTATTCTGTGGGGAGAGTAGAAGAGGGGCATACAAGAGAGGTTCTGTGGGGGCCAGGAGGGAGATAATAGTTAACAACAGCAGGATTGAGGGAGGTGGCAGACAGCTAGTTTTATACCTGAGATTCTTTCCTGCTGCAGTATTTTTTCCCAGCCGGCGATGGGGGCATGGCCTCACGGGATGGGGGCGTGGTTTCACGGAGGTGGGAACGGCCATTGAAGTTCTTTCTGCTTGAGCCTGACAGGGAGAGTTGGGACATCAGCAGCCTCTGCTCCCTTTGTGTACACAATGTGGGACGGGGGACGTTCGGAGGGGGGCTCTGACTGAGAATAGGGGAAGCAAGCAGGGCCCAGGCCAGCACAGAACGGAGGACAAGTGGGCGGGCTGCCTCAATGCCCGATAAACTGACTGAGTCTGCAGATGTAGGGGGCGGGGCCTTCCATGCGCTCCAGGCCCCCCATGCCACGGGCCCCATAGCAGCTGCGTGGTCTGTCTATATGGTAGGTACGCCACTGGCTTCCTGTCCTTACAGAACTTTAAGTTTTCAGTGGAACATCGAAGCAGGCCGCTTGCAGGGGAATGCGGATGCCCTGTCCTGCGTCCACTGCCTCATGTGTGTTCACCCCCTCAGGGGTGAACAAAGGAAGGGTGGTGTGTGTAAGAGAGTGCAAGGGTCCGTCATTGACGGAAGGTACGTGTCACTGAGGTTCCTGGCCTCAGTGAGATAAGAGCCTGGTTTGTATGCCAGCAGCAGATAGTGCTGTTGGAGATTTTGGTATTTTAGCATGGCTGCAAAGCTGATCCGGGCCGGCTCTTACTGGGAGCAACTAAAGTGTAGGGTGGGTGGTTGCTCCCCATGTTCCAGGCCGGGTTTTGAAGGCTTGTATAAAGCCCAGCCAAGCACTGTCAGCTGGGTGGATTATCCTCCATCTGCCAGTGACGCTGTGGAAGCTCTCAGTGCTGGGAGTGAGAGTCTGCATGGAAGCCTGCACCTGGACTTTCCTGTGGCTGAGCTGTCAGCCGGGTGTGAACAAACGCCAAAACCTTACAGGTGAACTTATGCTGTGTTGTTATTTTTGCCATGTGTGAACAAGCACCAAGACTTTGTTTTTCCTGAGTGTGAATAAATCACTACTGCTTGCTTCAAAGAACTGTGTACTTGCCTCTGTACTGCGTCCGCAAGCCTGTCTACCGGAGCAAATCCCCACACCCCCTACAGGTTTTTTCCTGTAGGATGAGCTAGCCTCCATGCTGGCTGAGGTGTGAACTGTAAACACGTGGCCACACTTTGAAGTAGGGCCCCTCTGTGGAGTTTTTATTTCCTCTTCCCACTCCTGGAGCAAATGGCAGGAATTAAATCCTAACTCCACATCACTCACAAAGATATCTGCTGAAATCCTGTGCGTGGTGACGTAGGACGTCACCACACCGGCCTGATGACATCATCTCGGGTTACGCAAGATTTTGTGCCAGATCTTCAAGCAAGATGGCGGTTGCCGGCCTGTCGCCAGCAAATGGAGGCGGTAAGTATGATTTTTATTTTTTCTGTGAATTTTACAATGTATTATTTCTCTCAGATGCTGCTGTCATGTATGAACGCGGCACCTGAGGGGTACAATGATGGGGAACGGCGCTATAATAGCTCCCTGTCATTGCACCAGCTACTCACAAAAAAATTAGCAATTTTCTTTGTAAAATTCGGCAAAAGAAACCGAATCGAATTTTCCAAAACTTTGCTCATCTCTAATGGCAACCAATCAGATTCCACCTTTCATTTTTTACGGCTCCTTTGGAAAATGAAAGGTGGAATCTAATTGGTTGCTATGGACAGCTAAGCCAGTTCTACTTTAAACCAGTTTGATAAATCTCCTCTAGTGAGTGTACTGTGTGTGTGTGTAGGTTCATAAACGCACCTATTTTGTGATAAAATCCCGTCCTGTGTGCTGAAGATGCTATACATAGGTGCTGCTTTCACTGCTCTTCAGCTCTCTTATGCAGTCACCATTAGTCAGTGGATCTACTGAAGATGGCGCTGTTGCGCTCAGTCTTCTGCATCTCATTGAACTAGACCAGAGATCAGCAACCTTCGGCATTCTAGCTGCTGTGAAAGTACAACTCCCAGCATGCAAACTTACTTGGCTGTTCTTGTAACTCCCATTGAAATGAAGGGAGGATTCTGGGAGTTGTAGTGTTGTTCTGATCAGCTGAAGTGCTGGAGGTTACTGATCCCTGAACTAGACTGTTATGATTCATTCTAGGAGCATGTTAGTTCAGTAGTTCATCTATTTTAGTAAGTTCACAAGTCACAGGCTCACTAGCAGGCACCTCGGGACATGCTGCTGTAGAATGAACTAAACTAATCTTTTGAACTAATCTTTCAGGGGGACTAGATCAAAATGAACTAGATTTCCCATCACTAGCTCACAGGACAATGGTGGAGACCGTGTGGGTAGAGGCTATTATGGGGGTGTGACATCACAGGGGATGGCTATCTGCGTATTGGCTGGCTGTACAGCATTTTGGGTGAACTTGCGTTCTTGGGCTTCTTACTTTCACTTTGTAACATGTGCAGCCGCCATCTTAGGAAAAACCGGTTTGTTACCATGAAGCGCGAGGAAATTTGAATCTTAGTTTTCCTAAACTTTGGACCGAATTCCATTTCGGATCATCCGAAGCACTGAGGGAAGGGGCCCAAGCTGAACTCTTGCAATAGGGCCCATGAGCCGTTGGCTACGCCCCTAATCAGATGCATCGATTTGCTCAACACTAGTCATCACTATAAGGCTCCACTGTAAAAACATAGACATTTATGTATATGTTTGTTTTTTGCTGGATGGAAAAGCATGGTGTGAACAGCCTCTAAGCTGAATGCAGACATTAGGCTACATGCACACGACCGTTGCCTGCCTCCACGTCCGCTCCGTCCACAAATTTTGCGTTGTTAAAAAAAACGAATGACGGACCGTGTTTTTTTTTTTACGGATCAGTTTTTTTGGAAGATCCATTGTAATAATGCCTATCCTTGTCCGCAAACGTGAAAAAAATAGGACATGCTCTATTTTTTGGACGGAATGTAAACATTGACCACAGATGCAGAACAAAAACGGTTGACCATCCGCATTTTTTAACGGACCCATTAAAATGAATGGGGAAGCATCCTATCCGTGAAAAAAAACGGAACGGACGCGGAAACAAAAAACGGTCATGTGCATGAGGCCTGAAATGGAGAATCAGTGCTTGACTACTGCTCCATTCAAAATACTCTTCACTGTTGCCATAGAGTAAAAAGGAACAGGGCTTCTAGATCCCTGTTGCATTGATCGTAGGGAGTCCCACGGGAGGAGCTCCCAGCAATCAGACATCAAATGATAGATGTCATTGGTGGGACAACCCTGATAAATAACCATTATAAATAAAATAATGTTTACAGTATTTGTAGCTTAGCATTAGTTACAGCATACGCAAAGGAAGAACTAGATGGCAACATGGGATTGGTTATCTAAAGCATTGTATTCTTCTGAAAACAGGTGAAATACAATGTAACTGACACGATGGGGCAAAAGGATAGACAAATGAAAAGAAGCTGGATACCTTACCACACTGAAGTCTGGATGTCGAAGTTACATTTGATCTCTCTACTGGTTCTCTCCCAGGCTGCTAGAAGAACTGTATATGATCAGCATGAATATTTGCAGATGGTGCATGTAAATTATAGACCTAAATCCGTTTCAGTTGGTATGTCCACATTATATTAGCCAGATGCCTTAGCCAGAACTACCTTGGTTCCATTAAATTGGACTAGGAGGATCATATAAATAATGGGGTCTATAGTGATCTTACATTCAATATTTCAATAACGCAGCAGCAATATGTGTATCCAGATGCTGCCCAAGTGTAGAACGGACAGCACCCTGACTGAACTCTGACTCATTCAATTTTTAAGGGTTGTCCAGGATTAGAAAAACATAACTTCTTACTTCCAGAAATAGTATCATACCTGTGTTTTGGCTGGTATTACTACTCGGCTCAATTGAAGTAAATGGGGCTGAGCTGCAATACCACACATAACCTGTGGACAAGTGTGGTGCTTCTGTTAGAAAAAAAAGCATCCATGTTTTTCTAAATATGGACAACCCTTTTAATGTGTATATAGACTTGAGATATTTTCTAGAACAATCGTACAGGCCTGATGCTTGTCGGGCGGAAAGAGTCTGTACTGAGCATTCGATGATTACATCCGCATCAGACTTTCATCTCCTCAGTGTGTAGAGCGAAATTATGGGAGCATGTGCAGTACAGACTCCTTCTTCCCAGCAAGCATTAGGCCTGTACTGTGCGATGATCCTCGAGGCGAACATGTGAGAAATAATACAGGGTCAGTCTAGATTATCTTGACACTGCCTAGCCATGTCACTCAAAGCAAGGAAGTTGCGTCCAACAGCCAAAGGGAGCAGAGCTTTTGGTGCAACAGGGTGCAACAGTGATACTTTCGTTGCACCAAGCTGGTCATTTGCATATATTAAAAGCTTGAATTTCTCTGAAATGAGGCCACCAATCAGGATAGGGCAAACTGGTTTCGAAGGAGCAGGCAAGCACACATCTGAGAAGTCATTTGGAATACTATGGACTGCGGAGGTTTGTGGTTGACAGATTCCCTTTAAGTGTGTTTTTTAGTCTTATAGGTTCATTTTGTTGTGATTTTTTTTTTTTTCTTTTTTTTTTTTTGCAGAGCCGCCCTTCACCTGTTCCAATAATTTACATAATCACATTTATTTTTACCTCTGTTTTGATCATACCCGTAGTCAAGCTTTTTTAATGTTTTCTATGAAAATGCTGGGCATTGGTATGAATCACGTATATAAGAACAGCAAATTATTGTATTCACTAGGCGACTTCTCTAAGGCTGACAAGATCCCATAAATCAATTATTTTCGAAGTCACGCTACACTTTTCATTAGGAGGTATGAGTGCGCATTACAGGCTTTGTTGAAGGTAATATTTTTGTAAGGTTGTAGTTACAAATAAACACTTTAATATAACTATACAATTTCAAGAAGGCATTTTCTGCTGTTCTCTTTCTGCTTCATAGTAATTAGATGATAACCGGTATTAATGGTATTTTGGCAGCCTGCAATTTTAGGTGTTTTATTATAATTATTTCATTTGAATAAATTCTTGATTCAGAATAAAAAAAAAAGGGAAAAGTGTTAAAGCCTGCAAAATGCAGACAATATTGGTATAGTTTGCTGGTTTCATTGTACTGAATAACGAAAAGTAAAACTGTCCAAAATGTTTTGTAAAGAATTTCCAAACACAATTGCAGGATCTCAGTTTGATGTCAGTGAAAGGAACTTTTTTTTTTTTTGTCATTTAGAGGTTTAAAACATGCCAAGTAAAGTAGGTGTCCCAAAACATAACCCTCATTTTCTTTCTAATCCCGAGAAAAGCTTTTTTATTTTTGTGTAGATAAGATTTTCACCATGCACTATGGGAGGGGCTGCCCTGTTCAAGGCATCTGGCCTCCCCAACGTCTTCAGTATTGGCTCTGAAAACTCAGGGACTGTTGTTTAGACAAGAGGGGTAGACATGGCTGGGGTTATTGGTAGAGTGATGGTGTAACAAACTTGGCAGCACCACCCAAAGTGCACCGAAAACCTTATTTGCACAAACATAACAAGAAGAACTATTGGTCAGAATTAGAGATGAGCGAATTTCTCAAAAATTCGATTTGGACGGTTCGCCGAATCTTTCGAAATTATTTGCTTCAATCCGAATTTATTTGCGGCGAATGAAGTTAAAAAATGGCTATTTCCGGGCTAAAGAGAGCCTTTATAGGGGTGTAGAACACTGTGCTATGCAGTAACATGCATAAGGAGTCTGCACTTGGCGCTCAGCTGGATGCTGGGGAACAGGTCATGTGACACTGGCCACGTCACATGGCTCCTTCTCCTCACTATTTAACAGGCAGCCTGCTGGCCACAGGTTGCCTGTGATTTAAAGAGGACCTTTCACTGGTCCACAGTTTATGAGGTAAAGCTATGTACATGGAGAGCGGCACCCAGGGATGTCCCTGCACTTACTTGTATCCCTGGGTGCCGCTCCGTTCGTCCTCTGTAGCCCCCGGTACCGGCGCTCCTGCTGCTCTAATTTTGCCTGGGACGGAGACTTCTTCTTCTGCCCTGGGCGTCTCCTTCTCCCAGGGCTGGAGCGCTGGCCAATCGCAGCGATCAGCTCATATTCAGGATATGAGATGAGCGCTGCGATTGGCCAGCGCTCCAGCCCTGGGAGAAGGAGACGCCCAGGGCAGAAGAAGAAGTCTCCGCCCCAGGCAAAATTAGAGCAGCAGGAGCGCCGGTACCGGGGGCTACAGAGGACGAACGGAGCAGCACCCAGGGATACAAGTAAGTGCAGGGACATCCCTGGGTGCCGCTCTCCATGTACATAGCTTTACGTCTTAAACTGTGGAACAGTGAAAGGTCCTCTTTAAGATCCTACACCTTGGAAATCCTCCTCTGCGTTATTCCTTGGTTTAGGTATTTGGATCTCGGCTGGTGTATTGCTCTCTTGCTCCCTGTGTCCATTTGTATCTCCTGGACCGCTGCCCAGTTGCGTTCCGTTACCTAGGATGGGTCAGTGCAAGTAGGCAGGGACAGAGTTGTGGGTGGAGTTAGCTGGCACCTTCCCCACCCCTTCCTTGTGACAAAACTATTTCTTGTTTCAGGATATGTTTTATCAGCAACTGCGGGGAACCGTGATGAGTTCAAATGCCGCACCATCATACTCAAATTGCTATATGACTTGGTTTGAACATAAATACATTTATAGTACTGAATCCTACAAGATACACTGTATTTTATGGCGTCGCTTTATCAACGACATTTTTTGCGTATGGTGGGGCGGCATTCAATCCTTACTTGATTTCTCTGTTTATATAAATTCCATATGGGAGGAGCTCCAGTACAACATACATTGGGATGGTAAGAGGATACATTTTCTTGACACCTGGGTTATCAAAAGTGAGGAAGGCCATACACAGACTGATTTATAAGTCAATGAAACTGACAGAAATATTCTCCTGCACATAACAAGCAATCATCCACCTGCGGTTAAAAAATCTTTACCATATTCACAATTTTAGCGTGTGGACAGAATAGTCACAGACGTCACCAATAGGGAGACTAGAATCACTGACATGACAGAAAAATTCCTGGCGAGAGAATATCCAGAACCACTGTTAAAACAAGAACGTGATAAATTTAACAGTGTAACCCCTAGATATACTGTAGGGAGCAATAAAACCTTATCACGACAAATGACAATGTCCACGCCTAAAAGGGGCACCTTCCCTTGCTTGCAATGTATTCATTGTTCCAGCATTATAAGGGAAGAATATTTAACTCGCCCACATACAGGGAAAAAATTTCCTATCAATGGCTTTTTTTACCTGTAACAGCAACTTTGTCATATACACTCTGAAATGCCCATGCGGGCTATTATATGTTGGAGAGACATAAACCCGAATGAAAGACAGGTTCTGTAAACATAAGTCAATGATACGGAAAAAGAATCTGTTAAAACCAATTTCTTTCCATTTTGATAAATGTTGCCATAACATTTCTCAATTACGTTTCCAAATTATAGAACAAGTGTTACCACCACAGAGGGGTGGTGACAGGATCCAGATGTTAAAAAAGCAAAGCCTTTTGGAACCACAGGTTACAGACTTTGGATCCAAAGAGCTTGAATCGTGAATATGAGCTTAATTGCCTTTTATGACGATTTTCCTTTTTCCTTTCTTCATGAATTTATTTTTTGCATAATGAGATTTTATAATAAAAATTTATCTTTTTGTTTTTTACAGAAAACGTGATGAATATTGAAACTGCCATTTTGTATATTCTCCCCTGTAATTGTTTGCCTGCATGTTTGTTTCCTTTGTTTTATATGTTGCCCTGAATACCTGACGTCACAGCTTGTGACGCCAGATCCGGCAGTCTATTTAAATCTTGTTAATTGTACATTCACTTGTTTGACAAAGACTCGATTGTTGAGTTGAAACGTGTCACTTATTTTCCTCTATGTGGCAATAAAAAGATAATACTGTATCTACTCCTGCGAATGCCGGTATACTGACGGGACGCCGACCCTGGACACGTGCACCGTGCATCAGCAGAACGGAGTGCCGGCTGTATCACTCTGTAGAGTGGAGAGGGTGTCAACAGTAAGTTTGTGTTGATGTCACTGATTAATTTGCCCTTCCATCCGTCAGAACAATAACCCACAAAAAAAGGATCCTGTCTGTGGAGCATCTGCCTTCACTCGGTCAGCATTTGCTCAGTAATCCATCAGTATTGCTAATGTCAAAAAACAGGAGTGGATCCAAAACAGAGATGACACGTGAATGAAATGCCGAATAATTTTTTCTTTTTCTAATGAACGCTTTACCAGATATAATTGGAACAGGGAACACAGAGTCTATTTTTCTTTTTCCACTTACGGTATATACGCCACTAAAGGTTTTTCAACAGATGATTATAGGCTGTCAGTTTCAGAAAAAAAACACCGGCACTTGAGGCGGAGTGATCTGAAGTCAACGGGACTTAGCGGAGGAAGTAGGTCCGATCTGGAAGAGTGAGACACGGTACTTGTGCTGTTTCTGTGCTGCAGAGAAGTCCCCATAGTGTCCAGTAAACAATACCGCAGATAGATGCAGGCTGGTGTGAATTAGTTCTCATTTTTGTGCAGGGTTAGTGCATAGTGTATTGGTGCGCCGCTCTTATGGATGTGCGACGCCACGCCCGCACTCCGCAGCACACACCGCTCCTCTTTACCTGACTTCCAGACAGTTCCCGCCAGTGCAGCTGCAGTGCAAGCTGATAAGGACGTCATCGCGTATGCACGCAGTGTGTGAAGCGTGACGTCATGTTATTTTCATGCCTAAGACTTTTAAGTATATCAATCTTGGCTGTGAATGCTTTTAACTTGCTTCCTGCTGCAGACACCAAACGCACTTCCAGTTCATGAATGTGGTAAAATATTTTATGTGAAACTGCCTTTTTTGGGAAAATTGGTCAGTAGATATAACTATGGTCAAGGTACTTTACGGCCCACTGGGTAAATGTGGTTCCTGCCCAGCCACACCAGCAACATGGCCAGGTGACACCGCTTCAGCCTCCACTTTCTCACGCTGCCCACTGGTATGCACACAAATCCAGAACCAAAAAGTTTGTGATTGTGAGGGCATCAAAATATCACAGAGCTTAGTTCCAACAGAAAGAGGAATCTGGGATTATGCAACTTCTTTACTTGTTTTTTTTGCAAGTTTGATCCGGTGGTATACCTGATGGTTCCCTTTTATCCTGGCGAATGCTTGGGCTGTATTCAAGCCAACAATAAATTGAATTCAGACAAGATTCTGATAGTGATGAGAGGGGTCGCACATAGCTTGCATACACTTTATGCCTCCAACATAATTCTTGGATCTTTACATGAAAATAATGTATTTGCTGTAAATCGAGAGATGGGGCATAGTTGGAGACATTGACTTCACAAGAAATGCAGAGCTGCGGAGTTCAGCCACCTCTATTTGCCACTAATACACAGCAAAAAAGGCTTTACCACATATAACTGCACAGCTGAACGGAAATAGTGGACAGAATGACAGAGTGTGGAGGTGGCGGCAGCATCAGGAGGCCACAGAATTGGCCTACGACATAGTGGTAAAGTTGAAGCAGCATGAGGAGACCACAGAGTAGCAAGGTTACATAGTGTGGAGGTGGCATCAGCATGTGGAGACCACAGAGTGGGGAGGTGGGTGGCACTACCAGTACCCGCCGATGAAGGTGGGTGAAAGAAGGAGCACTTGGCATCAGATGTGTGGCATCAGGCGACTGGCCGCATCAGAATAGTAGATGAGGCAGGTAGCCAGAAGAAACCGCTCTATTTTGTCAAACTGTTGGTGTGGCACCATGGATGATCTAGTCTGATGCATCAGGCATTGGTGGGTGGAAATCCTGGCTGATCCACGCCTGATTCATCTTGGCAAAGGTCAGTCTCTAAACATTTTGGGTGGACAGGCGAGTTCTTCTTGGGGTAACTATGGCCCCCGCCGCACAAACACCCGGTCTGATGCCACACTACTGGTCGGGTAGGACAGCTTTTCCAGGGCAAACTCGGCCAGTTGCCACCACAAATCCAGTTTGGCTGCCCAGTAGTCCAGCGGATTTTCAATGATGGCTGTCAGGGTGCACTCCAAGTATGCCACCACCTGCTGGTTCAGGTTCTGCTCTATGTCTACCTGCTGGTGAGTAGTTTCTTCACTATGCGGGTGAAGAAAGCTGTTCATCAGCGACTCTAGACTCAGGCTGCTGGAGCTGCTGTCACTTCCGATGAAGTCGAAGTCCAAGTCAACCCCTCAAGAACCTCTGGGTTGCTGGTCAAGACATGACCGCTAGATGACACTGGGGGCTTAGGCCTCTCGAAGTGACCCCTGCTGTCACGCCCCCTTACTCTGCTGCAACCTGTGCCTGCGCCAGAAACATTGAGGCCTCTGCCACTTCCCTGTGCAGGGCTTGGCTCTTCTCTGTCGGACATACTGTTAGCTGAACTATATAAATAAAAATGAAATTTAAGCACCTCTAAAAGCGCTGAATATATTTTTCTTTTTGTACTGAAATAGGCCACTAAACGCTTTCACCACATTTAACCAACAGTCAACTGCGTATATATTTTTCTTTTTGTACGTAAACACGCCACTAAACGCTTTCACCACATATAACTGCAGAAGTGAACTGCTTATAGATTTTTATTTTTGTACTGAAATACGTCACTAAACACTTTCACCACAGACAGCTGCAGAAGTGAACTGAGAATATATTTGTCTTTTTGTAATGAAATAGGCCACTAAACGCTTTCACCACATATAACTGCAAAGGTGAACTGCATATATACAGTATTTCTCTTTTTGTACTGAAATACGACACTAAACGCTTTTAGCGCAAATAAAAGCAAAAGTAAACTGCTTATATATTTCTCTTTGTGTACTGAAATACGACAATAAACGCTTTTAGCACAATTAACTGCAAAAGTGAACTGCGTATATATTTCTCTTTTTGTACTGAAATACGACACTAATCGCTTTTAGCACAATTAACTGCAAAAGTAAACTGTGTATATATTTCTCTTTTTGTACTAAAATAGGCCAGTAAACGCTTTTAGAGCAAATAACTGCAAAAGTGAACTGCGTATATACGGATGTAGTAGGGTTAACACTCGTGCTTTATGAGACGTGTTATCTAAACTAAACGCAACTAAACGACTTAAGTAGTGTTGAGCGAACAGTTCGAGAATAGTTCGGGTTCGTACCGAATTTTGGGGTGTCCGTGACACGGACCCGAACCCGGACATTTTCAAAAAAGTTCAGGTTCGAGTTCGGAGTTCGGCATGTTCTCTCGGCGCATTTTGAAAGTACTATATAGCAGAATAGTACAGGCTTAAAGCAGAAATCGCATTGCGATTACAACTTTGAGCTACCGATCACCATGGGAACGCCTCCTCCAGTAGAATGTACTGTAGGATGTTTGAATTACGTTGAAATCGCAATGCGATTCTTATATATTTGCTAATCGCATTGCGATTTCAACTTCTCAAATCCGACAGTACATTCTAGCATTTTTCCCATGGTGATGTAGGCGCTCCATTAGCACGGAATCCGGCTGAAGCAGAAATCGCAATGCGATTCTTAGAACTCAAATAAATCGCATCACACTACACGTTCTAATTGCATTTGATTTTAACTTTACTGTTTGGTTTTGTATCGCGATAATACAAAATTTGAATAATCGTGTGCGTGCTGTTCTAGCACGCAGTGCTATTCGTATCCCACTATTAAGTTCTAATCGCATTCGATGTTAACTTATGCATTTTTTTTTTTTGCCAGGCATCAAATAGAATCGATGCCTGTCAAAAAAGCATAAGTCAAATCGAATGCGATCAGAGCATAAATGGGATCTGAAATAACACTATGTTGTTGACTGTTGGTTGGCGCACATTTCGAGAATAGTTCCGGTCCGTACAGAATTTTGGGGTGTTCGTGACACGACCCGAACCCGAACATTTTCATAAAAATTCGGGTTCGGTTTATGAGTTCGTCATTTTTGTGGCGCATTTTGAAAGGCTGCAAAGCAGCCAATCAACATGCATCATACTACTTGCCCTAAGATGCCATCGCAGCCATGCCTACTATTGGCAAGGCTGTGATTGGCCAAGTGCAGCATGTGACTCAGCCTCTTTATAAGCTATGCGCACGTCGCGATGTGCTCACTCCCGCTGTGATTAGACCAGGGATAGATGCAGCTGCTGTGAGGGCGAGATAGGCAGGGATAATTGAGGAAGAAAACCTGATAAGAAGTGAGATGATCTAAACCTGTGCATCAGAACAACTCAGCTGAGCTGTTCACTGAAAGTTTATTTTTTTACACTGGCCAGATCGATTTTTACCGGCACATGTAACTGGGCTGACCGGCGGCCATTTTGGGACCTGTGGTGCGCCAGCTCAAGCTGCCACAGAGTCAAAGAAAAGCTCAAAGAATTGAAAAATCTACTCCTGTGACACAGAACAACAGCGATTCAGCTGCTCAGTCAAAGTCAATTTTTTTTCTGGCTGGGCAGACCATTTTCTGGCACATGTTACTGGGCTGATAGGCGGCGGCCATTTTGGGACTTGTGGTGCTACAGCAAAAGCTGCCACAGCGTCCATTAATCTCATGTAATAGTCGATTTTTCATAGATATACTACATCAGGGGTTTGGCTGTGCTTGTGTCACCCCTACTAACTGCCAATATATTTAATATATCAGTGGTGAAACTGAAAGTAACCCACTTGGATAGCAAATCCCATGAATGTGCTGTTCCAGCTAGGCTAGCCAGTGTCACTACAGCCAGGTCCAATACTGTCAGCCAGAAATTAAATTTTTTTTTTTTTGCCAGAAATATAAATTAAAAAAATCTTTCCCTGTAACAAACATAATTCTGGTGTTAGACCAGAAGAAGCACTCCTTCAGTAAATAATACTGTAAAAGGTTTAGGCAATAATTCTCCCAGTGTGGGCAATTTATGTACCAAAGCGAGCATTTTAAAAATTCCGGTGTTCTGAAATACCAGCAGTCCTCTTGTAATTAATACCAGAAAAAGGCATTATAGTGTCCAGTGTTGTCATTTTGGTTCCAAAAGGCCAATTTAATCAATCTGGTGTTGGTGACACCCGAAATAGTAGGCCGCACGTTGTTACTCCTGTAAAAGGAAATAGTTCTCCCACTGTGGGAATTCATTTAACATAAGTAGCATTTAAAAAATTCTGGTGTCCAATTTGCAGCAGTCTTCTTGTAATTAATACCAGAAAAAGGCATTATAGTGTCCAGTGTTGTCATTTTGGTTCCAAAAAGGCCAATTTAATCAATCTGGTGTTGGTGACACCCGAAATAGTACGCCGCACGTTGTTACTCCTGTAAAAGGAAATAGTTCTCCCACTGTGGGAATTCATTTAACATAAGTAGCATTTAAAAAATTCTGGTGTCCAATTTGCAGCAGTCTTCTTGTAATTAATACCAGAAAAAGGCATTATAGTGTCCAGTGTTGTCATTTTGGTTTCAAAAAGGCCAATTTAATCAATCTGGTGTTGGTGACACCCGAAATAGTAGGCCGCACGTTGTTACTCCTGTAAAAGGAAATACTTCTCCCACTGTGGGAATTCATTTAACATAAGTAGCATTTAAAAAATTCTGGTGTCCAATTTGCAGCAGTTTTCTTGTAATTAATACCGGAAAAAGGAATTACGGTATATCTTCCAGTGTGTGAATTTTGGGGCTAAAAAATAATATATTTTATTGTGGTGCGAGTTGAATCGCAACAATGAGAAAACATTCTATTAAGGGACGAGGGCGCGGTCGTGGTGGGGTCCGTGGAGTCTCTGTTGCTGGCAGAGGGCGTGGCCGTTCGGCCTCAGGCGCACAAAGTAGTGAACCAACTCCCTCAAGTAGCCGGCAGAATTTACAGCGATATTTGGTGGGGCCCAATGCCGTTATGAGGATGGTAAGGCCTGAGCAGGTACAGGCATTAGTCGATTGGGTGGCCGACAGTGCTTCCAGCACGTTCACCACATTGTCTTCCGCCCAGTCTTCTGCGGAAGCGCACAGGTGGCACCGGAAAACCAAGCCCATCAGTCTGTCACATCACCCCCATGCATATCAGGGAAACTGTCCGAGCCTCAAGTTATGCAGCAGTCTCTTCTTCTGTTTGAAGACTCTGCTGGCAGGGGTTCCCAGGGGCGTCCACCTAGCCCTTCCCTAGCGGTGGAAGACATACCATGCACTGACGCACAACCACTTATGTATCCAGATGATGAGGACATGGGAATACCACCACAGCAGAGTGACCGAGTGTCTGATGATGACGAAACACAGGTGCCCACTGCCGCGTCTTATTGCAGTGTGCAGACTGAACAGGAGGAGGTCAGGGAGGAAGACTGGGTGGAAGACGATGCAGAGGACGATGAGGTCTTAGACCCCACATGGACTGAAGGTCGTGCCGCTGACTTAAATAGTTCAGAGGAAGAGGCAGTGGTGAGACCGAGACAACAGCGAAGCCAAAGAGGGAGCAGGGGGCAAAAGCAGAACACCCGCCGTCCCGAGAGTTCGCCTGCTATTGGCCAGTGCCAACAGGGACCCAGCACCCCAAAGGCATCTTCAAGGAGTTCCCTGGCATGGCACTTCTTCAAACAATGTGCTGAGGACAAGACCAGAGTGGTTTGCACGCTGTGCCATCAGACCCTGAGGCGAGGCATTGCGTTCTTAACCTGAGCACCACCTGCATGATCAGGCATCTACATGCAAAGCATGAACTGCAGTGGAGTGCACACCTCAAAAAAAATGAACCCGCTCAGGCTCCCCCTGCTCCCTCTACCGCTGCTGCCTCGGCTTCCGCCTCGAGAGGAATGTTGCCACCTGCCGAGCAGCAAACAGAGGATGTGCCACCGACACCACCACCACCACCGCCACCGTCACCTTGCGTCTCCACTATTTCACACAGCAGCGTTCAGCTCTCCATCTCTCAAACCTTTGAGAGGAAGCGCAAATTCCCACCTAGTCACCCTCGAGGCCCTTGGCCTGAATGCCAGCATTTCTAAACTACTGGCCTTTGAAATGCTGTCATTCCGGCTGGTGGACACAGACAGCTTCAAACAGCTGATGGCCATGGCTGTCCCCCAGTATGTGGTTCCCAGCCGCCACTACTTCTCCAAGACAGCCGTGCCTTCCCTGCACATGCAAGTGTCTGATAAAATCAAGTGTGCACTGCGCAGCGCCATTTGTGCCAAGGTCCACCTAACCACAGATCGTGGACCAGTAAGCACGACCAAGGGCGCTATATCTCACTAACTGCACACTGGGTGAATGTAGTGGCGGCTGGGCCCCAGGCGGAGAGTTCCTTGGCGCACGTCCTTCCGCCACCTAGGATCGCAGGGCATCATTCTCTGCCTCCTGTAGCCTCCTCCTCCTACTCGGCTTTCTCCTCCTCCTCTGCTTCCACCAGCTCCTCCTGTCAGCCACACACCTTCACCACCAACTTCAGCACAGCCCGGGGTAAGCGTCAGCAGGCCATTCTGAAACTCTTATGTTTGGGGACAGGCCCCACACCGCGCAGGAGTTGTGGCGGGGTATTGAACAACAGACGGACCAGTGGTTGCTGCCGGTGGGCCTCAAGCCAGGCCTGGTGGTATGCGATAATGGGCGAAATCTCGTGGCAGCTCTGGGACTAGCCGGTTTGGCCGCATCCCTTGCCTGGCGCATGTGCTGAATTTGGTGGTGCAGAGGTTCATTCACCACTACCCCAACATGTCAGAGCTGCTGCATAAAGTGCGGGCCGTCTGTGCGCGCTTCCGGCGTTCACATCCTGCCGCTGCTCGCCTGTCTGCGCTACAGCGGAACTCGGCCTTCCCGCTCACCGCCTCATATGCGGCGTGCCCACCCGGTGGAACTCCACCTTGCACATGCTGGAGAGACTGTGCGAGCAGCAGCAGGCCATAGTGGAGTTTCAGCTGCAGCACGCTCGCGTCAGTCGTACTGCGGAGCGGCACCACTTCACCACCAATGATTGGGCCTCCATGCGAGACCTGTGTGCCCTGCTGCACTGCTTTGAGTACTCCACCAAAATGGCCAGTGGCGATGACACTGTTATCAGCGTTACAATACCAATTCTATGTCTCCTAGAGAAACGCTTAGGGCAATGATGGAAGAGGAGGTGGCCCAGGTGGAGGAGGAGGAGGAGGAGGAGGAGGGCTCGTTTCTAAGACTTTCAGGCCAGTCTGTTAGAAGTAGCTCAGAGGGAGGTTTTTGAAGCAGCAGAGGGCAGGTTCACAGAGTCGCCAGCCAAGGCACTCTAATGGAGGACGAGGAGGATGAGGAGGAGGTGGAGGAGGACGAGGATGAAGCAGGTTCACAGCAGGGTGGCAGCCCACACAGCTCAGGCCCATCACTGAGTGCGTGGCTGGGGGATACGGTGGACGATGACGATCGCCTCCCACAGAGGACAGCTTGTCCTTACCTCTGGGGAGCCTGGCACACATGAGCGATTACATGCTGCAGTGCCTGCGCAGCGACAGCAGAGTTGCCCACATTTTAACGTGTGCTGACTACTGGGTGGCCACCCTGCTGGATCCCGGTACAAAGACAATGTGCCCACTTTACTTCCTGCACTGGAGCGTGATAGGAAGATGCGCGAGTACAAGCGCACGCTGGTAGACGCGCTCCTGAGAGCATTCCCAACTGTCACAGGGGAACAGGTGGAAGGCCAAGGCCAAGGCAGAGGAGGAGCTAGAGGTCGCCCACGCAGCAGTATCACGGCCAGCTCCTCTGAGGGCAGGGTTAGCATGGCAGAAATGTGGACAAGTTTTGTCTCCACGCCACAGCTAACTGCCCCACCACCTGATACGGAACGTGTTAGCAGGAGGCAGCATTTCACTAACATGGTTGAACAGTATGTCTGCACACCCCTCCACGTACTGACGGACGGTTCGGCCCCATTCAACTTCTGGGTTTCAAAATTGTCCACGTGGCCAGAGTTAGCATGTTATGCCTTGGAGGTGCTTTCCTGCCCGGCGGCCAGCGTTTTATCAGAGCAGCGTATTCAGCACGGCGGGGCGTCATTACTGACAAGCGCAGCCGCCTGTCCACAGCCAATGTGGACAAGCTGGCGTTCATAAAGATGAACCAGGCATGGATCCCACAGGACCTGTCCCTCCCTTGTGCAGAGTAGTCCTTAATAACTGCCTAAAACATGTCTTGTTGTACTACGGGCCACTTCTTTATTTAATACAAATTTTATGTAACCCACAGTTGAATGAAACTCTCCTCTGTCTGGGCGCCGGGGCTAACTAGATGAAAGTGGCCTGTTAAACTATCGGGTGACATAAAGCCATAACCTCTGCCATGCTACCTCTGTCCTCTGTCTGGGTGCTGAGGCCTAAGTCAAATAAAGCGGTCTTCTGCTGTGCTGGGGGATATGAAGCTAATCTCTGACCTCTCTCCTCTGTCTGGGTCCAAAGGCCTAAGTCACTGAAAGAGGCCTTCTCCTGTGGTGTGTGATATGATGCCTGAATCTGTGCTGTGGGACCTCTCTCCTCTGTCTGGGTGAAGGGGTCAAAGTAACTAAATGGTGGCCTACTCCTGTGGTGGTTGATATGATGCCTGAATCTCTGCTGTGGGACCTCTCTCCTCTGTCTGGGTGAAGGGGTCAAAGTAACTAAATGGTGGCCTACTCCTGTGGTGGTTGATATGATGCCTGATTCTCTGCTGTGGGACCTCTCTCCTCTGTCTGGGTGAAGGGTCAAAGTAACTAAATGGTGGCCTACTCCTGTGGTGGTTGATATGATGCCTGATTCTCTGCTGTGGGGCCTCTCTCCTCTGTCTGGGTGAAGGGGTCAAAGTAACTAAATGGTGGCCTACTCCTGTGGTGGTTGATATGATGCCTGATTCTCTGCTGTGGGACCTCTCTCCTCTGTCTGGGTGAAGGGGTCAAAGTAACTAAATGGTGGCCTACTCCTGTGGTGGTTGATATGATGCCTGATTCTCTGCTGTGGGGCCTCTCTCCTCTGTCTGGGTGAAGGGTCAAAGTAACTAAATGGTGGCCTACTCCTGTGGTGGTTGATATGATGCCTGATTCTCTGCTGTAGGGCCTCTCTCCTCTGTCTGGGTGAAGGGGTCAAAGTAACTAAATGGTGGCCTACTCCTGTAGTGGTTGATATGATGCCTGATTCTCTGCTGTGGGGCCTCTCTCCTCTGTCTGGGTGAAGGGTCAAAGTAACTAAATGGTGGCCTACTCCTGTGGTGGTTGATATGATGCCTGATTCTCTGCTGTGGGGCCTCTCTCCTCTGTCTGGGTGAAGGGGTCAAAGTAACTAAATGGTGGCCTACTCCTGTGGTGGTTGATATGATGCCTGATTCTCTGCTGTGGGGCCTCTCTCCTCTGTCTGGGTGAAGGGGTCAAAGTAACTAAATGGTGGCCTACTCCTGTAGTGGTTGATATGATGCCTGATTCTCTGCTGTGGGACCTCTCTCCTCTGTCTGGGTGAAGGGGTCAAAGTAACTAAATGGTGGCCTACTCCTGTGGTGGTTGATATGATGCCTGATTCTCTGCTGTGGGACCTCTCTCCTCTGTCTGGGTGAAGGGGTCAAAGTAACTAAATGGTGGCCTACTCCTGTGGTGGTTGATATGATGCCTGATTCTCTGCTGTAGGGACCTCTCTCCTCTGTCTGGGTGAAGGGGTCAAAGTAACTAAATGGTGGCCTACTCCTGTGGTGGTTGATATGATGCCTGATTCTCTGCTGTGGGGCCTCTCTCCTCTGTCTGGGTGAAGGGGTCAAAGTAACTAAATGGTGGCCTACTCCTGTGGTGGTTGATATGATGCCTGATTCTCTGCTGTGGGGCCTCTCCCTCTGTCTGGGTGAAGGGGTCAAAGTAACTAAATGGTGGCCTACTCCTGTGGTGGTTGATATGATGCCTGATTCTCTGCTGTGGGACCTCTCTCCTCTGTCTGGGTGAAGGGGTCAAAAGTAACTAAATGGTGGCCTACTCCTGTGGTGGTTGATATGATGCCTGATTCTCTGCTGTGGGGCCTCTCTCCTCTGTCTGGGTGAAGGGGTCAAAGTAACTAAATGGTGGCCTACTCCTGTGGTGGTTGATATGATGCCTGATTCTCTGCTGTGGGGCCTCTCTCCTCTGTCTGGGTGAAGAGGGTCAAAGTAACTAAATGGTGGCCTACTCCTGTGGTGGTTGATATGATGCCTGATTCTCTGCTGTGGGGCCTCTCTCCTCTGTCTGGGTGAAGGGGTCAAAGTAACTAAATGGTGGCCTACTCCTGTGGTGGTTGATATGATGCCTGATTCTCTGCTGTGGGACCTCTCTCCTCTGTCTGGGTGAAGGGGTCAAAGTAACTAAATGGTGGCCTACTCCTGTGGTGGTTGATATGATGCCTGATTCTCTGCTGTGGGGCCTCTCTCCTCTGTCTGGGTGAAGGGGTCAAAGTAACTAAATGGTGGCCTACTCCTGTGGTGGTTGATATGATGCCTGATTCTCTGCTGTGGGACCTCTCTCCTCTGTCTGGGTGAAGGGGTCAAAGTAACTAAATGGTGGCCTACTCCTGTGGTGGTTGATATGATGCCTGATTCTCTGCTGTGGGGCCTCTCTCCTCTGTCTGGGTGAAGGGGTCAAAGTAACTAAATGGTGGCCTACTCCTGTGGTGGTTGATATGATGCCTGATTCTCTGCTGTGGGGCCTCTCTCCTCTGTCTGGGTGAAGGGGTCAAAGTAACTAAATGGTGGCCTACTCCTGTGGTGGTTGATATGATGCCTGATTCTCTGCTGTGGAGCCTCTCTCCTCTGTCTGGGTGAAGGGGTCAAAGTAACTAAATGGTGGCCTACTCCTGTGGTGGTTGATATGATGCCTGATTCTCTGCTGTGGGGCCTCTCTCCTCTGTCTGGGTGAAGGGGTCAAAGTAACTAAATGGTGGCCTACTCCTGTGAGTGGTTGATATGATGCCTGATTCTCTGCTGTGGAACCTCTCTCCTCTGTCTGGGTGAAGGGGTCAAAGTAACTAAATGGTGGCCTACTCCTGTGGTGGTTGATATGATGCCTGATTCTCTGCTGTGGGGCCTCTCTCCTCTGTCTGGGTGAAGGGGTCAAAGTAACTAAATGGTGGCCTACTCCTGTGGTGGTTGATATGATGCCTGATTCTCTGCTGTGGGACCTCTCTCCTTTGTCTGGGTGCTGGGGTCGAAATAATAGTAAGTGACCTTCTCCATTGGTGGGTGACTTGAAGCCTGATTCTGTGCTATGGGACCTCACTCCAATTAATATTGTTTAATTTTTATTTATTTTATGTTAACTCATCATTTCCCTATCTACATTTGTTTGCAGGGATTTACCTACATTTTGCTGCCTTTTGCAGCCCTCTAGCCCTTTCGGGTGTGTTTTACAGCCTTACCAAAAACCTTACCAGATCTAGCACATAAACCAGTTGAACTTGAAACCCTTGAAAGATTACAGTAATGAAAAATAATTATTAATATGGGCAGCACTATCTGTACCCTTTGTTTCCAATCAAACAAAAGCACAATAAATTTGATTTAACATTATAGTTTTATAAAATAATCTTTAACAAAATAGAATTATTTTTAACATAAATATATAAATAACCAAAAAAATTAGGGTAATTTTTTAAATTTTCTCTGCTCCTCCAGCAGATCATCGATGTCCTTAAGATGAGCCTCCTCCATGGCTCGCATTTGGTGGGAGAACTGCATCTTGAGCTGCCTCATCTTCCTGGTTTGCTGCTCCCTGAACTGCTGCATTCGCAGCTGGTGCTTCCTTCGCATTGTTTTTATTTTTTTAACATGATGTTGTCAGCTGTAAAATAAATGAAATAAAATTTGAAATGTACATTAAAATACAATCATTAATTGTTATATAAAGCTGAGATGATATTTTTTCTTGAAAATCACTGGTTAGACCACACATGGAGTACTGTGTACAGTTCTGGGCTCCTGTGAACAAGACAGACATAGCAGAGCTGGAGAGGGTTCAGAGGAGGGCAACTAAAGTAATAACTGGAATGAGGGATCTACAGTACCGTAAAGGTTATCAAAATTAGGGTTATTCACTTTAGAAAAAAGACGACTGAGGGAGATCTAATAACTATGTATAAATATATCAGGGGTCAGTACAGAGATCTCTCCCATCATCTATTTATCCCCAGGACTGTGACTGTGACAAGGGGACATCCTCTGCGTCTGGAGGAAAGAAGGTTTGTACACAAACATAGAAAAGGATTCTTCACTGTAAGAGCAGTGAGACTATGGAACTCTCTGCCTGAGGAGGTGGTGATGGTGAGTACAATAAAGGAATTCAAGAGGGGACTGGATTTATTTCTGGAGTGTAATAATATTACAGGCTATAGCTACTAGAGAGGGTCGTTGATCCAGGGAGTTATTCTGATTGCCTGATTGGAGTCGGGAAGGAATTTTTTCCCCTTATGTGAGGAAAATTGGCTTCTGCCTCACAGGGGTTTTTGCCTTCCTCTGGATCAACTTGTAGGAAACAGGCCGAACTGGATGGACAAATGTCTTTTTCGGTCTTATATACTATGTTACTATGTTACTATGTAAATCTGTTATATATTGGTTTAGGTAGGATTAATAATAGTTCCTTTTAGTTTTGGGTTATTGACTTAGTAGTTACGTTAATGGTTTTGATGTTGATCAATTACTTTTTAGTGTTTATTTTTTATATTACTGTTATGTGTTGTACTTTATTTGTTGCCTGTTTTATTATATTTTCTTCATTTAAAAAAATAATATAGTTTGTTAAAATATATTCTTAGAAAAATTTATATATTGCATGCTTGTTATATCGTACTTCCAAAAATGGATGTGGCAGTTAGATACGTTATGGAAATCAGTACTCCCACCCGTAACATTAGCTTTCTGGGACACTGAATAAATAAAAATATCCACATCATCCATTTACCTTCTTGTCGGGGGTAGTGACCATCTCCTCTTCTGCCTCCTCAGAGTCATCACCCTCCTCCACTGCAGCAGGTGGGCTATGGGCCCGATAGCCTGATGGCCCTGCCTCTTCCTGCTCCTCCTCGTCCAGTGGTCTGTCTCCTCCTCCACCTCCACCGCCTTCTTCTTTTTAGAGAGCTTGGCTCTCACTTTGGGAAGCGGAGCATCTGTAATGATGATGATGACCAAATTTTTAAAAATGCCAAGATAAACAAGTAAAGCCAAATTACAGTTAAGGGTACACAAATTAATCTATGGTAGTGTCTGGATGGCATAATAATTAACTACACCTATCTTTCTTCTCCTTTTGGCTTAGATCAAGTGTAGTATCATCAGTGTCTGCCTTGACCTGCCGGACCAGGACCCTGTGGGTACCCCCTGCACTCTGCCTTTGAGCATCGTTGATTAAGTTCAGCTTCAACTCACTGCTGCTATTGGGTGTTGGGCCACTCCCCAGGGAACAAGAGTGATTCGAGTCTATGACTTCATTTGGGCATGTGGCCTAATTGTCCTGATCGATGCTTGTTGTCTACACTCGTCCAGACGTGCGAGGAGTTTGGACAAGCTTCAGGGGCCAAAGTCAGCTGTGTAAAGTCAAAAAACATATGTGGCCCAGAAAGAGGTCTCATATTGCCACCTTTAGCACCCTTTCCCATCAGTTCAACACCACTGTACTAAGTGATTTATTGTAAAGGGTTAAAAATACTTATTTCTCTCACCAACATATTGTGTTATCTATCTGCTCAGTTATGCAAATAAGTATTGTACCTGGAAGAGATTTATCTCGGATCTTAGTGATCAGATCCATCCTGTGGCGCTTCAGATCTGACCACTTTTTAGAATCGCATCCTTCCGATGAGTGCACCCATGCTTCTGCCACAGATGGAAAGCAATTCTCCGCACTATGGCCTGCTTTTCGCCCCTTGACCTTCTGCGGTCGTACCCCTTCTCCAACATTTCCTGCAAGATAACAATTAAATCATGTAATCCCACAGTTCTAAAAATACAATTATTAGTTATCATAGTCATAAGAACCATCAAAAATAACATTTAATATCAAAACAGTCAAAGAGTAGAACATCGCCATCCCTTTAAAAGTGACTTGAACATTGCCGCCCCTTTAAAAGTGACTTGAACACTGCAGCCCCTTTAAAAGTGACTTGAACATCGCCATCCCTTTAAAACTGACTTGAACATCGCCAATTCTCCATCCCTTTAAAAGTGACTTGAACATTGCCGCCCCTTTAAAAGTGACTTGAACACTGCAGCCCCTTTAAAAGTGACTTGAACATCGCCATCCCTTTAAAACTGACTTGAACATCGCCATCCCTTTAAAAGTGACTTGAACATTGCGATCCCTTTAAAAGTGACTTGAATATTGCCGCCCCTTTAAAAGTGACTTGAACATCGCCATCCCTTTAAAAGTGACTTGAACATCGTCATCCCTTTAAAAGTGACTTGAACATTGCCACCCCTTTAACAGTGTCTTTCACTAATCACTCATGTAGTTGTGCAGTCTGCTAAAGCCTGTGATGAGTTTATGTCACCAAGCAGTAGGACATGTGACAGTGTAAGGCAGTTATGAGATCAGTGAAGGCCTGCAGGCTTCTTGGCTAATAAAAATCATTAATAAGTTTAAATCACATTACTGAATTACACACTAACTAAGTTCAATTACTTACAGTTATTAAGAAATCCAGCTCTTCTTTAGAGAATTACTTTTACGCCATAATCGCTGGGACAGTCACCAATCTCCACTCTCGTCTCTCTCGATCCGATCCGAGGTACGCACACACGTACAGGCCATGCGTACACGATTCTTGAATAGTTGTATTATCGCGATAATAAAACTAACAGTGTAAAGTTGACTGTATTGCTCTAAGTTATATTCGCGTACGAATGTAACTTCTATTACAACACACCAATACTAAAACTGACTAAGTGACAGCTTTAAGTTCTATTCGAGCAGCGATTATGCGATTATTATATATCTGCTTAATCGCATTGCCGTTCAACTTAGCATTGCTAATTCTAAATAATTCCATCCATATTCGTTAACTTACTGACTCAGTAAGTTAACGATATGAATGGAATTATTAGCAATGCTAAGTTGAAATCGCTAATGCGATTAAGCAAATATATAAGAATCGCATTGCGATTTCAACTTAATTCTCAGATCCGACAGTACATTCTACTGGAGGATGCGTTCCCATGGTGATCGTTAGCTCAAAGTTGTAATAGCAATGCGTTTATTGCGGTATATTATCCCTCTGGGTGTCTTTTACAGGTTAATTTTTATTTATTTTATTTTATTTTAATTCATTTCCCTATCTACATTTGTTTGCAGGGGATTTACCTACATTTTGCTGCCTTTTGCAGCCCTCTAGCCCTTTCCGGGAGTCTTTTACAGGCTTTTTAGTGCCCAAAAGTTCGGGTCCCCATTGACTTCTATGGGGTTCGGGTTCGGGATGAAGTTCGGGTTGAGTTCGGAAGTTCGGCCGAACCTCTCGAACCCGAACATTCAGGTGTTCGCTCATCTCCAGCCTTAAGCAATTTCTTTTCAATGGCTTTTGTTTCAGGATAACGCGATGAGTTAAGATATTTGAGTTAAGGGTTTGAGTGTTACCCCAGCTACATTTGTATTTCTCTTGTAGTACTGAAATATGACACTAAACGCTTTCACCACATATAGCTGCAGAAGTGAACTGCTTATATATTTTTCTTTTTCTCACAGATATAAGCCACTAAAGGCTTTTCAACATAGCACTTGCACCCCAAGAACAAATTGCTGGAATGATAGAGCTGTATAATGGCTATTTGCATCGCCAAATCTTTCCCTGCACTTGTAAATCACTTTTTTTTTTTAATTAATTTTTCATAGTTACAACTATAAGTAACTAACAAGTTCAGGTACAGGTAATGGTATAGCAGCACAAATTTTGAATGGTATACAGGAATATAAGCAGAAATGCTAGGTAGACATTAAGCAGGTTGAGGAAATTGCTGAGGCACGATAAGGTCAAGAAACACATAAGCACCTATGTAATAGGCAGAAGGTTCCGGTCGTAGGCAGGGGCCTGTGGAGTAAGCAGCCAGGATGTCATTATACGCTAAGAGGTATGTAAGCGTATAAAGGTTGTGGGTCAATTAAAGACCAGTAATCGCAGGGCGTGGCTTGGCTGCCGAGTGTAATGGACGCCTGAACGTGCAGCTCCTGCACACCAGCGACTAGTGCACAGCATTGCAACCTCCCAGCAGCTTCTTTTGGACATCCAGTCGACTACCTATCCTTTTGCTGCGATGGGGAAGTCAAAGAGGTTACTCCCAAGAGTGAACAGCGAGAGTTTGGAGAAGTACTTTGACAGAGGAGGATCCCAAGATGGCGCCCGGCCGCATGGGAGCGAGACTCCATCCACTGCTTCCCCGCTCCTCCCTATGTCTCCAGCTACTACTCCTGACCCGCAACCCTCGCCTCCTCTTCAGAACCCCGCAGGATCTCCCCACTCACCGCATCCCTCCTTCCCTGCCACACCGGAGGACTTCAGAGATGATCCTTCTGATCAGTGCGCAGTGCGGGGAAGCGCAGTGACCGCCGTCCATTCACCTTCTTCCAGCCCTGTGAAGAGAAAGCCGAGGACCGACTTCACAACAGCAGTTCAGGTCAGTGTGGAGCCTTCTCAACCTGCCGCTGATTTCTTCCCTAACTACCCTGCTTCGGACAAATTGGTGTCTGAAGACTCCTTGAAGCAGATGCTGCTGGCACTTAAGGCCTCAATGCAAAGTGACCTGGCAGCCATGATTGCCCCTTTATCCTCTACGGTGCATGAGGTGACCTGTAAGATCCAGCATGTTGAATCTAAAATGGCGTCGTTCGCGTCCTCACAGAACGAGGTTATAGATGCGCATAACTCCCTTGCTGATGAGCTGGAAAGCGTTAAATTGAAACTTGCCGATATGGAGGACAGATCGCGGTGGAATAATATTAAATTCCGCTGGCATCCCAGAAACCGTTCTCAACTCTGAACTATCCTCATATATTCAAAAGTTGTTTCTGTCCCTGCTGCCTGAGCTCACTCCGCAGGAGCTTATTATCGACCGAGCCCACAGGGTGCCCAAGTACCTAGACGCAGAAGTCCCAAGGGACACTCTGGCAAGGGTTCATTTTTATCCTACTAAAGAGGCGGTGATGTCGGCAGCTAGGAAAATGGGGCCTCTTCCTGCCCCTTATCAATCTGTGAAGTTATACACTGACCTGTCTGCTGCAACGCTGAAGCTACGCAGGGACTTGTTTCCAATTACTCTCTCTCTGCGGAAACACGGTATACCCTATAAATGGGGTTACCCTATGAAGTTGCTTGTTTCCAAGGACAACCGCACATATCCCATACGGTCCCTTGAGGATGGGAAATCTTTGCTTCACTCGTGGCATATCTCTGTCACAGCTATTGAGACTCGCCCACTTCATCCCCGGGACCCTCATGCGGAGACATGAAGAGGCTTGCAGGTCTATATACATCTTGGTTGACCTCCTTCCTACGTGGCTGGTATTAGGTTGCGACCTTCGTGGGCAAGCCGAGAAGACTCCCTGGATTATGACCCTCGTCTGATTCAACTTATGGGGACTTCTCCAGTTATTTGTTGACTGTTCCATTGTTCTGGCCGTGCTCCACGGCTGAAGGTTAATGACACGGCTAAGTTGCACTATTCTGTTTTCTATATAATTGTGCAGTTCTAGTTCTGCTATACGTTCCTTTTGTTTAGTCTGCTCCTACACCTGGTTTCATGCTGGATTATGTGCCCCAACGGGCAGATGGGGCTCTAGCTCTATCTTGCCTTCTTTATCTTTTTCTTTGTCCACGTCTGTTACCCTATTTTGTTGTTTTTTATGATAACATCAGTGTATCCTTTTATTTTTCAGTGATCCATGAGTACCACAGCAGTCTATGTCAGCGGCTCTCTCCAAAGATATGGGATTGACAATACTGTCCCTCAACTCCAAGGGGCTGAACTGCCCTCAAAAGAGGTCATACCTCTGGAAGGAGGCGATGTCAGGCAAAGCTGACATTCTTTTTATCCAAGAGACTCACTTATTGAAGTCTGATGCCCATCGGATTAGACATCGCTTATTTCCAGTGGTTATTCACTCTCATTTTGATAAGAAAAAAAGAGGAGTTTTTATTGCAAATAAAAATACTGTCTCATTTTCTCTGAACACCCAGGTTATTGACCCCCGTGGCGGGTACGTGATCTTGGTGTGCACAGTGAACAATATCCAGTACACCATTGTGAATGTCTATGCCCCAACTATCCGCCAGGTATCCTTTCTGCGTAAGGTGATGCGGAGGATTCGCCCTGTTCAACAAGGTAAACTGATCATCTGTGGTGACTTTAACACTATTTTAGACCCAACGCTTGATTCCACTAACCCAAACAGACGCTATGCTCCTAGCCTTTCCCTACTTTTGCACTCTGAGGGTTTGTTTGATGTATGGCGTGCCCAGCACGGTCAGGAGAAAGATTTCACTTTTTTCTCTCCTATACATCACTCCTACTCTAGGATTGACATGTTTTTAGTAGACCAGATTACCCTTTTTCATTCCCGCACCTCTTCTATTGGCCTGATTAAATGGTTGGACCATGCCCCTATTGTGCTCCAACTTGATGACCAGTACCAGCACACCACCCCTCTGGTTTGGAGGAATAATACATTTTTGTTCTCCCACCCTAAGCACAAGTTGACCATCGAGAAGGCGCTACAAGAATATTTTCAGCTTAATAAAGATTCTGTCTCTGACCCTTTAGTGGTTTGGCAAGCACATAAAGCCTTCATTAGAGGGATTTTGATCAAGCTGGGTCACGTAGAAAAGAAAAACCGCAAAAGGGAACTGTTAGCTACAATTGATAAAATAAAAGAATTAGAATTTAGCAACAAATGGAATCCGAACAGACTCACTTGGGATAACCTTAGAGCTGCTAGGGACAAACTCATGTACCTCCTTGACAAGGACTACCACAAAAAACTCCTATATTCTAAAGCTAGGTATTATGCCCAGGCTCAACTGGCTCCCTGCTACACATACTATGGTCTTGCCCAAAAATACTCTCCTACTGGCGGCTGGTATTTGCACTTATATCACATATTACTGGTATGCAGGTTGATGCCTCCCCAGCTCTTGCTCTTTTGTTTTTAGGTACACAAAACTTCCCCATTGGTTACAGACGCATTGTGGGTCACATATTGCTTAGTGCTAAATTAGTTCTTACGAGGCACTGGAAGTCGGTACATCCCCCTCCTTTCTCTGAAATTGTACACTCTCTGAATTCTACATGTCGGTATGAACATGCTCTCCCTTCGACCATCCTAAATCACAAGGTCAGAGACCAAACTTGGTCCCCTTGGAAGTTGTACTCCGGTTATCAACCTTGAAATGTTTGATAATAGCCTGGTATTAGCTGCTGTGGTGCTCACTGGTTTTTCATTTTGTCTTCTTTTTAGTTTTATTTTATTTGTATACTTTTTGTTACCCCTTGTTTCTGTTATTACCTCTTGATTTCTGATGCTCCCACATGACTGGGTCTTATGTTTCGGCGCTTCACTGTGAACTTCAAACAGTGACGCTAGTTGAGTCTATTTGAGGGTTTTGTGCCTCACCCTTCTGTAATTCTGTATTCTTGTATTCCTAGCTCTTCCTGCTGTGACAGGATTCTAGGTAATATTGTGTCGCATTTCTTATCTGTGTGCTATTTTTGACAAAATTTCAATAAAAAAGATTGCTCATAAAGACCAGTAATCAGGTGTGATGACATGCAAGTCTAGGTAGGGCTCAATAGGACTACTGTAAAAAGGGTATAGTCGTGTTGGGACGACAGGGGTGGTAATGGTGGCTTTAGAGGAAGGGGACACATGGTAGAAAGGATGTTATCCTGGAAGATTTGCGAGAGGTTAGGTGATGGGGAGAAATCTGTGGGATCTCCACTTGTTCCAGCGTTTGAGGAAGGTAAGGTGGGTGCTGGATTCCCATGCAGACAATTCCTCGAAACAGTAAAGCTGGTCAACTTTCAACTTCCATTGTTCGAGGTCAGGGAGGGAGGTCTGGAGCCAACACCCGGGGATAAGGAGACGTGCAGCAATCAACAGTTGCTCGAAAAAGGTAAGGGAGATATGAAGATGTGTTGCTGTCCAAAAAGGACAGTAAGGCAGCTGATGGAGACATGGCAATTGTGGTTTGACAGATCTGGTTAGATTGCTGAAAAATATCTGACCACCACTTATTAATCCTTGTACAATCCCACCAAAGGTGAAAGAAGTCCCCCTTTCCTCCATACACCTCCATCACTTGTCCGAGGCCTCAGGAGTAAAGTGAGCTGTTTTGACCGGTGTGAGGTACCATTGGGTCAAGAGCTTATAGTTTGTTTCCTGGATACGTTCGCACCGTGAGGTCTTATGTGGCGCCTCAAGGAGTTTAGGCAGAGCAAGGTAGGAGATATCAATTTTGAGATCTTTTTCCCAATAACAGATGAAGGCAGGTTTAGATAGTACTGGGAAAAAACGAAGCTTGTTATAAAGGAGGGAAATAAGTTTTTTAGGGGGATAAGGTTGGGAGATGAGTGATTCAAACCAGACTATAGGGCGGCGGAGTTCACCCTGTTTAGCATGCTTAAGTGTGAAGGACCTGAGACAAGGAATTAAGGTGAGGTCATAAGGCTGGGGATTAAGAAGAATGGTCAGGGCTACTGTGGTAAGAGACTGGCCTGCGTCATCTATGAGAGACGTAATTGGGAGGCTAGAAAGTTTTGACCCACTGGGGGAAGAGCTTAGCAAGGAGGGATCGGAGGTTCCTAGAATGTCAACTATTGTGAGTAGAGGGTAAGGGAATGGGATATTGCAATGGGATGATTTAGGCCAGGTTCAAGTTGCTAGGATGGCTTTTACTGTATAATGGGGTAGGCTGCTAGTTGGATGGGGGGCAATTTGTCATTGCCTAGCAAGAAGGCCCTGAAAGTTTTCCCTAGGATTGAACGTTCCAGGAAGACCCAGGATTTGTGGAGTGAGTTACGTAGCCATTCGACTACCCTGGCCAATAGAATGGCTTTACCGTATAATTCAGGGTCTGGGAGGCCTATGCCGTCCTCAGAACGGGGCCGGGGTAGACGAGAGTAGGACAATCTGGCTTTGTTCCCACGCTATATGAAGGAGTTAAATTTCTGTCTAATTGTGGTATAATAGGATGTGGCGAGAGGGATGGGTAGGACTTGTTGCAGATAAGTTAAGCGATGGAGAATCAGGGAGTTAAGGAGATTTTTACGGCCAAACCAAGATAGAGTTGGGACTGTTTTATTTAATTTATCAATTGCTTGAATAATGGACAATTTCAGGGGAAGGTAGTTCAAGGGGAAGAGGTCTAGGATTTGTGGGCTAATTTTCACTCCCATGTATGTAATTGTAGGGGATGACTAGTTAAAAGAGGAGTTGGTCATTAATTTCCGTTTGACATCATGAGGGATACCAGTGCAGATGATGAGGGATCTACTTGCATTCATTTTAAAGTTGGACAAACGGCCAAATTGTAGTAGATGATTTTGGATGATTGGAAGGAAAGTACTGGGATTGGAGGTTAACATCAGGACGTCATCGGCAAAGCCGCGATTTTGTGTTCTGTTCCATCAACAATAGGACCCTTAATAGAGGGGTCGGCTCTTAAAGCAGCAAGTAGGGGTTCCATTGTTAAAATGAAGAGGAGGGGGAGAGGGGGCAACCCTGATGGGTACTATTTGCTATACCGAAGGCAGGGGAGAGGGTACCATTGACTATTACGTGCGCTCATGCGTTAGTGTACATAGCGAAAACTGCTCGGACATAGGGGTCAGGGAGGCCAAACTGCAACAGAGTTAGTCTAAGGTAATTCCAGTTGACTCTATCGAATGCTTTCTCAGCATCTGTGCTAAGAAGCAATAGGGGAGAGGAGGTGCGGGTGGCATGATATAACAAATTTAGCACTCTAGACGTGTTGTCTCTGCCCTCTATGTTGCGGATAAAGCCCACCTGGTCACTATGCACTAAAAGGGGTAGGAGCTTAGCAAGGCGGTTGGCCAACATCTTTGCCAATAATTTCAGGTCTATGTTGAGCAAATAAATAGGCCTGTAATTTGCACATTGACCATGGTCTTTCCCCTCCTTCTGTATAAGTGTAATGTGGGCAGTCACCATATCCCTAGATAGGGGGGTACCCGACAGGGAGAGGTTGCAAACCTCTTCAAGGAGGGGGAGTAGTTGTTTCTTGAAAGTTTTGAAATAAATGACTGGGAGACCGTCTGGGCCTGGACTTTTCCTGCAGGCCTTGGGATAGTTCTTCCGGAGTGAAGGGTGTCATCAACGAATCTTTCTGGGGGTCTGAGAGGGTAGGAAGTGTGAGAGTTCAAAAAGTCTTTTACTAAGGAGGTGTGGGAATTAGATGGGAGAGCTTGGGGAAGATTGTATAAGTTTTCGTGGAAATCTTTAAATTGTTTGGCAATGAGCGTAGTAGAGAAAATAGTGTTACCGATCGGGGATATTAGTTGAATATAATTGCCCGTTTTTCTAGCTTTAATTCTTTGCATTATAAATTTGGAAGATTTGTCGCCATGAGCAAAGAATTTATGTTGAGAGTTTACATAGTATTTGGCTGAGCGTGTCTGTAGTAGTGTTTTCATTTCTGCTCTAGCACTAGAAAGTACCTGAAGGTGGGAGTCTGAAGGGTCTCGTTTATGGAGGGATTCAAGGTTATGAACCTTAGTCAAAAGACATTTTTTAGGAGGGAGCTGATGGTTATAAACTGACCTCTAATGTAGGGTTTATGGGCATCCCAAAGATTTTGGGGTGATATGGAGGGGTGTTTGTTTAGGGATATATATTCTTCTAATAGGGTGGTCACTTTTTCTATTTTAGGGTCTCCCAGGAGGGACTCATTGAGGCGCCAATTAAACCCTTTGGGGGAAGGCAAAGGAGCAGAGACGGAATGGGATATTAGGGCGTGGTCAGACATATGGATGGAACCTATATCGGCACTACGGCAGAGATGGAGGTGTATTTTAGAGATGAAAAGGTGGTCAATACGGTGGTAGGACCCATGAGTATGAGAGAAAAAGGTATAATCAAGTGTGTCAGGATGCAGCGAGCGCCAGACGTCAACCAAGTTAAGGCTCCAGAGCTCCCTCCCCATGTTTCTCAGGGCACCTGATGAGTGAGAAGATTTATGGGCAGAAGAGTCTAAACTAGGGTTTAGGGAAACATTAAAGTCGCCGCTAAGGATCACTATTCCCTAATGTAAGGAGGCGACAAGTGGGGAAACATTGGCTAACCACTGGGCTTGTTTAACATTGGGGAAGTATAAGTTAACGAAAGTGTATACCTGTGGACCGATGTGGCCCTTGACCATAATGTATCTCCCATCTGGATCTTGGAGATGGCTGGCATATTTAAAAGGGACTTTCTTTTGAAATCCTATGCTCAATCCGCCGGATGCGTAAGAGGAGCCACCACAGTGGTACCACTGAGGGTAGTTTTAGAATGAGAGATTAGGGTAGCAGTTAAACTTAAAATGTGTCTCCTGGAGGAAAACTACATTGGAGCCAGATTTTCGCAATAAAGTGAACATTTGGCTCCGCTTTGAAGGCGACTTAAAGCCTTTCACAATTTGTAGTCTGGAAGGACAAAGACCCGAAAGCAATAGGAGGGAGGACTGCCATAATCCAAGATGCAGATGAGAGGGAACCTGTACCTAATAGGCAAACAAAAACAAATAGGAATCAAATAAAGTTCAACAACGGTCAAAATTGAACATGAAGGAAGCATAGTTGAGGGCTCAAACTGCAGAGCCTAGGGGAGAGGGAGGATAGTGGTCAAACGATCTAAAACTATAAGCCTGTAGGCACATTTAGCACATGGAGCAATAGTAATATACAGTGGTGAGCATATCATTGTGGGTATTAAGAGAGCAAAAGTAGAAAATTACTGAAGAGACAAGAGCAAAAGAGCTGTCAGAATATTATGGAGAAAGGGACATAAGATAAGGAGAGGGTGACAAGGGTAGAGATGTGGCTGGCCAAATGTAATACTGTAGTGAAAGGATAGATTTTTTTCTGGGGTTAAATTGAATTGCCAAAATAACAATCCTTTAAATCTGGTGTTGCAAATGTGGCTGGCCAAATGTAATACTGTCCGTTACAGGATAGATTTTTTTTTCTGGGGTTAAATTCAATTGCCAAGATACCAATCCTCTAAATCTGGTGTTCCAGCTGTAATTGGCTAAGTTTAACACTGTCGGGAAAGGATAGATTTTTTTTTCACGGGTGAAATTCAATTGCCAAAATAACAATCCACTAAATCTGGTGTTCCAGATGTGGCTGGCCAAATGTAATACTGTCTGTCAAAGGACAGATTTTTTTTCTGGGGTGAAATTCAATTGCCAAAATACTAATCCCCTAAATCAGTGGTTTTAGTTGTTGCTGGCTAAGTGTAATACTGTGCATAAAAGGAAAGATTTTTTTTCTGGGGTGAAATTCAATTACCAAAATATCAATCCCCTAAATCTGGTGTTCCAGCTGTTGCTGGCTAAGTTTACTACTGTCCGTCAAAGGATAGGTTTTTTGGGGGGGTGAAATTCAATTGCCACAATACCAATCCCCTAATTCTGTTGTTCCATGTACTAGTTTAGTAGCTCTTCTCTGAATTCCAAGCAACCATCCGCAAAAAAACGGAAGCGGGTGACAAACGGATGGCTTCCGTTGGTCATCCTCATTTTTTTGCGGCCTAATTGACTTCTATGAGTCGGCAAAGCGTTTTTTGAGAACAAGAATAGGACATGCCAAATTTTTTTTTTGCGAACGTGAAATGCGGACAGCGGACGTGGACAGGCAATGGAAGAGACATCCGCATTTTTAACAGATCCATAAAAATGAATGGGAAACCATCGGATCCGCAAAAAAAACGGAACGGAAGCCGCAAAAAACCACTGCTATGTGCATGTAGGCTAAATCTGTGGTTTCTGCTGTGCCTGTATTAGTGTAATACGGTACATATAAAGATAGCTAGATAGGGTTAGGTGCCTGTAAATAAAGGTCTCAATTTGAACTCTATACATTGGGCCAAATAAGTTTTTCCTTATTGTGGTGAACGGTAAGAATGAGGAAAACATCTAATAAGGGACGCGGACATGGTCGTTGTGGTGTTAGTGGACGCTCTGGTGCTGGGAGAGGACGTGGCCATTCTGCCACAGCTACACATCCTAGTGAACCAACTACCTCAGGCCCCAGTAGCCGCCAGAATCTACAGCGATATTTGGTCGGGCCTAATGCCGTTCTAAGGATGGTAAGGCCTGATCAAGTACAGGCGCTAGTCGATTGGGTGGCCAACAGTGGATCCAGCACATTCACATTATCTCCTACCCAGTCTTCTACAGAAAGCGCACAGGTGGTGCCTGAAAACCAAGCCCATCAGTCAGTCACATCACCATGCATATCAGGGAACCTGCCTGAGCCTCAAGTTATGCAGCAGTCTTTTATGCCGTTTGAAGAATCTGCTGGCAGGGTTTCCCAAGGGCATCCACATAGCCCTTGCCCAGCGGTGGAAGACATAGAATGCACTGACGCACAACCACTTATGTTTCCTGATGAGGACATGGGAATACCACCTCAGCAGAGTCAGCACGTCTCTGATGATGACGAAAAACAGGTGCCAACTGCTGTGTCTTTCTGCAGTGTGCAGATCGAACAGGAGGTCAGGGAGGAAGACTGTGTGGAAGACAATGCAGGAGACGATTAGGTCCTAGACCCCACATGGAATGAAGGTCGTGCCACTGACTTTCATAGTTCAGAGGAAGAGGCAGTGGTGAGACCGAGCCAACAGCGTAGCAAAAAGGGAGCAGAGGGCAAAAGCAGAACAGCCGTCGCCAAGAGAGTTCACCTGCTACTGGCCAACACCATCAGGGACCGAGCACACCAAAGGCAGCTTCAAGGAGTTCCCTGGCATAGCACTTCTTCACACAATGTGCTGACGACAAGACCCGAGTGGTTTGCACGCTGTGCTATCAGAGCCTGAAGCGAGGCATTAACATTCTGAACCTTAGCACAACCTGCATGACCAGGCCTCTACATGCGAGACAAGGGCTGCAGTGGAGTAAGATCCTATAAAAATAAGAAAGGGCTCAGGCCCCTCCTGCTCCATCTTCTGCTGCTGCCTCGGCCTCTTCCTCCGCCTCTGGAGGAATGTTGGCACCTGCCGCCCAGCAAAAAGAGGATGTGCCACCAACACCTGCGTCACCAAGCATCTCCACCATGTCACACGGCAGCGTTCAGCTCTCCATCTCACAAACCTTGGAGAGAAAGTGAAAATTCCGACCTAGCCACCCTCGAGCCCTGGCCCTGAATTCCAGCATTTCTAAACTATTGACCTTTAAAATGCTGTCATTCAGGCTGGTGGACACAGACAGCTTCAAACAGCTGATGGCGGTGGCTGTCACACAGTACCTCGTTCCCAGCCTCCACTACTTCTCCAAGAGAGCAGTTCCTTCCCTGCACAAACAAGTATTGGATAAAATCAAGTGTGCACTGCGCAACACAATCTGTGGCAAGGTCAACCTAACCACAGATACGTGGACCAGTAAGCACGGCCAGGGACGCTATATCTCCCTAACTGCACACTGGGTAAATGTAGTGGCGGCTTGGCCACAGGCGGAGAGCTGTTTGGCGCATGTCCTTCTGCTGCCAAGGATCACAGGGCATCATTCTTAGCCTCCTATTGCCTCCTCCTCCTACTCGGCTTCCTCCTCCTCCTGCTCATCCAGTCAGCCACAGACCTTCACCACCAACTTCAGCACAGCCCGGGGTAAACGTCAGCAGACCATTCTGAAACTCATGAGTTTGGGGGACAGGCCCCACACTGCGCAGGAGTTGTGGCAGGGTATAGAACAACAGGCCGATGAGTGGTTACTGCCGGTGAGTCTCAAGCCAGGCCTGGTAGTGTGCGATAATGGGCGAAATCTCGTTGCAGCTCTGGGACTAGCCGGTTTGACGCATATCCCTTGCCTGGCGCATGTGCTGAATTTGGTGGTGCAGAAATTAATTCACAACTACCCCGACATGTCAGAGCTGCTGCATAAAGTGCGGGCCGTCTGTGCGCGCTTCCGGCATTCTCATCCTGCCGTGCTCACCTGTCTGCGCTACAGTGTAAATTCGGCCTTCCCTCTCACTGCCTCATATGCGACGTGCCCACCAGGTGGAACTCCACCTTGCTCATGCTGGAGAGACTGTGCGAGCAGCAGCAGCTCATAGTGGAGTTTCAGCTGCAGCATGGGTCAGTCGCACTGCGGAACAGCACTACTTCACCACCAATGACTGGGCCTCCATGCAAGAACTGTGTGCCCTGTTGAGCTGTTTCGAGTACTCCACCAACATGGCCAGTGGCGATGACGCCGTTATCAGCGTTACAATACCACTTCTATGTCTCCTTGAGAAAACACTTAGGGCGATGATGGAAGAGGATGTGGCCCAGGAGGAGGAGGAAGAGGAGTCATTTCTAACACTTTTAGAAGTGGCTCAGAGAGAGGTCTTTTGCAGCAACAGAGGCCAGGTACAAATTTGGCCTGCCAGGGCCCACTACTGGAGGACGAGAATGAGGTGGAGGAGGATGAGGCTGATGTGGAGGAGGATGAGGATGAAGCATGTTTACAGCGGGGTAGCATCCAACGCAGCTCGGGCCCATCACTGGTGCGTGGCTGGGGGCAAACAGAGGACGATGACTATACGCCTCCCACAGAGGACAGCTTGTCTTTACGTCTGGGCAGCCTGGCACACATGAGCGACTACATGCTGCAGAGCCTGCGCAACAACAGTAGAGTTGCCCACATTTTAACATTTGCTGACTACTGGGTGGCCATCCTGCTGGATCCCCGGTACAAAGATAACGTGCCCACCTTAATTCCCTCACTGGAGCGTGATAGGATAATGCTCGCGTACAAGCGCATGCTGGTAGACATGCTCCTGAGAGCATTCCCAACTGACACGGGGGGACAAGTGGAAGCACAAGGCGAAGGCAGAGGAGGAGCAAGAGGTCGCCAACACAGCTGTGTCACGGCCAGCTCCTCTGAAGGCAGGGTTAGCATGGCCAAGATGTGGAAAAGTTTTGCACAGCACCACAGCTAACTGCACCACTAGCTGATGGGGAACGTGTTAGCAGGAGGCAGCATTTCAACAATATGGTGGAACAGTACTTGTGCACAAGCCTCCACGTACTGACTGATGGTTCGGCCCCATTCAACTTTTGGGTCTCTAAATTGTCCACATGGCCAGAGCTAGCCTTTTATGCCTTGGAGGTGCTGGCCTGCCCTGCGGCCAGTATATTGTCTGAACGTGTATTTAGCACGGCAGGGCCGTCATTACAGACAAACGCAGCCGCCTGTCCACAGCCAACATGGACAAGCTGACGTTTATAAAAATGAACTAGGCATGGATCCCACAGGACCTGTCCGTTCCTTGTGCAGAATAGACATTTATAACTGCCTCGCCCTCAACCATACATTCTTGTACTCCAGGGCACTTCTTTATTGAATCCTCATTTTTTTTTTATTGTACCATTATTTTGGGGGGCAACACCAAGTTGAATGAACCTCTCCTCTGTCTAGGTGCCAGGGGCCTACATTTCAGCTAATCGCCTGCTGCTTTGGAGCGTGACATTAACCTCTCTTTGCTGTCGAAAAATGACCTATCTGGGTGTCAGGGGCCTAAATAACTGAAAGTGGCATGTTCCATTGGTGGGTAACATGATGCCTGTTTTGCTGCTATGGGACCTCTCTTCTCTGTCTGGGTGCTGGGGCTTAAATTACTAAAAGTGTCCTGTTCCAATGGCGGGTAACATGATGCCTCTTTTGCTGCTATGGGACCTTTCTCATCTGTCTGGGTGCCAGGGGCCTACATTTCAGATGTAGTGGGATTACTTTGGTGGGTGACATTATCCTCTTTTTGATGTCGAATGACCTATACTCTGTCTGTGTGTCAGGGGCCTATATTTCGTTTAATTGCTTGCTGTCTTGGTGGGAGACATTTAACTCTTTTACTGTCAAATTACTGCCCCATTTTGTGGGTGTCAGGGGCTTATATGTCGTTTAATCATTTGTTGTCTTGGTGGGAGATTTTAAACTCTTTTTACTGTCAAATGCCTGCCCATTTCCGTGGCTGTCAGGGGCCTATATTTCGTTTACTTACTTGCTGTGTTGGTGGGAGACATTTAACTCTTTTTACTGTCAAATGACTGCCCCATTGTGTGGGTGTCAGGGGCCTATATGTCGTTTAATAATTTGTTGCTTTGTTGGGTGACATTTTCCTCTTTATACTGTCAAATTACCTCTATATTTTCTGGTTGTCAGAGGCCTATATTTCGTTTCATCGCTTGCTGCATTGGTGGGAGACATTAAACTCTTTTTACTGTCAAATGACCTCTCCTCTGTCTGAGTGTCAGGGGCCTACATAAAAGATAATGGCCTGTTCCATTTCAGGTTGACCTAAGGCCTGTGTTGCTGTTACGGGACCGCTCTCCTCTTTGAGGGTGCCATGGTCCTCCTGAATTAGTAAATGAGGCCTGTGGCACTGCTGGGTGAAATCAATACTGATTTGGCATGATTTTAACTCTCCTCTTTGTGGGTGCCATGGGTCTGAATCTGTGAATGAGTCCTGTGGCATTGCTGGGTTATATCAATACTGTCTTGGCGTGATTTTAACTCTCCTCTTTGTGTGTCCCGTGGGCCTGAATGTTTGAATAAGGCCTGTGCCCCTGCAGGCAGACATGATTCCTTCTTGGCTGTAATGACAACTTCAACTCCCATGTATGGTTGCCATTGGCCTGAGTCTGTGAGTGAGGCCTGTGACACTGCTGGCAGACATGAATCCTTCTTGGCTGTGATGTGAACTTCAACTCCCATAGCATTCCCACCTGACACCACCCCAACCTCCTATTCCACCTCCTCCTCCAAGTTGCCAATTGATATTGGTTAATTTTTATTTTATTTTAATTCACATTTGTTTGCAGGGGATTTACCTACATCTTGCTGCCTTTTGCAGCCCTCTAGCCGATTCCTGGGCTATTTTACAGCCTTTTTAGTGCCCAAAGGTTTGGGTCCCCATTGACTTCAATGGGGTTCGGGTTCGGGGTCGCGTTCGGATCCCGAACCCGAACATTTTCATGAAGTTCGGCCGAACTTCACGAACCCGAACATCCAGGTGTTTGCTCAACTCTACTCAGGCCTTTACGGTCGTTGTGGACCCCTCAGTAAAGACAGAGCTTACCTCCCGGTATCCTTTTAACTGGCAGGATAAGGGCTTTACTTACCTGGGGATCACATTGACCAATTCTAGCAAAGACCTATACTCAGCAAATTACATTCTGCTGTTGTCAAAGATATCTAATATGATTGGCAGATTCTCCTTGCCCTTGCTGTCCTGGGCATGTAGAGTGGCAGTCGTGAAGATGTTGATGCTCCCGGTCATACTGTATATTAGCCGCACTATAATGGTCCCTGCACAGGAATCCTTTTTCAGGTCCCTTCAAAAATTGCTCACCGATTATGTCTGGGCCAGCAGAAAACCCAGAGTAAAATTCTCTACAATGACCAGACCGTGGACTAAGGAGGGAATGAGCATTCCAGATCTTAGGAAATACTACTGGACATGCATACTCGCACAAAGAAAAGAATGGTGGTTAAGGGTTAGTGATAAAAGATGGGTGGAATTGGAAAGGTCTGCATTTCCCACACCTCTTATCTCACTATTTAATTTATATCCCTAAAAACACCCAAGAGATAACCAATCTCTCCTTAGTATCAAGGCATCAATTACAGCTTAGAGAAACCTCCTGCCTTATATGGGTTCATTGGCCAAAACTTCAGTAAAAACCTCTCTTTGCATTACTTAAATGTGTGGATTCCTGATTTACAACTTTGATAATTGTGTGACAGCTGGTATATCTACAATCCAACATCTTTTTGATGACACAATAATGCACACTTTTGAAAATATAACTACTCGATATTTCAAAACGAGATTTCTATAAATACCTGAGGATTAGACATGTTTTAACTAATTGTTATAAGCATATACTAGAATTTCCCAAGCAAATACATGAATTCCTTTCTTCTACCAGACCTTCTATAATAGGAATCACCCTTTTCTACAACACTTTCATAACGCCCACAGCAACAATAAAGTTTCCCATTGTACTTAAATGGGAAGAAGAACTAGGGGTAACACATACTACGGAGGACTGGTTCTCAGCCTTCCCCATAGTGAAACAAATATCTAAGTGCGCTACTCACTGGGAGACCGCGTTCAAAATACTATTAAGATGGTATCTTACACCAGCCCATATTCATAAAATCAATCATACATACCCCCCAAATTGCTAGAGAAACTTTGGTCAAGTAGGTACTGTACATACAAACATAACTGGTGGGAATGCCCTATTGTGTCTACTTTATAGGAAGCTGTGTTTCTTCTTCCCAAAAGAGTTGTGGGTTGGTGGATTCCTCAATCCACGTCACTGGCCTTGTGTTTTGTAGGGTTGGCATATTTGCCAGTACAAATCAGAACAGTCTGTGGTCAGATTATTTTAGCAGCTCGAGTAATGATTGCTAAATCATGAAAATCTAGCTCCCCGCTGACCACACGCGAACTGATCTCCTCTGTACAGGCGAACTTTTAGATGGAAAAATGATATGCCCTGTGAACACACAAATTGTCACAGCTAATGTCTAAATGGGAAATATGGATCCAATTTTCCAAACCATGCTAGATACATTTACATATTGTACCATACTTGCCCCCTGCTTGAGCAGCACAATACTTCAAAACACTAAAAGCTATGTACCTTTTCTCTTATTGTACTAATGTTTTTTTTTTCTTTTTCTAGAAGAATGTTTTGATTTATTGTTAAGTCTTTACCAAAACCTTTCATACGTACCAAATATAAACTTTGTTTATCGTTGGTTCCCTGTGTGGACCACAAATATTGTAATACCACTTACATGTTTTGTTACAGTTGTAATTGGAATTCTAATAAAACTTAAAGAAAAAAAGAAAAAGCTGTACCAGCCCTGCACACTTATGTTGAGCAGAAGGTGGGCCAGTCCTTGAGCCTGTCGGTGTCTTGTACATAGTTTACGGCAGCACCGTCGTGTGGAGCTGAAACTATGGTCAAGGACATTTTATGTCCTTTACGGCCCACTGGGTGGTTCCGGCCCAGGCACACTAACAACTTGGCCAGGTAATGGCAATGCTGCTTCCATGTTTTCATGCTGTGATTGTAGCGCCAATTTCCTCCTCCCTCTCCTCATCCTCCACCTTGTCCTCAGCCTCCACTTTAGGCACAGTTCGAGTGTTCCTCCATTTTACTACCTAAGTAGAGCATGGCGGTGTCACGTTCTTTTGCACCTCACCAGCCTGGGCAATTGGAGTCACACCAGGGAGGAACTGCTTGGCAGCATGAACCAAGAAATCAAATTCTGGCTGTCTCTTCACCAAGATCGGAACTATAGTCACCGATAACAGGAAGAACATTGTGTCAGCATTGCGTCAAGGAGGGCTGACCCATACCCCTGCATGGCACATGTCTTCAATCTGGTTGTAAACTGCAAGACATCTTGACAATGGCCAGGAAACTGTGCATGCACTTCATCTTCGTCTATATTTCATGGCAACCTGAGCCCTGAGGGGGCTGAACTGGCAGAGGATGAGGAGGAGGACATTAACCCCAGGAATTGTATACAGAAATAGATGGTTTATCTGATCAACTAACAGGAGAGGAACTGGAGGGTGATGAGGAAGACCAGGCAGATGACCCTGACAGACCGTGGCAGTATGCAGTGGAAATGGAGGCAGGGAGTCCCTCCAATTACCTTGTGCAAATGGCCAGATGCATGCTGAGTTGATTGCATAGTGATACCCTGAATTATCACGATTCGGCAGAGGGATGACTACTGGCTCTCTACCATGTTAGACCCTCACTACCAGCCAAAATGGGGGCCTTTTTTACACCTGCTAAGAGGGATGAAAAACTCAACTACTATTCAGACAGCATATGTAGTCAGTTGGTTGCTGCCTATCTGCACCATCGCCCATTCTCACGTAGGTCTGACCGGGGGAAAACCCCTGCTCTCATGCCCCACTGCCATGGATGCTGAGGGGGGGGGTGTAAGGTGCTAGGAGCAGTACCAGCTCCGTCAGTAGCAATTTAAGTCTTGAGTCTCTAATGAGCACTTTTCTTCACCTGCCTACTGAAGAAACCACCCAGCAGGAGGACATGGTGCAGAACCTGAACCAACAGGTAGTGGCATACTTGGACTGTACCCTGCCATCTCAGATCCAAGATCCCCGGGACTACTGCACAGCCAAACTTGATTTATGGCCACAACTGGCCCAGTTTACCCTGGACAAGCTTTCCTGCACGTTGCTACATTGGTCAGTATTAAGATAGCCTTATAATTAGTGTTGATCGGGTGCTCGAGTAGAACACTTTGGGATGCTTGGGTGCTCTACAGAGCACCTGAGCACAATAGAAGTCAATGGGAGAACCCGAGAATTAAACCAGGCACCGTCTACTCTGAAGATGGTAGGGTGTCGGGTCCCACTGAGGTCTATGCAGAAGATTACTTTACAGTGTCGGAATCCCCCAGTGTGAGTCCACAGCTTAGAATTCCCTACTCTGACTCCATATATGGCTATGGCCATATATGGAGCCAGTGCTTGGGGACACCCAGTGTATTTAAATCTAATTAATTTAGTCTCTACCGGGATTTGAACTCACAACCTTCTACACTAGAGACAAGGACCTTAACCACTCAGCTATAAAACTGAATGATAAACTGAGTCAGAAAAACCTCATAGTAGTTTGTCATGTAGTAAGTATTCCTATAAAGCAGAAGTATCATTTTATAATTCACTGCAGGTTAGCATGTAGCTGTATAGTGTAGTGGTTACGGTTCTTGGCTCAATAGCGGAAGGTTATAAGTTCAAATCCAGGCAGAAATTTTTCAAAAACAGAGGCTAAATTTAATTTATATCTTTTATATATTTTTTTGTAATTGTACAAAATGTATCGCACAAAATAAATGTGTAATAATTAAATATATATATATATATATATATATATATATATTGTGAGAAGGCACAAGGTGCCATAATAGATGATAGATACGTGTCACCGAGGTGCCTGGCCTCAGTGAAATGAACCGGTAATGTTCTGTCAGGAACCCTAGATGACTGACATTTGCTAGGGGTAGTTTAGCTGCTAGTTGCAGCTGATCCGGGCCGGGTTTCATTGGAGTAGTCAAAGAGCAGGGTGGGATGACTACTCCCACGTATCCAGGCCAGGTGTTGGCTGGCCTATTTAAGCCAGGAATCCCAGGAGAGCTGGGGGTGTGATTCCTAGTCTGGAAGTGTAACAGACTGGGAGTAAAGCGGTGTGTTGCTGTGGATAAGCCTGCCATTGCTTACTCTTTTCTCCCTCCAAGCTGGTGGTGGAATCCTGGAACTACAGAGGACTGTGAGTTATACCATTTCACATGGACTGTGTTTTTTTGTGTTGACCCGCTGAAGTAAGCGGCCATTTGTTAAACCTGTGTTGAACACAATAAAAGACTGTTGTTTGAATGACACCTGAAGTCACTGTTTGAGCGGTGGTGTCGGATGCGGGCATAAACCCGCGGTCGAATTACATGTCCTGGGTCAAAGCTGCAACACAGAGCCAAACCACACCAGCTGCCATGGAGGAGGTGATTAAGCACCTGGTGCATGCAAACTTGCAGCAACAGAAAGCACATACGGACGCCATGCAAGTCCAGCAGGAGACCAACAAGCTGCTCATCCAGCAGATGGCCGTTCTGACCGACGCCGTCCGCACCCGGGAAAGTTCAACTCTGCCCACTCGAATGATGGTCATCGTGTCAGGAGGACAGTGAGGGAAGCCTTACAAAAGATGACCTTGGAGGATGACGTCGAGGCTTTCCTCACGGTGTTCGAGCGGGTGGCCGACCGGGAGAAGCTACCACCGGATCAGTGGGCTGAAGTCCTGGCCCCATTTTTAACTGGGGAGCCCCAAAAGGCATATTATGATCTTGCCCTGCAGGACGCTAAAGAGTACCCCAAATTAAAAGCCGAGATCCTGGCACGGCTGGGTGTTACTTTGGCGGTGCGAGCCCAAAGGGTACAGTACTGGGCCTATAGCCTGGACAAACCGCCGAGGTCCCAGCTATTTGACTTGCTACATCTGGTTCAAAAGTGGTTGCAACCAGAGGTTTGCTCCCCTGCTGAAATGGTGGAGCGTGTAGTCATGGACCGGTACATGCACTCCTCCCTAACCCCATTCAGTGCTGGGTTGCACAGGGTGACCCCAGACAGCAGATGACCTGGTGGGACTAGTGGAGAGATTCCAGGCCATGGAGAAGTCCCTGGGCGGTCCAGGGAACTTGAAATCCCCTATTGGGGACCCGGAAGGACTCAGATAGTCAGAGACTGGGGCCAAACCTACTCGAGAGGGTCGTGTCAAGGCCAGGGGATGCCAGAACCTATACCCAGAGGAATCGCCCGGGAAATTATTTGCTGGAGATGTCGGGCCCCAGGTCACATGGTAGCCCAGTGTCCCCTCACCACAGAGCCCATGGACTGTTCTGTGGGCCGGCGCAGTTCCCTCTTTGCGCAGCCAGCTTGCAGCGCCGTACCCACAGAGGGGAGGGACCACAGATGTGTACACTAACCATCAATGGAACTCTCGTCTCAGGACTGTTGGACTCCGGGAGCTTAGTCACCCTGATCTCGGCTTCTCTTCCTCATGTGTTGGTCCCTGGGAAAAAGCTGGGGTCACGTGTATTCATGGGGACACCAGAGTTTACCCGGTGGCCCAGGTTACTCTGGAGACGGGCTGGGCTGCCCTGACCCACCATGTGGGGGTCGTGAAATGCCTACTGCATGAGGTTATTATTGGTCGTGATTGCCCCCTGTTCTGGGACCTGTGGGCAAAGACTGCTATGCCAAATCACCCCGCAGGTCCATGCAACCCTGGGGGTGGGAGTGCAGAGGCGACCCAGGAGTGTCCTCTGACTGTCCTGCTAGGAGACAATGAGGAAGAGGATACCACAGAGGAAAATGTCCCCGACTTGGAGGTATCCCGGGGAAATTTTGGTACGGCCCAACTTCGAGATTTGACCTTAAAAGGGGCACTAGAGAATGTGGTGGTCCTTAATGGGGTTCCGCAAGAGCCCGGGGTTGACCAACGGTTTCCACACTTTGCCCTGAATTAGGACCTATTATACAGGGTGACCAAGATACGGGACGAAGTGATAGAGCAGCTATTAGTCCCGGGACCATATCGACGTATGGTTATGGATATGGCCCACTACCATGTGTTAGGGGGTCACCTGGGTGCAGACAAAACACTCGAGAGGGTCCTACAACGATTTTATTGGCCAGGGTGTTACCGAGAGATTAGGGAATTCTGTCAATCGTGTCCAGTTTGTCAGGTCACTTCCCGGTAGCACACTTCCGTAGCCCTCTCGTCCCCTTACCAATCATTGAGGTCCCCTTTGAAAGGATAGCAATGGACCTGGTAGGCCCATTGGTGAAGTCCGCTAGCGGGCATCAGTACATCCTCGTAATCGCTGATTACGCTACCCGGTACCCGAGGCTGTTCCCCTACGGAGCCCCACATCCAAAAATATTGCCCGGGAGTTGTTCCATGTCTTCTCCCGAACGGGTATTCCCAAAGAGATTCTTACAGATCAGGGGACCCCATTTATGTCAAAAGTAATGAGGGAACTGTGCAAAGTGTTAAGAGTCACTCAGCTGCGAACCTCTGTCTACCATCCTCAGACGGATGGCCTTGTGGAGCGTTTTAATAAGACCCTAAAGGCCATGCTGAGGAAGGTGGTAGAGAAGGATGGGCGGGACTGGGATTGTCTGTTACCATACCTATTGTTCTCTATTAGAGAAGTGCCCCAGTCCTCCACAGGTTTTTCACCCTTTGAATTACTGTATGGCAGACACCCCAGGAGTCTCTTGGATGTGGCAAAGGAAACGTGGGAAAGTGAGGCCACTCCCTACAAAAGTGTAGTAGAGCATGTAGCACAGATGCAAGAGAGGATGGCGAGGGTGATGCCCATTGTAAAGGAACATATGCTTCAGGCACAGGAGGCACAGGCCCGGGTATATAATAGGTCCGCTTGTCTAAGACAGTTTAATCCAGGAGAACGGGTGCTAGTGTTAGTCCCTACTGTCGAAAGCAAATTCCTAGCCAAATGGCAGGGTCCCTACGAGATAGTGGAAAAAGTGGGAGAGGTCAACTGTAGGGTACACCAGCCAGGGAAGAGAAAGCCCTACCAGATATACCATGTCAATTTGATCAAACCCTGGAAGGAGAGAGACCCACCTGAAGCTTCTTGCCTGGTGGCTCAACAGGGGTCCACCATCGAAGCTGTTAAAATTTCAGAGACCCTATCCCCCTCCCAAAAACAACAGTTTACGGAACTGCTGCAGAGGAATAAGGATCTCTTCACAGAAACCCCTGGCTGTACCAATGTGATAGTACATGAGATCCTCACAGATCCCCAAAAGAGGGTGAACTTAAAACCCTATAGGATCCCTGAAGCCTGCCGGAAAGTGGTTTCCAAAGAGGTTCGGAGGATGATGGAGCTGGGGGTGATTGAGAGTAGAGTTGAGCGAACACCTGGATGTTCGGGTTCGACGAGTTCGGCCGAACTTTCGAAAAATGTTCGGGTTCGGGATCCGAACTCGACCCGAACTTCGTCCCGAACCCGAACCCCATAGAAGTCAATGGGGACCCGAACTTTTGGGCACTAAAAAGGCTGTAAAACACACCCGGAAAGGGCTAGAGGGCTGCAAAAGGCAGCAAAATGTAGTTAAATCCCCTGCAAACAAATGTAGATAGGGAAATGATGAGATAACATAAAATAAATAAAAATTAAACAATATTAATTGGAGTGAGGTCCCATAGCACAGAATCAGGCTTCAAGTCACCCACCAATGGAGAAGGTCACTTACTATTATTTTGACCACAGCACCCAGACAAAGGAGAGAGGTCCCACAGCAGAGAACCAGGCATCATATCACCCACCACAGGAGTAGGCCACCATTTAGTTACTTTGACCCCTACACCCAGACGGAGGAGAGAGGTTACACAGCAGAGAATCAGGCATTTAGATCACCCACCACAGGAGTAGGCCACCATTGAATCAGACCCCGGCAACCATGTCAGATGGCACAAGCATAAGCTTTATATCAATCAGCACAGGAGAAGGCGACTTTGACAGACTTTGACCCCTACACCCGGACGGAGGAGAGAGGTTTCAAAGCAGAGAATCAGGCATTTAGATCACCCACCACAGGAGTAGGCCCCAATTTAATGGGACCCTGCAACCATGTCAGATGGCACAACCATCAGCTTCATATCAATCAGCACAGGAGAAGGCGACTTTGAAAGACTTTGACCCCTACACCCAGACGGAGGAGAGAGGTTTCACAGCAGAGAATCAGGCATTTAGATCACCCACCACAGGAGTAGGCCCCCATTGAATCAGACCCTGGCAACCATGTCAGATGGCACAACCATCAGCTTTATATCAATCAGCACAGGAGAAGGCGACTTTGAAAGACTTTGACCCCTACACCCAGATGGAGGAGAGAGGTTTCACAGCAGAGAATCAGGCATCATATCAACCACCACAGGAGAAGCCACCATTTAGTTACTTTGACCCCTGCACCCAGGAAGAGGAGAGAGGCACCACAGCACATATTCTGGCATCATATCAGCCACCACAGGAGAAGCCACCATTGAGTTACTTTGACCCCTGCACCCAGGAAGAGGAGAGAGGCCCCACAGCACATATTCTGGCATCATACTAACCACCACAGGAGAAGCCACCATTGAGTTACTTTGACCCCTGCACCCAGGAAGAGGAGAGAGGCCCCACAGCACATATTCTGGCATCATATCAGCCACCACAGGAGAAGCCACCATTGAGTTACTTTGACCCCTGCACCCAGGAAGAGGAGAGAGGCACCACAGCACATATTCTGGCATCATATCAGCCACCACAGGAGAAGCCACCATTGAGTTACTTTGACCCTGCACCCAGGAAGAGGAGAGAGGCCCCACAGCACATATTCTGGCATCATACTCAGCCACCACAGGAGAAGCCACCATTGAGTTACTTTGACCCTGCACCCAGGAAGAGGAGAGAGGCCCCACAGCACATATTCTGGCATCATATCAGCCACCACAGGAGAAGCCACCATTGAGTTACTTTGACCCCGCACCCAGGAAGAGGAGAGAGGCACCACAGCACATATTCTGGCATCATATCAGCCACCACAGGAGAAGCTACCATTGAGTTACTTTGACCCCTGCACCCAGGAAGAGGAGAGAGGCCCCACAGCACATATTCTGGCATCATACTCAGCCACCACAGGAGAAGCCACCATTGAGTTACTTTGACCCTGCACCCAGGAAGAGGAGAGAGGCCCCACAGCACATATTCTGGCATCATATCAGCCACCACAGGAGAAGCCACCATTGAGTTACTTTGACCCCTGCACCCAGGAAGAGGAGAGAGGCACCACAGCACATATTCTGGCATCATATCAGCCACCACAGGAGAAGCCACCATTGAGTTACTTTGACCCCTGCACCCAGGAAGAGGAGAGAGGCACCACAGCACATATTCTGGCATCATATCAGCCACCACAGGAGAAGCCACCATTGAGTTACTTTGACCCCTGCACCCAGGAAGAGGAGAGAGGCCCCACAGCACATATTCTGGCATCATATCAGCCACCACAGGAGAAGCCACCATTTAGTTACTTTGACCCCTTCACCCAAACAGAGGAGAGAGGTTCCACATCAGAGAATCAGGCATCATATCAACCACCACAGGAGTAGGCCCCAATTTAATGGGACCCCGGCAACCATGTCAGATGGCACAACTATCAGCTTCATATCAATCAGCACAGGAGAAGGCGACTTTGAAAGACTTTGACCCCTACACCCAGACGGAGGAGAGAGGTTTCACAGCAGAGAATCAGGCATTTAGATCACCCACCACAGGAGTAGGCCCCCATTGAATCAGACCCTGGCAACCATGTCAGATGGCACAACCATCAGCTTTATATCAATCAGCACAGGAGAAGGCGACTTTGAAAGACTTTGACCCCTACACCCAGATGGAGGAGAGAGGTTTCACAGCAGAGAATCAGGCATCATATCAACCACCACAGGAGAAGCCACCATTTAGTTACTTTGACCCCTGCACCCAGGAAGAGGAGAGAGGCACCACAGCACATATTCTGGCATCATATCAGCCACCACAGGAGAAGCCACCATTGAGTTACTTTGACCCCTGCACCCAGGAAGAGGAGAGAGGCCCCACAGCACATATTCTGGCATCATACTAACCACCACAGGAGAAGCCACCATTGAGTTACTTTGACCCCTGCACCCAGGAAGAGGAGAGAGGCCCCACAGCACATATTCTGGCATCATATCAGCCACCACAGGAGAAGCCACCATTGAGTTACTTTGACCCCGCACCCAGGAAGAGGAGAGAGGCACCACAGCACATATTCTGGCATCATATCAGCCACCACAGGAGAAGCCACCATTGAGTTACTTTGACCCCTGCACCCAGGAAGAGGAGAGAGGCCCCACAGCACATATTCTGGCATCATACTCAACCACCACAGGAGAAGCCACCATTGAGTTACTTTGACCCCTGCACCCAGGAAGAGGAGAGAGGCCCCACAGCACATATTCTGGCATCATATCAGCCACCACAGGAGAAGCCACCATTTAGTTTACTTTGACCCCTGCACCCAGGAAGAGGAGAGAGGCCCACAGCACATATTCTGGCATCATACTAACCACCACAGGAGAAGCCACCATTGAGTTACTTTGACCCCTGCACCCAGGAAGAGGAGAGAGGCCCCACAGCACATATTCTGGCATCATATCAGCCACCACAGGAGAAGCCACCATTGAGTTACTTTGACCCCTGCACCCAGGAAGAGGAGAGAGGCCCCACAGCACATATTCTGGCATCATATCAGCCACCACAGGAGAAGCCACCATTGAGTTACTTTGACCCCTGCACCCAGGAAGAGGAGAGAGGCACCACAGCACATATTCTGGCATCATATCAGCCACCACAGGAGAAGCCACCATTGAGTTACTTTGACCCCGCACCCAGGAAGAGGAGAGAGGCACCACAGCACTATTCTGGCATCATATCAGCCACCACAGGAGAAGCCACCATTGAGTTACTTTGACCCCTGCACCCAGGAAGAGGAGAGAGGCCCCACAGCACATATTCTGGCATCATATCAGCCACCACAGGAGAAGCCACCATTTAGTTACTTTGACCCCTTCACCCAAACAGAGGAGAGAGGTTCCACATCAGAGAATCAGGCATCATATCAACCACCACAGGAGTAGGCCACAATTTAGTTTATTTGACCCCTGCACCCAGGAAGAGAGAGAGGCCCCACAGCACATATTCTGGCATCATATCACACACCACAGGAGAAGGCCTCTTTCAGTGATTTAGGCCTTTGGACCCAGACAGAGGAGAGAGGTCAGAGATTAGCTTCATATCCCCAGCACAGCAGAAGACCGCTTTATTTGACTTAGGCCTCAGCACCCAGACAGAAGACAGAGGTAGCATGGCAGAGGTTATGGCTTCATGTCACCCGTTAGTTTAACCGGCCACTTTCATCTGGTTAGGCCCCGCGCCCAGACAGAGAAGAGTTTCATTCAACTGTGGGTTTCATAAAATTTGTATCAAATAAAGAAGTGGCCCGTAGCACAACAAGACATGTTTTAGGCAGTTAATAAGGACTACTCTGCACAAGGGAGGGACAGGTCTGTGGGATCCATGCCTGGTTCATCTTTATGAAGGTCAGCTTGTCCACGTTGGCTGTGGACAGGCGGCTGCGCTTGTCAGTAATGACGCCCCTGCCGTGCTGAATACGCGTTCAGATAAAACGCTGGCCGCCGGGCAGGAAAGCACCTCCAAGGCATAACATGCTAACTATGGCCACGTGGACAATTTCGAAACCCAGTAGTTGAATGGGGCCGAACCATCCGTCAGGATGTGGAGAGGTGTGCAGACATACTGTTCAACCATGTTAGTGAAATGCTGCCTCCTGCTAACACGTTCCGTATCAGGTGTCGGTGCAGATAGCTGTGGCGTGGAGACAAAACTTTTCCACATTTCTGCCATGCTAACCCTGCCCTCAGATGAGCTGGCCGTGACACAGCTGCGTTGGCGACCTCTTGCCACTCCTCTGCCTTCACCTTCCACCTGTTCCCCTGTGACATGTGGGAATGCTCTCAAGAGCGCCTCTATCAGCGTGCGCTTGTACTCGCGCATCTTACGGTCGCGCTCCAGTTCAGGAATTAAAGTGGGCACATTGTCTTTATACCGGGGATCCAGCAGGGTGGCCACCCAGTAGTCTGCACACGTTAAAACGTGGGCAACTCTGCTAGTCGTTGCGCAGGCATTGGAGCATATATTCGCTCATGTGGGCCAGGCTACCCATGGGTAAGGACAAGCTGTCCTCTGTGGGAGGCGTATCGTCATCGTCCACCGTATCCCCCAGCCACGCACCAGTGATGGGCCTGGGCTGCCACCCCGCTGTGAACTTGCGTCATCCTCGTCCCCCTCCACCTCCTCCTCCTCATCCTCCTCGTCCTCCAGTACAGTGCCTTGGCTGGCGACTTGTGAACCTGTCCTCTGCTGCTTAAACAAACCTCCCTCTGAGCCACTTCGAACAGACTGGCCCGAAAGTGTTAGAAGCGAGCCCTCATCCTCCTCCTCCTCCTCCACCTGGGCCACCTCCTCTAACATCATTGCCCTAAGTGTTTTCTCAAGGAGACATAGAAGTGGTATTGTAACGCTGATAACAGTGTCATCGCCACTGGCCATGTTGGTGGAGTACTCGAAACAGCGCAGCAGGGCACACAGGTCTCGCATGGAGGCCCAATCATTGGTGGTGAAGTGGTGCTGTTCGGCAGTACGACTGGCCGCGGCGTGCTGCAGCTGAAACTCCACTATGGCCTGCTGCTGCTCGCACAGTCTCTCCAGCATGTGCAAGGTGGAGTTCCACCGGGTGGGCACGTCGCATATGAGGCGGTGGCGGGAAGGCCGAAGTTCCGCTGTAGCGCAGACAGGCGAGCAGCGGCAGGATGTGAGCGGCGGAAGCGCGCACAGACGGCCCGCACTTTATGCAGCAGCTCTGACATGTTGGGGTAGTGGTGAATGAACCTCTGCACCACCAAGTTCAGCACATGCGCCAGGCAAGGGATGTGCGTCAAACCGGCTAGTCCCAGAGCTGCCACGAGATTTCGCCCATTATCGCATACCACCAGGCCTGGCTTGAGGCCCACCGGCAGAAACCACTCGTCGGTCTGTTGTTCAATACCCCGCCACAACTCCTTTGCGCTGTGGGGCCTGTCCCCCAAACATATGAGTTTCAGAATGGCCTGCTGACGTTTACCCGGGCTGTGCTGAAGTTGGTGGTGAAGGTGTGTGGCTGACCGGATGAGCTGGTGGAAGCAGTGGAGGAGGAAGCCGAGTAGGAGGAGGAGGCTACAGGAGGCAGAGAATGATGCCCTGCGATCCTAGGGGCGGAAGGACGTGCGCCAAGGAACTGTCCGCCGGGGCCCAGCCGCCACTACATTCATCAGTGTGCAGTTAGTGAGATATAGCGTCCCTGGCCGTGCTTACTGGTCCACGTATCTGTGGTTAGGTGGACCTTGCCACAAATGGCGTTGCGCAGTGCACACTTGATTTTATCGGACACTTGCATGTGCAGGGAAGGCACGGCTGTCTTGGAGAAGTAGTGGCGGCTGGGAACCACATACTGCGGGACAGCCATGGCCATCAGCTGTTTGAAGCTGTCTGTGTCCACCAGCCGGAATGACAGCATTTCAAAGGCCAGCAGTTTAGAAATGCTGGCGTTCAGGCCAAGGGCTCGAGGGTGACTCGGGGAATTTGCGCTTCCTCTCTAAGGTTTGAGATATTGAGAGCTGAACGCTGCTGTGTGATATAGTGGAGACGCTAGTTGACGGTGGCGGTGGTGGTGGTGTCGGTGGCACATCCTCTGTTTGCTGCTCGGCAGGTGGCAATATTCCTCTCGAGGCGGAAGCCGAGGCAGCAGCGGTAGAGGAGCAGGGGAGCCTCAGCGAGTGCCTGGTTTTTAAGGTGTGTACCCCACTGCAGTTCATGCTTTGCATGTAGATGCCTGGTCATGCAGGTTGTGCTGAGGTTCAGAACGTTAATGCCTCGCCTCAGGCTCTGATGGCAGAGCGTGCAAGTCACTCGGGTCTTGTCGGTAGGACATTGTTTAAAGAAGTGCCATGCCACGGAACTCTTTGAAGCTGCCTTTGTGGGGCTGGGTCCCTGTTGGCGATGTCCAGTAGCAGGGCGAACTCTGGGGCGGCGGCTCGTCTGCTTTGGCCCCCTGCTCCCTCTTTGAGCTTCGCTGTTGTCTCGGTCTCACCACTACCTCTTCCTCTGAACTGTGAAAGTCATCGCCACGACCTTCAGTCCATGTGGGGTCTAAGACCTCATCGTCCTCTGCATCGTCTTCCACCCAGTCTCCCTCCTGACCTCCTCCTGTTCAGTCTGCACACTGCAAAAAGACGCGGCAGTGGGCACCTGTGTTTCGTCATCATCAGAGAGTCGGTGACTCTGCTGTGGTGAGTATTCCCATGTCCTCTTCATCTGGAGACATAAGTGGTTGTGCGTCAGTGCATGGTATGTCTTCCTCCACTGGGAAGAGGCTAGGTGGGCGCCCTGGGAAACCCTGGAAGCAGAGTCTTCAAACAGAAGAAGAGACTGCTGCATAACTTGTGGCTCAGACCGTTTCCCTGATATGCTTGGGGGTGATGTGACAGACTGATGGGCTTGGTTTTCAGGTGCCACCTGTGCGCTTTCCGCAGAAGACTGGGTGGAAGACCATGTGGTGAACGTGCTGGAAGCACTGTCGGCCACCCAATCGATTAATGCCTGTACCTGCTCAGGCCTTACCATCCTAAGAGCGGCATTGGGCCCCACGAGATATTGCGGTACATTCTGCCGGCTAGTTGAGGGAGTTCGTTCCCTACTGTGTGCGCCTGGGGCCGAACGGCCACGTCCTCTACCAGCAACAGAGGCTCCACGGACACCACCACGACCGCGTCCTCGTCCCTTAATAGTATTTTTCTTCATTGTTGCGATTCAACTCGCACCACAATGAAATATATTATTTTTATAAGCAAAATCCCCTCACTGGAATACTTTCAGTCTTTTGACTGTATGGATTACAGATGGAATGACTGTTATATGTGAGTACCGCTTTCTTTGACAGATTCTAGTATGGGTACATATATGTTTTCCCAACCCCAGCACATTAGTTTGCTAATTCCAGATGTATGAAACGCATGGCCTAACTGTATCTAGTATATTGAACGCCAGATAAACTAACTTGGCCTTTTTAAATAAAAAAATTCCCTCACTGGAATACTTTCAGTCTTTTGACTGTATGGATTACAGATGGAATGACTGTTATATGTGAGTACCGCTTTCTTTGACAGATTCTAGTATGGGTACATATATGTTTTCCCAACCCCAGCACATTAGTTTGCTAATTCCAGATGTATGAAAGCATGGCCTAACTGTATCTAGTATATTGAGCGCCAGATAAACTAACTTGGCCTTTTTAAATAAAAAAATTCCCTCACTGGAATACTTTCAGTCTTTTGACTGTATGGATTACAGATGGAATGACTGTTATATGTGAGTACCGCTTTCTTTGACAGATTCTAGTATGGGTACATATATGTTTTCCCAACCCCAGCACATTAGTTTGCTAATTCCAGATGTATGAAGCATGAGGCCTAACTGTATCTAGTATATTGAGCACCAGATAAACTAACTTGGCCTTTTTAAATAAAAAAAATTCCCTCACTGGAATACTTTCAGTCTTTTGACTGTATGGATTACAGATGGAATGACTGTTATATGTGAGTACCGCTTTCTTTGACAGATTCTAGTATGGGTACATATATGTTTTCCCAACCCCAGCACATTAGTTTGCTAATTCCAGATGTATGAAAGCATGAGCCTAACTGTATCTAGTATATTGAGCATCAGATAAACTAACTTGGCCTTTTTAAATAAAAAAAAATTCCCTCACTGGAATACTTTCAGTCTTTTGACTGTATGGATTACAGGTGGACTGGTATTAGTAGCGGTGACACAAGCACACCCAAGTCCCTGATGTAGGATTTCTATGGCACAGACCACTATTACAAGTGATTAATGGACGTTGGGAGAGATTGTGCTGCAGCACTAGTCCCAAGATGGCCGCCGCCTATCAGCCCAGTAACATGTGCCACAAAATGGTCTGCACAACCTTTAAAAAAAATAGCCTTGGACTGTGCTGCTAAATCGCTATTGGTCTGAATCCCAGGTGTAGATGTCTGACTTGTTTGGAGCTTTGGAATGCACACTGTGGCAGCTTCTGCTGCAGCACTACAAGTCGCAAAATGGCGGCCGGCCGGTCAGCTCAGGTACATGTGGATGGAAAAATCACTCTGGCCACTCTAAAAATAGCCAATCCCTATCAAAAAAGCAGCTCAGCTGCAGTTGTTCAGATGAATCACAGGTGGAGGAGAGAAATTTGCTTCCAGTTATTCAATTATCCCTGCCTATTCTCGCCTAGCATCAGCTGCGTCTATCCCTGTTCTATTCACATCGGGAGTGAGCACGTCCCGGCGTGCGCACAAGCTTATAAAGAGGCTGAGTCACATGCTGCACTTGGCCAATCACAGCCTTGCCAATAGTAGGCATGGCTGCGATGGCATCTTAGGGCAAGTAGTATGATGCATGTTGATTGGCTGCTTTGCAGCCTTTCAAAATGCGCCAAAATACATGCCGAACGACGAACCCGAACCCGAACTTTTACGAAAAAGTTCGGGTTCGGGTCCGTGTCACGAACACCCCAAAATTCGGTACGGACCCGAACTATGCTCGAACTGTTCGCTCAACACTAATTGAGAGGTCTAAAAGTGGGTGGTCCAGCCCCATAGTGTTAGTGCCAAAACCAAACGGGGAGTGGAGATTCTGCAATGACTACCGCAAGCTTAATGAGGTGTCCACGGTTGATACTTATCCCATGCCCAGGGTAGATCAGCTAGTTGAACGGCTAGGCCCCGCAAGGTATATTAGCACCTTAGATCTCACTAAAGGGTACTGGCAGATCCCACTGTCACAAGAGGCTAAGGAAAATACTGCGTTCTCTACACCTGAGGGGTCTTTTCAGTATGTAAGAATGCCGTTTGGGTTGCAGGGGGCCCCTGCCACCTTCCAAAGGGCTATGGACCAAGTACTACGGCCCCATAAGGAGTATGCCGCGGCGTACTTAGATGACATTGTCATTTTTAGTCGCGATTGGGAAAGCCATCTCAGAAATGTTCAGGCCATTCTTGATGCTCTAAGGAAGGCAGGGTTTACGATTAACCCAGCCAAATGTGCCCTAGGCATGGAGGAAACCAGATACCTGGGCTACGTAGTCGGAAGAGGGGAGATTAAACCCCAGCTTAACAAAGTAGAAGCTATTCAGAATTGGACCCGCCCACTAACTAAGAAGCAGATCAAGGCATTTCTGGGTATTGTGGGCTACTATAGGCGGTTTGTCCCCAGGTTCGCAGAAATAGCGGTTCCCCTGACTGACCTGACAAAAGGCACAAAGTCTGCTATGGTGAGGTGGTCCCCAGAAGCGGAAAGGGCCTTCCAAGAGCTTAAACAAGCCCTGTGTAAGCAACCCGTCTTGATAGCCCCGGATTTCTCCCGTGAGTTTGTGGTCCAGACCGATGCCTCCGATGTGGGTCTGGGTGCAGTCATGTCTCAGGTAATGAATGGAGAAGAGCACCCAGTGATATTCCTGAGTAGAAAACTGTCCCCAGCAGAAAGGAATTATGCCATCGTTGAGAAGGAGGGTCTGGCCATAAAATGGGCACTAGACTCCCTTAGGTACTATCTACTAGGAAGGAGGTTTAGGTTAGTGTCAGACCATGCTCCCCTAAGGTGGATGCGAGAGAAGAGGGGGAATAATGCCCGAGTTACCCGCTGGTTCCTTGCACTTCAAGATTTCTCCTTCTCAGTAGAACACAGGCCAGGCAAGATGCAAGGGAATGCGGACGCCCTGTCAAGGGTACACAGTCTGGGGGCTAAAGATGTCCAAGCCCCCGGCTTTGGACAGGGGGGGGGGATATGTGAGAAGGCACAAGGTGCTATAATAGATGATAGATACGTGTCATCGAGGTGCCTGGCCTCAGTGAAATAAACCGGTAATGTTCTGTCAGGAACCCTAGGTGACTGACATTTGCTAGGGGTAGTTTAGCTGCTAGTTGCAGCTCATCCGGGCCGGGTTTCATTGGAGTAGTCAAAGAGCAGGGTGGGATGACTACTCCCACGTATCCAGGCCAGGTGTTGGCTGGCCTATTTAAGCCAGGAATCCCAGGAGAGCTGGGGGTGTGATTCCTAGTCTGGAAGTGTAACAGACTGGGAGTAAAGCGGTGTGTTGCTGTGGATAAGCCTGCCATTGCTTACTCTTTTCTCCCTCCAAGCTGGTGGTGGAATCCTGGAACTACAGAGGACTGTGAGTTATACCATTTCACATGGACTGTGTTTTTTTTGTGTTGACCCGCTGAAGTAAGCGGCCATTTGTTAAACCTGTGTTGAACACAATAAAAGACTGTTGTTTGAATGACACCTGAAGTCACTGTTTGAGCCGATCCCCACAATATATATAATCATACTTCTGATATATATGAATTCATGCTCGCTCAACACTACTTATTATGTATTCCCTTATGAATTTAGATGTTATATGTTTTTTGTACTAAAGTACTTTACTTATTAGAGGTTTATATTATCTATGGGATGGATGAGTGGTATGCATCATTGTATTGTTATAAGGGAATTTTATACATTATGAATACTATTATATACACTTATATGCCCTCTGTAGTTCTATTCAATTTCTTACATATATGCTGCTGCTACTGATTTTTTTACGTTATTTGTGAGAGATGAATAAAATACGTATTTATATCAAGTGTATAAGTCTGTGTGAATAAGTCTTATTGGTGTGGTAGATTAATTCTGATATACACAGGTGTGCCTTATACCCAGCTAACAGAAGCAGCCGGAGACAGGGTCGCGCCTTACCAAGGAGCGCAACGCGCATGCAAGGAAGCCGCTGCCCCCTTGATTTCAAGCTGACCGGCAAGATAGTGCTGATGGGGCATAAAACATCCTGTTTTTTAATCTATGGAGCATCAGACTACCGGATCAAACATATGATTATTAACAGACTGGGGGCTACTATGAGGTATTGCTTGCGGTTCTATATGCGTTTTTGAGGTGACAGGTTCCCTTTATAATATTAGGATAGTCTGCTGTTTGTTTGTTTTTTCCGTTTTATCTCTCTCCACCTCACTGAGGAGGTTGCACATGCTCAGTTAATGTTTTAACTGCCACAGCCATCTTCTGTTAGAGGCTGTCATAGTTACAGGGAGAGAGGTGAAGCTGAAAGAACACAGCCCCTGAGAAAGGACAAGTCCTCTGAGCTGCCAGCTTGCAGTAAATCTAGCGGAACAAATGGAGATGATATCTATATCCATGTGAGGTACAGGGCTGGTTCTAGCTTTGTTAGAAAAAGACTGTCATGTACCATCTGATTTCTTTTTTTACATCAATCATAGCGTAAACCCTTTTAAAGTGTTTTAAATTATTTATTTCCATGATTCTTACTTCCCTAACCCTTAGCAATCAGTTGTTATCAGCAAGAGAAGATGCATCTGGTTATACGTTTCCCTTAAATGTCTTTCTATTTAATACGTGGACCCACCAGGGCTGTCTTAGTGTGTGCTGCCTTTAAAACATTATAGAGGAATTGCAACAGCTTAAAAGCTCATAGAGGGGGTTCTAAATAGGGGATTTGGATAAAGATTTGGAAGACAACCCCATAATGTCAGACTACAATGAGCTGATCTACCATTCCTTGTTGAAATAGAAAGAAGCACCTTCTAGTCAACAACTCTTCTTAATGGATTTTTCACTCAATGATTACACTTCCACATTCCAATTACATGAGCAAAACTGAGCTAAAATCAAATTCACAGACCAGTCTGATTGTTCAAAATTGCACAGCATTGACTGATTTACAGGTGGATACTGCTCTGAATAAGTAATGTTCTGTTGAATAAAGGTACATTTTCTGCTATGCATGGTCAGAAACCACCAAATTTTACGGTCACATACAATAGAAAGTTGAGGATTACCGATTTAATTACACTACCAGGGAAATAATTACCCCCTTGTTTGTAAATGAGGTGGTATACATAACTGTTTGTTTAACAAAGTTCAGATATTGATTTATTGATGTATTTTCAGCCTTCACTACTGTTGACAGTTGCTGAGACTAGCTAGATCCCACATCATCTGCTGTAAGGACAGGAAGTCAGTTTATCTATTCATTCCTATGAGACTGACACTGAAACTTTCATAGGAATGAATAAAGAAACTGTCTTCCTTTCCACATTGTAGACTTTGTGGGATCCAGTGAATCTCATCAGGGGTCACATCATCTAAAGCCAAAAGTAACGAAAAATACATCAATAAATTGATATGTGAGTTTTTGTTAAAAATAGTTATGTATACCAGCACATTTACAAACAAGTGGGAAAAATCCTGTTCATAGCCTCAAACCTTTGACTCTCCAACTGTTATTACACAACAACTTCTAGCATGCCCTGACAATCTGGTACAGGTAGCATTGCAACAGCTGAAGAGCCACAGGTTGGAAAGCCCTGTAAAGTACATTGATATGTATATTGTAAAATATTCATAATTTTCTTTATATTTTCATAGTCTTTATGTGCTTAATCCCATCCCTCTCTCCTAAAAAAGAATCCAAGGGATTTACCTAGGTATGCTGTAACGGCTTCCTGTTTGTTTTTTTGTTTTACATGCACAGCGAGTAATGGACTGGAATACACAGATATTCCATTTCCCATATATTATAATGGGAAAAAAGGATAAAGTTAAAATTCTCCTTGTTAGGCAAAAAATAAGCTTAATAAAATAAACAGTGAAAAATAATATGTATATAAAAAAATGGATAATTGGATGTGTCCATACGTAGTCTGGCACTGACAGCACCGATTGGACACTGTCAAAGTATAAGGAGTCGGACATTTCACAACTGGTAACACCCAGTTCACTTTATTCATAAATTTCTAGAAGAAATAACAGATGGCACAGAATTGTTATTTCATGGGAAAGTGATTACTAAAATAGACAGCTCACAGATCCTTTTTAACCCCTTAACGCTTCATAACATTCTATTACATGAAGACAGCAAGGTTGCTTCTGCTCCGTGCCGTAATAGTACTTCATGGTGATGACATGGACTTAGGAGCAGAGCCCATGCCATCTCTTGCGGTGCCAGTTGTATTATACCAGGATCAAAGATAACTATGATCCCGGCAGTTTAACGTCTCAGATGCTGTGCTCAATAGCGACAACAGAATCTGAGCAGAACTCGGCACCCTCTGTGCTCCAATCAGCACCACTTGAACGCAACCATGAGGTGCATCATGGCCACCAGAGCACTTCTGAAGGTATTAATACATCCTGCTTGCACTAGAAAAAAAGTGTAAAATGCTTGTAGCCCAACCCTCAACGATCATAAACTATAAATATACCACCATATCAAAATGACCATTATGGAAAGGGGAAATAGTTTAAAAAAGTATTTTAGTTGCATGTTGTGCTACTGTATAAAAAAGAAAGGCATATGTGAAAAACAGACTTTTTCCTTTTTTTATGTTTTCCTGGGCATAAAAAATAGAAACAAAAATATGCTAACATAAAAATGATATTGGAATAAAAGCTTATGTATCACCAAAAAAGCACAATATTTTTTTTCTTAACCAAATGGAATAAAGTTTTGGCGTACTAAAAAAAAAAATGTGTCTGACCAGTAAGAAGGGTACATGGCTCAGTCTTAAACTGGTGAATGAGTACACTCATTATTTGCTTAATGAATGTCTTTGCCAATTTTCTTACAAAATAAAAGTAAAGGAGGAAAATCTTGATGAAGAAGGTTCCAGCTTGTCTTGACATGGGATATACACCCACTGATTGGCATTGTAAGTGTTCTTGACCTCTTTCACTGCAAATACAATAGTCAACAGATGTGAATAGAGTCAGCACTGAAAGGAAAAGGGTTGATATTCTCAAACAACCAGTTCCTCTCTATTGTCCTCCCTGTAAAAGTCCAAGAAAAAGCATGTATGGCCATTACACTCTTGAATAGAGCTTTAAGAACATTCAGAAGAATATTTTCTTCATATATTTCAAACTGTCAATTTTTTTCTAATGTTCTGAATAACAATATTTTTCAAACTTTACAGAGTAAATTCATAAATGCAGTATATTATTATGTTATTGAAAATGGTATTATAATGTGCTGTATAAACATTGGGTTAAATTGTCTAGTAGGAGATCGTGGTCTTTGCATTCATAACTATTAGCACAAAAGGTGACGTTAGTGAATTCATGTCAAAAGATGTAACCAGGTGGACTCAGACAAGTCCAGGCATTCATATCTTGTCTTCAGTACACAAGAATTCAGAGTTTTCATTCTGTGAAAACATGTTTAGTGGAAAACATTTTTCAAAATGGCTGGATTCTTTTGCTTAATATAACAAAAATGTCTTGGAAAATACTGTCATTGGGAAACTCTATGTAAGCAACTCGTGATTATACGCTTGGAGATAGATTCTATTTACTCCCCTGCTACATATAATAAAAAATGTGAAATGACAAAAGGAAACATTCTAGAGAAATTGAATATTTTCTCGTGCTTCACAATGCAGCTTACAAAGGAATACTAAGATAATACAAATGTAATGCTTTCAAGGCTACAGTGTTCAATCTAGTTACGTGGTCATGGGGACCTCATGGTGTCCAAAAAATGTATTACGGATTTATTATGAAAAAAAGTTCAGGGCTACATGTAAATACTCCTTACAATCATATTATAAGTTTGTTCTCCTTGAAAGAATTTGTTATATCTCTGGACATGAGAACATTTAGATGCCCAAATGGTGACTTCAACATTTTGAGACCTGCCAAAAGTATATGTTTGGAGGAATAAAACACAACAATTGAAAAAAACTCATTTCCCATTTATCATACAAAAGTTGTCCTCTTTGGAAATATATTTTTTAGTTTTCAGGGTGCACCTACAGTAAGCTGATCACAGGGTGTCCTCTTAAAGTATCTCCAGAGATATCCTGAAAACTACGGGGGAATGTGGACACAAATATTGAATCTCCCTGCAAAACCACCACAGGAAAAATGAAGCATTACAAAGTTTTCATCAACATCAACGGGGTGTCTATATAATGCACAGATTGTATAGTGCTTACTGATATGTCAAGAGGTTATATATTGTCCAATAACTTATGTAATGTTTATATTGTTTGTATGCTTGATTATTATATGGTGCTAGCACATACTTAGGTTTATGTGAAATGACAACTACTGTTATGTTTAAGTGGAATATACTTAGTATTATTGCATGTGCTAGTTGTTTTTTCTGTACCACCGAGCGTTATCACTAGAGATGAGCGAATTTCGGACGGTTTGTCGAATTATCCAAAAAGTTTAGATCCAAATTTATTCCTGATGAATCGCGTAAAAAAATGCTATTTCCTGGCTACTGAGAGCCTGCACAGTAGTGTAGAACAGCATTGCATAAACATGCATAGGGAGTCTTCTGTGCTAGTGAAACAGTATTGTGAGTCAATATAACACGCAGATGAACACTTCACTTATTTAGTTAGTTATGGGGCCAAAACTGACCAAATAACCCAAGTGCGAATTTAGCGTTATAGGTCAGTGTTAGCGTCAAGAAGAAGCGCACTGCTTTTACACCATCGTCAGCTGATTCCACATAGATTTTCACAGAACCTGTTCTGTTACACGCTGAATCAAGTAGTGCCACCATGACCGAGTAGTGAGGTGGCGACAACATGAGGAATCAACACAGTGGCTCAGTCACAGAGTGGTGAGGTTGAGTTGTCAACAAAGTCAGAGTGGCGAGGGTGGGAATCGTATGAGGAATTGCATGAGTCGTCAACTGAGTTGCACAGTCACAGAGTGGTGAGGGTGGAAAAGGCATGAATCGTCACCACAGTGGCCCAGTCACAGAGTAGTGAGGATGGGAATTGCATGAGGAATCGCATGAGTCATCAACACAGTGGCCCAGTCGCAGAGTGGTGAGGGTGGGAATCGCATGAGTTGTCAACAAGTCACAAAGTGGTGAGGGTGGGAATCGCATGAGGAAACATATGTGTCGTCAACACAGTGGCCCATTAACAGAGTGGTGAGGGTGGAAATCGCATAAGGAATCACATGTGTCGTCAACACAGTGGCCCAGTCACAGAGTGGGGTAAGGGTGGGAATCGCATGAGGAATCACATGAGGAATCGCTTGAGGAATAGAATGAGGAATCTTATGACTCGTCAACACAGTGGCCCAGTCACAGAGTGGTGAGCATGGGAATCACATGAGGAATCACATGTGTCGTCAACACAGTGGCCCAGTGACAGAGTGGTGAGGGTGGGAATCGCATGAGTCATCAACACAGTGGCCCAGTGACAGAGTGGTGAGGTGGCAGCAACATGAGGAGACCACAGAGTGGCGAGGTGGCAGCAGCATGAGGAGACCAATGAGTGTTAAGTTGGCAGCAGCATGAGCAGACCCAGAGTGGCCCAGTGACAGAGTGGTGAGGTGTCAGCCGCATGAGAAGACCACAGAGTGGTGAGGTGTAGAGATGAGCGAATCGAAGTTGATCAAGTGGAATTCGATACGAATTTCAGGATAAATTTGATATGTGCCGAATCCGAATTTCCTCACGCTTCGTGGTGATGAATCGCATTTTTTTCTAAAATGGCTGCTGCACATTAGTGATGTCCCGACCTATTTGCCGGCGAACATCGCTTGTTTGCCGCGGCGGGCGAACATATGCGATATTCGGTCCGCCCCCTATACATCATCATTGAGCACACTTGGACCCTGTACCTCACAGTCAGCAGACACATTCCAGCCAAACAGCATACCCTCCCTTCCAGACCCTCCCACCTCCTATCAAAAAGCAAGGACAGCATCCATCTAAGATTCATTCTGAAGCTGCATATTAGTGAGAGCAGGGAGACTGCAGCTACTGCTGTGCTGATGATTCGGAATTCATAGGAAAAGCGTTAGCTAGGCCAGTGTTCTGTGTCCACAGATTCATCTGCTGTAAGGACAGCATCATAGCTCCATATATATATTGCAGTTGCTTGCCTGCCCATCTGTGAGAGGATGCAGGTCCACAGACTCTAGTGTGCCCACTACCAGTGCCCACCACTCATACCGTGTGGCACCGGACTTTGCATAAAAAAAGGCATTTCATTTTTACACTTTAATCTAATTTCGGTTGCCTGCCTGCTGCTAGTGTGTGTCAGGCCCACTTCCACTGACTGTAGTGTGCCCACTGCCAGTGCCTACCACTCATACCGGGTGGCACAGGACTTTGCATAAAGAAAGGCATTCAATTTTTAGACTTTAATCTAATTTCAGTTGCCTGGCCTGCCTGCTGCCAGTGTGTGTCAGGCCCACTTCCACTGACTGCAGTGTGCCCACTGCCAGTGCTCACCACTCACACCGTGTGGCACAGGACTTTGCATTAAAAAAGGCATTCAATTTTCACACTTGAATCTAATTTCAGTTGCCTGCCTGCTGCCAGTGTGTGTCAGGCCCATTTTCACTGACTCTAGTGTGACCACTGCCAGTGCCCACCACTCATTCCGTGTGGCACAGGACTTTCATAAAAAAAAAGGCATTTAATTTTTACACTTTAATCTAATTTCAGTTGCCTGCCTGCTGCCAGTGTGTGTCAGGTCTACTTCCACTGACTGTAGTGTGCCCACTGACAGTGCCCACCACTCATACCAGGAGGCACAGGACTTTGCATAAAAAAAGGCATTTCATTTTTACACTTTAATCTAATTTCTATTGCCTGACTGCTGCCAGTGTGTGTCAGGCCCACTTTCACTGACTGTAGTGTGCCCACTGCCAGTGCCTACCACTCATACCGGGTGGCACAGGACTTTGCATAAAGAAAGGCATTCCATTTTTAGACTTTAATCTAATTTCAGTTGCCTGGCCTGCCTGCTGCCAGTGTGTGTCAGGCCCACTTCCACTAACTGCAGTGTGCCCACTGCCAGTGCCCACCACTCACACCGTGTGGCACAGGACTTTGCATTAAAAAAGGCATTCAATTTTCACACTTGAATCTAATTTCAGTTGCCTGCCTGCTGCCAGTGTGTGTCAGGCCCATTTTCACTGACTCTAGTGTGACCACTGCCAGTGCCCACCACTCATACCGTGTGGCACAGGACTTTCATAAAAAAAAGGCATTTAATTTTTACACTTTAATCTACTGTAATTTCAGTTGCCTGCCTGCTGCCAGTGTGTGTCAGGTCTACTTCCACTGACTGTAGTGTGCCCACTGACAGTGCCCACCACTCATACCAGGAGGCACAGGACTTTGCATAAAAAAAGGCATTTCATTTTTACACTTTAATCTAATTTCTATTGCCTGACTGCTGCCAGTGTGTGTCAGGCCCACTTTCACTGACTGTAGTGTGCCCACTGCCAGTGCCCATCACTCATACCGTGTGGCACAGGACTTTGCATAAAACAGGCATTTAATTTTTATACTTTAATCTATTTTCAGTTGCCTGCCTGTTGCCAGTGTGTGTCAGGCCCACTTCCACTGACTGTAGTGTGTCCACTGCCAGTGCCCACAACTCATACCGTGTGGCACAGTAGCTTGCCGATAAATAAGGCATTTATATTTTTACCTATTTAATCTAAGGTTAGTTACCTGCCAGTGTGTGTCAGGCCCACTTCCACTGAACTGTAGCATGTGCCCTACTGCTAGTGCCTACCACTCGTGCCACTGACTGTGGTGTGCCCACTGCCAGTGCCCACCACTCATACCGTGTGGCACAGTGACTTTGCATAAATAAGGCATTTAATTTTTACACTTTAATCTAATTTCAGTTGCCTGCCAGTGTGTGTCAGGCCCACTTCCACTCACTGAAGTGTGCCCTCTGCCAGTGCCCACCACTCATACCGGGTGTCACAGGACTTTGCATAAAAAAAGCATTTCATTTTTATACTTTAATCTAATTTCAGTTGCCTGACGCCAGTGTGTGTCAGGACCACTTTCACTGACTGTAGTGTGCCCACTGCCAGTGCCCACGACTCAAACCGTGTGGCACAGGAATTTGCATAAAAAAAAGACATTTCATTTTTACACTTTAATCTAATTTCAGTTGCCTGCCTGTTGCCAGTGTGTGTCAGGCCCACTTCCACTGACTGTAGTGTGCCCACTGCCAGTGCCCACCACTCATACCGTGTGGCACAGTAGCTTGCCAATAAAAAAAGCATTTTATTATTACCCTTTAATCTAAGGTTAGTTGTCTGCCAGTGTGTGTCAGGCCCACTTCCACTGACTGTAGTGCGCCCACTGCCAGTGCCCACTATTGATACGGTGTAGCACAGGACTTTGCATTAAAAAAAGACATTTAATTTTTACACTTTAATCTAATTGCAGTTGCCTGCCTGTTGCCATTGTGTGTCAGGCCCACTTCCACTGACTGTAGTGTGCCCACTGCCAGTGCCCACCACTCATACCGTGTGGCACAGTAGATTGCCGATATATAAGGCATTTCATTTTTACCCTTTAATCTAAGGTTAGTTACCTGCCAGTGTGTGTCAGGCCCACTTCCACTGACTGTAGTGTGCCCACTGCTAGTCCCACCACTCTGCCACTGACTGTAGTGTGCCCACTGCCAGTGCCCACCACTCATGCCATGTGGCACATGACTTTGCATTAAAAAAAGGCATTTAATTTTTACACTTTAATCTAATTTCAGTTGCCTGCCTGTTGCCAGTGTGTGTCAGGCCCACTTCCACTGACTGTAGTGTGCCCACTGCCAGTGCCCACCACTCATACCGTGTGGCACAGGACTTTGCATAAAAAAGGCATTTAATTTTTACACTTTAATCTAATTTTAGTTGCCTGCCTGATGCCAGTGTGTGTCAGGCCCACTTTCACTGATTGTAGTCTTCCCACTGCCAGTGCCCACCACTCATACCGTGAGGCACCGGACTTTGCATAAAAAAGGCATTATATTTTTACACTTTAATCTAATTTCAGTTGCCTTCCTGTTGCCAGTGTGTCTCAGGCCCACTTTCACTGACTGTAGCGTGCCCACTGCCATTGCCCATCACTTATACTGGGTGGCACAGTAGCTTGCAGATAAATAAGGCATTTAATTTTTACCCTTTAATCTAAGGTTAGTTGCCTGCCAGTGTGTGTCAGGACCACTTCCACTGACTGTAGTGTGCCCACTGCCAGTACCCACCACTCATACCGGGTGGCAGAATATCTTGCACACATAGTACCACTAATCAAAAAAATGAATGACAGGCAGAGGCAGGCCACCCCACAGGGTCCGTCGTGCTGCTGTGATTTCCTTTGGCCCTAGAATAATGACCAGTGTTCAGAGGCCACATACCCTGAACTCGAACAATTCTAAGGACATAGTTGACTGGCTTACACAGGACACCCAATCTTCTACAGCTTCTGCTCGGAACCTTGACGCACCATCCTCCTCAAGCTCAGCTTCGGGCACCTCTCAAGTTACCCCCCGCCCGCTGCCACCACCAACACTAGCACCAAAGCCGCTTCATTTGATCTGTCAGAGGATTTATTTACACATCAGTTGGAAGAAATTAGTGAAGCGCAACCTTTATTGCCAGAGGATGTAGATAACAGGGATATGTCTCAGTCAGGCAGCATTACACACATGGCCGAACGGTGTGATGATGATGATGCTGTACCCGCTGCTGCTTCCTTTGCTGAGTTGTCAGATACAAGTGAAGCAGTTGATAATGACGATGTGTCCGAGGATGTCACGTGGGTGCCCGCTGGAAGAGAAGAAGAACAGGGGGAAAGTTGAGATGGGGAGACAGAGAGGAGGAGAAGACGAGTTGGAAGCAGGGGGAGGTCGTCGCAAGGAGCTAGTAGTGGCACAGTCAGACAGCATGTACCGGCACCCGGGGTCAGCCAGACAGCACGCCAATCAACGCATGCTGTTGCCACCACCAGAATGCCGTCATTGCAAAGCTCAGCAGTGTGGCATTTTTTTCTGCCTCTGATAACAGCAATGCCATTTGCAACCTGTGCCAAAAGAAACTGAGTCATGGGAACTCCAACACTCACCTAGGTACAACTGCTTTGCGAAGGCACATGATCTATCTCACATCACAAGCGCCTATGGGATCAACACATCCGTACAAGCAGCACACAAACTCAAAGCCACCATCCTCCTCCTGGTCCAGCATCTTCTGCCACTTCAACCACTGCTGTCCTCCCGGCCCCCTCTCAACCACCCGCCACTTGGCCTCTCACCTTCAGCAGTTACTGCTCATCTGCCCACAGTCAGGTGTCTGTCAAGGAAATGTTTGAGTGTAAGAAGCCAATGTCACAGAGTCATCCCCTTGCCCGGCGTCTGACAGCTGGCTTGTCAGAATTCTTAGCCCGCCAGCTTTTACCATACAAGCTGGTGGAGTCTGAGGCCTTCAAAATATTTGTAGCTATTGGGACACCGCAGTGAAAGGTACCCGGCCGAATTTTTTTTTCACAAAAGGCAATCCCCAACATGTACTCTATTGTGGAAAAGGAAGTCATGGCATGTCTAGCACACAGTGTTGGGGCAAGGGTCCATCTGACCACTGATACCGGGTCTGCAAAGCACGGTCAGGGCAGGCATTTCACATACACTGCGCATTGGGTAAACCTGCTGACGGCTGCCAAGCATGGAATGTGTGGCTCTGCAGCGGAGTTGGTGACACAGCCATGACTTGCAGGCAGGCCTGCTGCCACCTCCTTTACTCCTCCTACTCCATCCTCTTCGCTAACCTCCTCGGCTGAGTCCTCTTCTGCTCCTGCGTCTTGCTCCACATCATAAACTGCACCCCCCCAGCTCCCCAGGTGCTATTCCACATCCCGGATACGACAGTGTCACGCCGTCTTGGGGTTGACTTGCCTGAAAGCAGACTTAGCTTTGTTTCGATACCAAAATTTTGATTCGGTATCGATACCATAAAAAAGTATTGCGATACTCGATACTATTCGATACCACGCAGAAAAAAAAAACACTCCCCAAAAAAAAAAAAATTGTGAATTGATTATTTTTTTTTTACTTTTCTGTTACGACGTTCACAGCATAGGTTTTTTTATATTTTTAACAGTTTGGAGTCTGACTTTAGATATGGCAATATGTTTATCTATATATTTTAGATGTAAAATATTGAGGTGTGTGTGTTTTTTTTTATTTTCATTATTTTTTTATTTTATTTAATTTTTATTTACCATTTCCCCCCTTCACCCCCCTGTCCTATTCACCCTAATGGATCTCTATCAGGGTGAATAGGACTTCACATTTCCCTGCTGCCCTGTGCACACAGCAGAGGGAGCCCCCATGGCAGCAAGGGCTTCAGTAGCGTCCTGGCTGCCATGGTAACCGATCGCAATGTAGGGCTCTGATTGATTACCATGGCAGCCATGACGCTACTGAAGCCCTGGCTGCCATAGGGAACTGCCACCAATGGAGGGGACCCTGTGGCCAGTGCGACCAATGAACTAAATACTTTAATATTGGGAGGGGGGCAGGATTGAGGGCGCCCTGCCCACCCATTGAGTTTAGTACAGGGGGTCGCACTGCCCACACAATAATTAGCCTTTAATACAGATACAGGTGGCAGATACCGCCGGCACCCACCTCCTGTATCTGTATTAAAGGTTAACAATCATTGTGTGGGCAGGACCAGGGCCAGAGCGGCAGGACGGCAGGACCGGGGCCAGAGCAGCAGGACGGCAGGACCGGGGCCAGAGCGGCAGGAACGGGGCCAGAGCGGCAGGACGGCAGAGCGGCAGGACGGCAGGAGCCAAGGCAGGACAGCAGGACCGGGGCCAGAGCGGCAGCACGGCAGGAGCGGGGGTAGAGCGGCAGGACCGGAGCCAGAGCGGCAGGAGCGGGGGCAGAGCAGCAGGACCGGCGCCAGAGCGGCAGGAGCAGAGCGGCAGGACATGTACTTCTTGCAGGCGGAGGAGCACACAGGCGGAGGAGGCGGAGGGCACAGGACACTGAGGAGGAGGCTGCTGCTGTTCACCCGGCGCAGCAGTTCTCTCCTCCCATGTCCCTCCTCCCGCACCAATCACCGGCGGCTGCATCATAGGAGGGAGGGATTCCCTACCTCCCTCTTTCTCCACTATCTACAGCCTCAGGGAACACAGCGTGTGCCGAGCACTGCACACGCCGTGTCCTCCCATAACAGGAGATACTAGACTGCGCAGTAGCGCTGTCTAGTATCGAAAAAACGAACATCACGATACTGAATCGATACTGGCATAAAAGTATTGATTGGGTATCGAAAGTTCAATACCCGAAACAACCCTAGCAGAGAGTCACACCGGACCAGCACTCCTGTCCGCCCTGAACGAACAGGTGGATCAGTGGCTGACCCCGCATCAACTGGTGATCGGCAAAGTGGTGTGTGACAGCGGAAGCAATCTGTTGGCGGCATTGAATTTGGGCAAGTTGACACATGTGCCGTGCATGGCACATGTGTTGAATCTGATTGTACAACGCTCTGTGTGTAAGTACCCAGGCTTACAGGACATCCTCAAGCAGGCCAGGAAGGTGTGTGGCCATTTCAGGCGTTCCTACACGGCCATGGCGCACTTTTTTTACATTCAGCGGCGAAACAAGATGCCAGTGAGGCGCTTGATTTGCGACAACCCGACACGTTGGAATTCAACACTCCTAATGTTCGACCACCTGCTCCAACAAGAAAAAGCCATCAATGAGTAGTTGTATGACTGGGGTGCTAGGACAGCCTCTGCAGAGCTGGGTATTTTTTTGCCACGTTACTGGACGCTCATGCGCAATGCCTGTAGGCTCATCCATCCTTTTGAGGAGGTGACAAACCTAGTCAGTCGCACCGAAGGCACCATCAGCGACCTCATCCCATTTGTTTTCTTCCTGGAGTGTGCCCTGTGAAGAGTGCTGGATCAGGCCGTAGATGAGCGTGAAGAGGAAGAGTTGTGGTCACCATCACCACCAGAAATAGCCTTATCATCATCGCTTGCCGGACCTGCGGCAACGCTGGAAGTCAGAGGAGGAATGTGGCTTTGAGGAGAAGGAAGACCAACCACAGCAGGCAACCCAGGGTGCTCGTTGTTGTCACCTATCTGGGACCCGTGGTGTTGTACGTGGCTGGGGGGAAGAACAGACCTTCAATGACATCAGTGAGGACGATGAACGGGACATGAGTAGCTCGGCATACAACCTTGTGCAAATGGGGTCTTTCATGCTATCATGACTGTTGAGGGACCCTCGTATAAAAAGGCTGAAGGAGAATGACCTGTACTGGGTGGTCAGGCTACTAGACCGCCAGTATAAGCAGAAAGGGAAATGTTACCGAATTACCGGAAGTCGGAAAGGATGCAGCAGTTCCAAAACAAGTTAAAAAGTATGCTTTACACAGCGTATAAGGGTAATGTGAAAGCACAACGGGAATCTAACAGGGGAAGAGGTGAAAGTAATCCTCCACCTACCACGACCACGCCGGCAAGGACAGGACGCTTTACAGATGTGTTGTTGATGGAGGACATGCAGAGCTTTTTATGTCCTACTCATCGACACAGCCCTTCGGGTTCCACCCTCAGAGAACGACTCGACTGACTACCTCGCCTTAACTGCAGATATCGACACTCTGAGGAGCGATGAACCCTTTGACTACTGGGTGTGCAGGCTTGACCTGTGGTCTGAGCTATCCTAATTTGCGATAGAACTTCTGGCCTGCCCCGCTTCAAGTGTCCTGTCAGAAAGGACCTTCAGCGCAGCAGGAGGTATTGTCACTGACAAGAGAAGTCGTCTAGGTCAAAAAAGTCTAGATTACCTCACCTTTATTAAGATGAATGAGGCGTAGATACTGAAGGGACTGACAGTGGGGGATACCTTTGACTAAAAAAGGCCTGATGAGATGCCTTGGGCTAAAAATGGTCTCCACGCTGCTGTATTTCATCTCTGAATGCCGGATGACTTGCGTGACTTCTAAGCCACCAACTAGGGTTCAGAGGGTTCGTTTTACTACACTTTCTGCCTGGAAAACATCAATTAGCATTATTGAGTCATAGTCATATTTAGTATTGTCGCCTCCGAAGCAACCTTCTTTATAAAAATACCACATGATCTAACATTTCAGAGGAACATTGTAAATAACAAAAAATACGGTGCCAAAACAGCTATTTTTTGCTACCTTGCCTCACAAAAAGTGCAATATAGAACAACCAAAAATCATAGGTACCCTAAAATATTACTAGCTGCCACCTTATTCCGTAGTTTCCAAAATGGGGTCACTTTTTTTTGGATATTCTACTCTAGGGGTGCATCAGGGGGTCTTCAAATGTGACATGGTAACTTAAAATTATCCCAGTGAAATCAGCCTTCCAAAAACAATATGGATTTCCTTTCCTTTTGCGCCCCCTTATGTGGTGCCCATACAGATCGCTTTGTTACTGGAAAAAATGGATTAAAATGGAAAAATCTGCCAAAAAGTGAAATTCTGAAATTTCATCTACATTTTCCTTTAATTCTTGTGGAACATCTAAAGGGTTACCAACGTTTGTAAAATTAGTTTTGAATACCTTGAGGGGTGTAGTTTCCAAAATGGGGTCAATTTTTGGGAGTTTCTACTCTAGGATTGCATCAGGGGGTCTTCAAATGTGACATGGCAACTTAAAATTATCCCAGTGAAATCCACCTTCCAAAAACAATATGGCGTTCCTTTCCTTCTGCGCCCTGCCGTGTGCCTGAACAGCAGTCTTTGACCAAATATGGGGTGTTTCTGTAAACTACAGTATCAGGGCAATAAATATCGAGTTTTGTTTGGCTGTTAGCCCATGATTCGTTACTGGAAAAAAAAAATTAAAATGGAAAATCTGCCAAAAATATGAAATTCTAAAATTCCATCTACATATTCCTTTAATTCTTGTGGAGCACCTAAAGGGTTGAGAAAGTTTGTAAAATCAGTTTTGAATGCCTTGAGGGGTGTAATTTCTAAAATTGAGTAATTTATGGGTGGTTTCCATTATGTAAGCCTCATAAAATGACTTCAGATCTGAACTGGTCCTTAAAGAGTGGGGTTTGGAAATTTTCTGAAAAATTTCAAGATTTGTTTCTAAACTTCTAAATGATCCAAACATGAAGTAGACATTTGGTAAATTTGGTATTTTTTTATAAATAAAAATGAAATATTTTGACTCAAATTTACCACTGTCATAAAGTACAATATGTGACGAGAAAATAGTCTCAGAATGGCTTGGATAAGTAAAAGCGTTTTAAAGTATTACTGTTCATTTTTATTTTTTTTTACTATTGGATTTTGGTGATTAATATCACCTTGTTGGCCCTGTTTTAATTTCTGATTGTTTAATAAATAACCCCTAAAAGCCACCTAAAAGTCCTCAGTATTGGCTATTTTTATCTGAGATTAAAATCGGGTTGCTATGCTCCTTCCGTCTACCAGATGAGGATGGAGCACGCTGGTTGCGTGCACTAGGAACTGATAGTGAGTCAGCATTGTAAGGGAATGTATAAAAAGCCAGGTTCTTCCTGACAGGAGATAACAGTGCTGGGCTGTGTATGTGAACTTCTCCACATGCCTGTGCTTGGCAGACACTCCCTTAGCAGTGCTGGAGAATGTAGAGCTCAGGGAGATCTGCCCTCTGCTCAGTGTATAAATGAAAGCCTTATATGATAAGAGGAGAGCTTGTAGGAGGACTAAAAGCTTCAGCCAGACCTGGAAATTTAACTGCAAGACCCCCCTATACAGAGCTGGTCTTCACTAACTTCACTGCAGGCGTCCTATGGATTAGCGTCAGGGCTTAGGGCGGCCATTTTAACAGAATAGTGAAGTTGTAGTTTTATGCAGACTGGTTGCTAAGGGCTGAATCTTATTAAATAAGGGGTAAGTAAGTCTAATAGTAATTGATTCAGGAATATTATCACATTAGTAACTACATATATGAAAACTGAAATTAGGGTCTAAATGTGACAGTTATCCTTTGAAGTTATCACCACATAAAGTGACACATGTCAGATTTGCAAAAAATTGCCTGGTCCTTAAGGTGAAAAATGGCAGGGTCATGAAGGGGTTAAAGATGACACATTATTTTTGTATTTTGAACAAAGACATTTTTTTTCAAATTTAATATTTTAAAATAACAACAAGGAAATGGGATCAAAGCAAAAGTTTGGGCACCCTGCATGGCTACTACCTAGTAGCACTTCCAAGAATCAAAGCTTGTAGATGCTTTTTGTAGCAAATCAAGTGTCATGTTTCAATTCTTGTTTGAAGAATTTTAGACCCATTCTGCCTTGCAAAGTATTCCATTTCTGTGAGATTTCTGGGCCGTCTTGCAGGAACTGCTCTTTTAAAGTCTATCCACAGATTTTCAATGATTCAATGGTTCAGCTCAGTGGATTGTAAGGTCCATGGTAAATCGTTCAGCTTACACCTTTTGAGGTAGTTTCAAGTTGCCATTTCAGCAGTCTAAAATGTAATTAAGAAATGGCAGTTAACAAAAACAGAGTTCAAGAGAATGTCTGGAATACCAAAAAAAAACATCATAGACAGATGCTCGTAGGATTGCTAGAAAGTCAAATCAGAAACCCCTCTTAACGGAAGTTAGGGGCGGGCATAAGTGTGTCAGACGTGAGACGCTAAGCTCCGCCTCCCCCTCGCTCGCATGGATACTCATGGAGTCAGCAGGCCATGTGGTGAGCTCGAACATGCTGGGGATGCCGGGCACTGGATGTGCCTTGGACGCAGTGGAAGGACGAGGAGACTAGTACCACCGCTTTATTTATAAAATCTCCGTTGAGCACTGACCGGAGCAGAGCCATGGATGCGAGGGAGCAGTTGAGGAGGAGATAGTGAGACCTGTTGGCGGTGTGAGGGACAGCATGAGCGGCGGATGGTTGTGGGGTTTGAGGTGTATTGATCCAGAGTGGAGAAGAGGATCTTGGAGGTATTGGTTGGTGGCTGGCGAAATCCTCCTAAGCTTATTGGAGGGAAGGAGGGGTACAGACTCATTTGTGTAAAACTAAATATAAAGGTCTCCCCCCTTTTACAAGCATATTAACTCTTCAGCTAAGGGGGTTACCTGCAAGAAGGTCTGAAGACAAAGGGGGTGATTGGTCCTTATTAATGGCTTATATCCTTCCCTTTGAACAAACTAACCTCGAGGAGAAGTTATGGATTTGGGCTACTTGTTACTGAAAATTTGTCTACTAACTATATGTTAAAACGCAACAATAGCTGATCTCAGGGAGACCAGCTACAAAAAACACTGCAGAGCCTCGTTTAAGAGTCTCAACACAGCAATCCGAAGTGCAAAGCTCCCTGGGAAACAGTAATATGCAAAATAAATGTGGAGCCCCAGTTATGGGTCTACAACATAATGAAAGCCAGATATCCCTCAAAGAAAGGAAAACCGCTGTGTTTTTTGTAGCTGGTCTCCCTGAGATCAGCTATTGTTGTGTTTGAGTAGTCTCCAGAGGCATTGCTCCTGGTTAGCCTGAATCCTACTCTGCACTGATGAGGGGCAACACCCCGAAACAGCTGTCTGTGGATGGATAACTGGCTTAGGTTTTCCCCGTCACATCCTTAAAGCTTGTAAAAAAGCGGGATCTTGACATAGGGGCCCCTTAATATGGTGGATTTGGTGATCTCTGTAATGGAGACACCCCTTTGCTCGGTTTTCCTTCCTTTGAGGGATATCTGGCTTTCATTGTGTTGTAGACCCATAACTGGGGCTCCACATTTATTTTGCATATAACTATATGTTAACCGCCTTTTAAACAAACTAACCTTAAGGTGGACTTATGGACTTGAGCCACTTTCTGCTGAAAACTTGCCTATCAACTATATGCTAACCTCCGGTTAAGGAATCATGTCAAGCGCTAGTCCGTTAACCTCTACACCTCTAACCTATTAACCCCAGTTTTTGCGGTTGTTGTGACGCTGAAGTGGAAGATGGTCCCAAATTCCCAAAGGAAAGAGATCTGGTTATACTTAGAAGGGTTTGGATGCTAAGAGCTGTATCGCTCCAGCTATTTGCTACTAAAAGCAACAGGTGGTAAGGGTAATAGGTGGCAATTGATGGATTGTGCTTGGAGTAATTGTCTGCACGTGCTCCCCGCTTTTTATAACTATATCAATCTTTTGGTTTAAGGGGTTTCCCCTATAAACAATTGTGAAAAAAAGGGGGTTATGGACTTTTGCACCTATTTCACCGGCAGCATGTTTCTCTTTATATAATTGTGTTTATTCAAAGGTTCTTTCATGTAAATGATTGTGGAAAAATTGGGTTTATGGCTTAAGTCCGATAATGCTAACTGTAAGATTACTATAAATATACAAATTTTTGCGGGCGGAACCTGGATTGACTTTAGTTTGCTAATGTTTAGATCCTTAATCTGCTAATTTTGACTCCTTACAAACTGCCGTGGTTGAGTGGTGAAAGACAGACTATAAAATTGCAATATACTTCTTCAATTAGGGGATACATTTTTTTGTGTGGGATCTAGGCGTTGTATTATTTAGGTTATCTGCTACTGAAAAGTAAGGACGTTATACTAGGGGCGCTGTCGATAACTGTGATATTATTATTGTTTCTATATAAGGGGTAGAAAGAGATAAAAGAAAAAGATTTACTTATTTACTTTTTTTTTTTCTCTCCTTCTTCACTGCTTGGAAAATGCCACCAAAAAAAAAAACAGGATCAGCAGGGGCCAAGTAACCATAGAAGATCTGGATCTGGTCCTGATACTAGACAGTAAATTAATTGCAGAAAAAAGGACCCTTAAAACATCGACTTTATTACGATTAGATAAAAAAATGTAAACCCAAAGATAAAGGTGACTTCTATGAGCCAAAGTGGCTCAACTGGTTTAGTAGATATAGTGTCCAAGTGTGCCCGTACAGCAGTTTACAACAACATATGTGGTGTTTCTGTAAACTACAGAATCAGGGCAATAAATATTGAGTTTTGTTTGGCTATTAACCCTTGCTTTGTTACTGCAAAAAATGGATTAAAATGGAAAATCTGCCAAAAAGTGACATTCTGAAATCTCATCTACATTTTCATTTAATTCCTGTGTAACACCTAAAGGGTTACCAACATTTGTAAAAGTAGTTTTGAATACCTTGAGGGGTGTAGTTTCCAAAATGGGGTCACTTTTTTGGAGTTTCTACTCTAGGGGTTCATCGGGGGTCTTCAAATGTGACATGGCAACTTAAAATTATCCCAGTGAAATCCGCCTTCTAAAAACCATATGGTGTTCCTTTCCTTCTGCGCCCTGCCATGTGCCCGTACAGCAGTCTATGACCACATATGGGGTGTTTCTTTAAACTACAGAATCAGGGAAATAAATATTGAGTTTTGTTTGGCTGTTAACCTGTGCTTTGTTACTGGAAAAAATGGATTTAAATGGAAAATCTGCCAAAAATGTGAAATCTGAGGCAGCCTGGCAACTTTTTAGGCATCTCACATGCTGTATCCTCTTCCTCAAGCCCATAAGGAACATGTGATGTATTTCTTGCCCATTACCATTTCTGCCTAGTCTGTCTCCTTCTGTGTTTATCTAAATTACTATTTTTAACTAGTACCGACCCCCGGAGGAACCCATCGGGGGAAACGCGTCAGGGTGATGTTAATAATAATCCAAACCATCTAGGGCATTTCATGGTCTCGGGACAGGACAGGCAAGAGGACAAGGAGACCCCACCATTAGGGGTCATCCCTGGGCTGAGGTGTATCTAGGGTCTCCGTAGGGAAAGTATTTCCCGCTGGGTATCTCCAACTTGCACTGTTTATTAACCCTGTCCCTTCTATTTTATTACTTGTTTCTATCAGACCTGTTATCACTTGTACACTATATCTACAAAACCAGTTGGGCCACTTTGGCCCATAGTAGTCACCTTTATCTTTAGGTTTAAAATTTGTAATCTAATCTTAATAAAGTCGATGTTTTAAGGGTCCTTTTTCTGCAATTAATTTACTCTCTAGTCTCTAAGCACACCACTACTCTCCTTGATATCCTTTATTTTGGGTTTTGATATCCTGATATTAGACAGAAGCAAAATGCCTTAAATAAATATTTGGTCCCTACAACTCATAGATTAAGGTCCGTAGATTCTGGGAAGGAAATTTTAGAGGGATCATATTCTCACTTAAAAGGAAGTTTGACTTTAAATTATTCAGGGAGGCAGGAAATGAATGATGTAACAACTAAAGATAATGGAAAATTAGTCAAAGAAACCTTCCATACTGTGATTAGACTTGAAAATGTGATGGGGCAATTAGTAATCCAGATTGGGACAGTACAAACTGATGTGAGTTTAATTAGAGAGGATATGGCAAAGATGAGAGAACTTCTCCAGGAGATGGAGAGTAGAACATTGGTAGTGGAAGATTTAACACATAAATTTGAGAAGGAAGTAGCATCCTTAAAACAAATAAGGGGGGATATGGAACATAAACTAATAGACTTAGAAGATAGGTCAAGAAGAGCAAATTTGAGAAGGTTCTTATTGTGTCAAATGTATGGAAAACATGGTTTCTAGAGAATTGTAAATCTGGAACTCTCTCCAGTCTCTTTGCGATAGAGAGAGCCCATAGGGTTCCCAGCAAAAAAAAAAAAAACTCCATGGTTAAGTTTCTTCTCTCTAGAGATAGGGATGCCATATTGTCAGAGTCTAGATCTTCTGATGAATTACAGATAGATGGAGTGGAAATAAGATTTTTTCCAGATTACTCTGTGGTTACTAATGACCGAAGGAAGAAGTATGCTGATATAAAAAAGAGATTAAGATCGGCTGGATTAAAATAGGGATGCCATATTGTCAGAGTCTAGATCTTCTGATGAATTTCAGATAATAGATAATATTTTTTTCCAGATTACTCTGTGGTTACTAATGACCAAAGGAAGAATATCAGTAAAAGACTTGTTTTTCAATTTCCCAAAGAAGTGAAAGAATGGGCAGATTTAAAGGGCCTGTAAGAAATGGTTTGTTACTAATAAAGGTAGGGCATATAGGGAGCTATATGCATAGTTTTGGAGCTATCCCTCTTTTTAGAGGGAAGCTGCTTGGGGGGATGGGGGGATGGATGGGGCCCTATGTGGAGAGAGAGGTGGGGAGTTTCTTTTCTTTATTTACTCCTCTTTTTTTATCTTATCTTTTTTAGATGATAAGTTATATCATTTAATGTACGAGGTCTGAGGGAAAGAATAAAGAGATTCGCTACCTTTGACTGTTTGAGGAGGTACATGCCAGTTGTCATCTGCCTGCAAGAAACACATCTGGATAGGGAGTCTTTAAGGTGGAAAAAAAGATGGATAATGGGTGGATACCATTCTATTTATACATCATATTCGAGAGGAGTTTCCATTTTAGTGGATAATACAGTAAAATATGAATATGTGTCATGCAAGGTGGATGGCTGTGGCAGGTATCTCTTATTGCAGTGTATTATAGATTAGGTAAAAATGGTCATAGAGAATGTCTATATTCCGCCCCCATATAGACCCGATGTGCTGTATGACTTACAAAAATATATAGTTTGGATAGGTAAGAGTGTATCCTGATAGCAGTAGGAGATTATAATGCGGTGATGGATTCAACTGAAAATACAATATCTGGTAATAAAACTGCATGTCATAATACAAATTTGGCCAATCTAATAATTGAGTTTGATTGGGTAGATGTTTGGCATTTAGTAAACCCGGAAGAAAGAACTTACTCCTGTTATTCGAAAACACATCAAACTTGGTCAAGGATTGATATGATTTTTGGAAATAAAAAATTGCTGGAAAAAAATATAACTAAAATGAAAATATGTTCCTATGGCTTTATCAGATCACTGTGCAGTTGTCATGGAAGTTAAGCCTCTGACTAAGCAGGGGTTTCCCATTGTTAAGTTCAATCCTCATTGGTTAACTTTGTTAAATGATAAAGAAGTCATTAAGGCAGAATTGAAGGTTTTCTTTCAGGTGAATAAAGAATCTACTAATAAGCAGGTAATTTGGGATCCTGTGAATTATTTTTTTATATAGGAATTTTGATTAATAAGGTAAATTATTTGAAAAAAATAGCCAAAGAGAAAACTAAGATTGCAGATCTGAAGTTAGAAGAGGCAAGGCTACGCTGTACAGAGGATCCCTCAGTAGAGAATGTTAAAAAATAGGAAGAGGAGCAAGAAAAAGTTAGAGATATACATATTGAAAAATATCAAATAGCAATGTTTTTTCAAGGGGTTAAATTTTTTCCGAGGGTGAAAAAGTGGTTAAGATCTTGGCCAATATTGTGAAAAATCAGTGGAGAAAATCCTGGATAGGAGCTATAAGAAATATTAAGGGACAGATTGTAAAAACCGCAGAACAGATAAGTGAAGTTTTTGCATTTTATTATCAGGAGTAGAGATTAGCGAATCGAATCTGACGAAGTCGATTCTGAACTGTAGTTAATTTCCTCGTGCTTTGTGGTAACTATATACTTTATTTATTTCCTATAATGGCGTCTAAAATGGCGGCTACACGTGAGGACATGGGGCAAGGAACTCATGGCGTCATGGTAAGGCGTCATGTGTTATGCATGCAGCCAATCAAGAGCCAGCCAGCCCGGTGATGTCACAGCCCTATAAATATGGCAGCCATATTAGACGCTGTCATTTATGCATTGTTCTGGGACAGACGTGTATGCTGGCGCTAGGGAGTAGAGATGAGCGAACACCTGGATGTTCGGGTTCGAGAGGTTCGGCCGAACTTCCGGAAAATGTCCGGGTTCGTGATCCGAACTCAACCCGAACTTCACCTCCCGAACCCGAACCCCATAGAAGTCAATGGGGACCCGAACTTTTGGGCACTAAAAAGGCTGTAAAAGACACCCAGCGGGATAATATACCGCAATAAACGCATTGCGATTACAACTTTGAGCTAACGATCACCATGGGAACGCCTCCTCCAGTAGAATGTACTGTCGGATCTGAGAATTGTTGAAATCGCAATGCGATTCTATATATTTGCTTAATCGCATTGCGATTTCAACTTAGCATTGCTAATAATTCCATCCATATCGCTAACTTACTGAGCCAGTAAGTTAACGAATATGGATGGAATTATTTAGCAATGCTAAGTTGAAACGGCAATGCGATTAAGCAGATATATAAGAATCGCATTGCGATTTCAACTTAATTCTCACATCCGACAGTACATTCTACTGGAGGAGGCGTTCCCATGGTGATCGGTAGCTCAAAGTTGTAATCGCAATGCGATTAAGCAATACATAAGAATCGCATTGCGATTTCAACTTTTAGTACTCAGCTTTTAAAATCGTATACCACTTTAAGTTCCAAAGTTGCAATCGCTGCTCGAATAGAACTTAAAGCTGTCTCTTAGTCAGTTTTAGTATTGGTGTGTTGTAATAGAAGTTACATTCGCACGCTGAATATAACTTAGAGCAATACAGTCAACTTTACACTGTTAGTTTTATTATCGCGATAATACAACTATTCAAGAATCGTGTACGCAGCGCCTGTACGTGTGTGCGTTACTCTGGATCGGATCGAGAGAGACGAGAGTGGAGATTGGTGACTGTCCCAGCGATTATGGCGAAAAGTAATTTCTCTAAAGAAGAGCTGGATTTCTTAATAACTGTAAGTAATTGAACTTAGTTAGTGTGTAATGCAGTAATGTGATTTAAACTTATTAATGATTTTTATTAGCCAAGAAGCCTGCAGGCCTTCACTGATCTCATAACTGCCTTACACTGTCACATGTCCTACTGCTTGGTGACATAAACTCATCACAGGCTTTAGCAGACTGCACAACTACATGAGTGATTAGTGAAAGACACTGTTAAAGGGGTGGCAATGTTCAAGTCACTTTTAAAGGGATGGCGATGTTCAAGTCAGTTTTAAAGGGATGGCGATGTTCAAGTCACTTTTAAAGGGGCGGCAATATTCAAGTCACTTTTAAAGAGATCACAATGTTCAAGTCACTTTTAAAGGGATGGCGATGTTGAAGTCACTTTTAAAGGGGCGGCAATATTCAAGTTCAATACCCCGCCACAACTCCTGCGCGGTGTGGGGCCTGTCCCCCAAACATAAGAGTTTCAGAATGGCCTGCTGACGTTTACCCCGGGCTGTGCTGAAGTTGGTGGTGAAGGTGTGTGGCTGACAGGAGGAGCTGGTGGAAGCAGTGGAGGAGGAAGCCGAGTAGGAGGAGGAGGCTACAGGAGGCAGAGAATGATGCCCTGCGATCCTAGGTGGCGGAAAGACGTGCGCCAAGGAACTCTCCGCCTGGGGCCCAGCCGCCACTACATTCACCCAGTGTGCAGTTAGTAAGATATAGCGTCCTTGGCCGTGCTTACTGGTCCACGTATCTGTGGTTAGGTGGACCTTGGCACAAATGGCGTTGCGCAGTGCACACTTGATTTTATGATTTTATCAGACACTTGCATGTGCAGGGAAGGCACGGCTGTCTTGGAGAAGTAGTGGCGGCTGGGAACCACATACTGGGGGACAGCCATGGCCATCAGCTGTTTGAAGCTGTCTGTGTCCACCAGCCGGAATGACAGCATTTCAAAGGCCAGTAGTTTAGAAATGCTGGCATTCAGGCCAAGGGCTCGAGGGTGACAAGGTGGGAATTTGCGCTTCCTCTCAAAGGTTTGAGAGATGGAGAGCTGAACGCTGCTGTGTGAAATAGTGGAGACGCTAGGTGACGGTGGCGGTGGTGGTGGTGGTGTCGGTGGCACATCCTCTGTTTGCTGCTCGGCAGGTGGCAACATTCCTCTCGAGGCGGAAGCCGAGGCAGCAGCGGTAGAGGTAGCAGGGGGAGCCTGAGCGTGTTCCTTGTTTTTGAGGTGTGCACTCCACTGCAGTTCATGCTTTGCATGTAGATGCCTGATCATGCAGGTGGTGCTCAGGTTAAGAACGTCAATGCCTCGCCTCAGGGTCTGATGGCACAGCGTGCAAACCACTCTGGTCTTGTCCTCAGCACATTGTTTGAAGAAGTGCCATGCCAGGGAACTCCTTGAAGATGCCTTTGGGGTGCTGGGTCCCTGTTGGCGCTGGCCAATAGCAGGCAAACTCTCGGGACGGCGGGTGTTCTGCTTTTGCCCCCTGCTCCCTCTTTGGCTTCGCTGTTGTCTCGGTCTCACCACTGCCTCTTCCTCTGAACTATTTAAGTCAGCGGCACGACCTTCAGTCCATGTGGGGTCTAAGACCTCATCGTCCTCTGCATCGTCTTCCACCCAGTCTTCCTCCCTGACCTCCTCCTGTTCAGTCTGCACAATGCACTAAGACGCGGCAGTGGGCACCTGTGTTTCGTCATCATCAGAGACTGGGTGACTCTGCTGTGGTGGTATTCCCATGTCCTCATCATCTGGATACATAAGTGGTTGTGCGTCAGTGCATGGTATGTCTTCCACCGCTAGGGAAGGGCTAGGTGGACGCCCCTGGGAACCCCTGCCAGCAGAGTCTTCAAACAGAAGAAGAGACTGCTGCATAACTTGAGGCTCGGACAGTTTCCCTGATATGCATGGGGGTGATGTGACAGACTGATGGGCTTGGTTTTCCGTTTGCCACCTGTGCGCTTCCGCAGAAGACTGGGTGGAAGACAATGTGGTGAACGTGCTGGAAGCACTGTCGGCCACCCAATCGACTAATGCCTGTACCTGCTCAGGCCTTACCATCCTCATAACGGCATTGGGCCCCACCAAATATCGCTGTAAATTCTGCCGGCTACTTGAGGGAGTTGTTTCACTACTTTGTGCGCCTGAGGCCGAACGGCCACGTCCTCTGCCAGCAACAGAGGCTCCACGGACACCACCACGACCGCGTCCTCGTCCCTTAATAGAATGTTTCCTCATTGTTGCGATTCAACTCGCACCACAATAAAATATATTATCTTTTAGCCCCAAAATTCCCACACTGGAAGATATACCGTAATTCCTTTTTCCGGTATTAATTACAAGAAAACTGCTGCAAATTGGACACCAGAATTTTTTAAATGCTACTTATGTTAAATGAATTCCCACAGTGGGAGAACTATTTCCTTTTAAAGGAGTAACAACGTGCGGCCTACTATTTCGGGTGTCACCAACACCAGATTGATTAAATTGGCCTTTTTTGTACCAAAATGACAACACTGGACACTATAATGCCTTTTTCTGGTATTAATTACAAGAGGACTGCTGCAAATTGGACACCAGAATTTTTTAAATGATACTTATGTTAAATGAATTCCCACAGTGGGAGAACTATTTCCTTTTCAAAGGAGTAACAACGTGCGGCCTACTATTTCGGGTGTCACCAACACCAGATTGATTAAATTGGCCTTTTTGGAACCAAAATTACAACACTGGACACTATAATGCCTTTTTCTGGTATTAATTACAAGAGGACTGCTGCAAATTGGACACCAGAATTTTTTAAATGCTACTTATGTTAAATGAATTCCCACAGTGGGAGAACTATTTCCTTTTCAAAGGAGTAACAACGTGCGGCCTACTATTTCGGGTGTCACAAACACCAGATTGATTAAATTGCCCTTTTTTGAACCAAAATGACAACACTGGACACTATAATGCCTTTTTCTGGTATTAATTACAAGAGGACTGCTGGTATTTCAGAACACCGGAATTTTTAAAATGCTCGTTTTGGTACATAAATTGCCCACACTGGGAGAATTATTGCCTAACACCAGAATTATGTTTGTTACAGGGAAAGATTTTTTTAATTTATATTTCTGGCAAAAAAAAAAAATATATATATATATTAATTTATGGCTGACAGTATTGGACCTGGCTGTAGTGACACTGGCTAGCCTAGCTGGAACAGCACATTCATGGGATTTGCTATCCAAGTAGGTTACTTTCAGTTTCACCACTGATATATTAAATATATTGGCAGTTAGTAGGGGTGACACAAGCACAGCCAAACCCCTGATGTAGTATATCTATGAAAAAATCGACTATTACATGAGATTAATGGACGCTGTGGCAGCTTTTGCTGGCGCACCACAAGTCCCAAAATGGCCACCGCCTATCAGCCCAGTGACATGTGCCAGAAAATGGTCTGCCCAGCCAGAAAAAAAATTGACTTTGACTGAGCAGCTGAATCGCTGTTGAGCTGTGTCACAGGAGTAGATTTTTCAATTCTTTGGAGCATTTCTTTGGACTCTGTGGCAGCTTGAGCTGGAGCACCACAGGTCCCAAAATGGCCACCGCCGGTCAGCCCAGTTACATGTGCCGGTAAAAATCGATCTGGCCAGTGTAAAAAAAAATAAACTTTCAGTGAACAGATCAGCTGAGTTGTTTTGATTCACTGGTGTAGATCTTTCACTTCTTCTCAGGTTTTTTTCCTCGATTATTCCCTGCCTATCTCACCCTCACAGCAGCTGCATCTATCCCTGTTCTATTCACATCGGGAGTGAGCACGTCCCGACGTGCGCACAAGCTTATAAAGAGGCTGAGTCACATGCTGCACTTGGCCAATCACAGCCTTGCCAATAGTAGGCATGGCTGCGATGGCATCTTAGGGCAAGTAGTATGATGCATGTTGATTGGCTGCTTTGCAGCCTTTCAAAATGCGCCACAAAAAATGACGAACTACAAAACCGAACCCAAATTTTTATGAAAATGTTCGGGTTCGGGTCATGTCACGAACACCCCAAAACTCGGACCGGAACTCTTCTCGAAATGTGCGCTCAACAGCACTAGTGCTATTCGTATCCCACTCTTAAGTTCTAATCGCATTCGATTTTAACTTATGCTTTTTTTTTGCCAGGCATTGCATTCTATTTTAACTTACTGCTGATGCCTGGCAAAAAAATAATGCATAAGTTAACATCGAATGCGATTAGAACTTAAGAGTGGGATACGAATAGCACTGCGTGCTAGAACAGCACGCACACGATTATTTAAATTTTGTATTATCGCGATACAAAACCAAACAGTAAAGTTAAAATCGAATGCAATTAGAAGGTGTAGTGTGATGCGATTTATTTGAGTTCTAAGAATCGCATTGCGATTTCTGCTTCAGCCGGATTCCGTGCTAATGGAGCGTCTACATCACCATGGGAACAATGCTAGAATGTACTGTCGGATTTGAGAAGTTGAAATCGCAATGCGATTAAGCAAATATATAAGAATCGCATTGCGATTTCAACGTAATTCAAACATCCGACAGTACATTCTACTGGAGGAGGCGTTCCCATGGTGATCGGTAGCTCAAAGTTGTAATCGCAATGCGATTTCAGCTTTAAGCCTGTACTATTCTGCTATATAGTACTTTCAAAATGCGCCGAGAGAACATGCCGAACTCCGAACCTGAACCCGAACTTTTTTGAAAATGTCCGGGTTCGGGTCCGTGTCACGGACACCCCAAAATTCGGTACGAACCCGAACTATTCTCGAACTGTTCGCTCAACACTACTAGGGAGAGTGTCAATGAAAGAAAAACGAATTGCTAAACCAAAAAAACAAAAGAAAGCGATTTACAAGTACAGGGAATCGACAGTGAGAGGAGAAATCATTTAACAGTCAGGGATAGACATGTGCAGATGCTAGTAGGGAGAATTATAGTAAATTCCTCAATGTGAAAACTAGCGATTTGCAAGTGCAGTGAAACATTACATGGGGATCCAGATAGTCTCATAATACCAGTCTCTGTTATTCCAGCAATTAGTTTTTGGTGTGAAAGTCCTCTGTTAAACAGCCTTTAGTGGATTTTATATATGTGAAAAAAAATATATATATAATGCGGTCACTTTTGCTGTTAACTGCGCTGATATCATTTAGTGACCTATTTCTATACAATATAATAAATATTTACATAGGTTGCTTCTGTTGTTAAAATCATTTGTTAAAATTATTTGCAGTAAGTTCTGGTGAAAGTGTATATTGGCCTTGTTTCATAAAAAAGCGCAATATATACACACTGCTCTGCTGCAGTAATTTCTGTTGAAAGCGCATAGTGACCTTGTTTCACAAAAAAAAAAGCTTAATATATACGCACTGATCTGTCACAGTAATTTCTATTGAAAGCACATAGTGGCCTGGTTTATTTAAAATAACCGTAATATATACACACTGCTCTGTTGCAGTAATTTCTGTTGAAAGCGCATTTTGGTCTGGTTTAATTAAAATAAGCGTAATATATACACACTGCTCTGTTGCAGTAATTTCTGGTGAAAGCGCATATTAGGCTTGTTTCACTTAAAAAGCGGAATATATACCCACTGCACAGTTTCAGTAATTTCTGTTGAAGGCGCTTATTGGGCTTGTTTCAGTAAAAAAAGCGTTATATATACACACTGCCCTGTTGCAGTAATTTCTGTTGAAAGCACATAGTGGCATGGTTTATTTAAAATAAGCGTAATATAAACACACTGCTGTGTTGCAGTAATTTCTGGTAAAAGCGCATATTTGGTTTATTCCACTTTAAAAAGCTTACTATACATCCACTGCACAGCTGCAGTAATTTCTGGTAAAAGCGCATATTGGGCTTGTTTCAGTAAAAAAAAGCGTAATATAAACACATTGCTTTGTTGCAGTAATTTCTGGTGAAAGCGCATAGTGGCCTTGTTTCAGTAAAAAAAGTGTAATATATACATACTGCTCAGTTGCAATAATTTCTGGCGAAAAAGATAGTGGCCTTGTTTCACAAAAAATTGTAATATATACACACTGCTCTGTCGCAGTAATTTCTGGTGAAAGCGCATATTGGCCTGGCTTATTTAAATTAAGCGTAATATATACACACTGCTCTGTTGCAGTAATTTCTGGTGAAAGCGCATATTAGGCTTTTTTAACTTAAAAAGCGTAATATACATCCACTGCACAGTTTCAGTAATTTCTGTTGAAGGCGCATATTGGGCTTGTTTCAGTAAAAAAAGCGTAATATATACACATTGCTTTGTTGCAGTAATTTCTGGTAAAAGCGCATATTGGGTTTGTTTCACTTAAAAAAGCTTACTATATCCCCACTGCACAGCTGCGGTAATTTCTGGTAAAAGCGCATATTGGGTTTGTTTCACCTAAAAAAGCTTACTATATACCCACTGCACAGCTGCAGCAATTTCTGGTGAAAGCGCATAGTGGCCTTGTTTCTGTAAAAAAAGCATAATATATACATACTGCTCTGTTGCAATAATTTATGGCGAAAAAAGATAGTGGCCTTGTTTCACAAAAAATTGTAATATATACACACTGCTCTGCCGCAGTAATTTCTGGTGAAAGCGCATATTGGCCTGGCTTATTAAAATTAAGCGTAATATATACACACTGCTCTGTTGCGATAATTTCTGGTGAAAGCGCATATTAGGCTTATTTCACTTAAAAAGCGTAATATATATCCACTGCACTGTTTCAGTAATTTCTGTTGAAGGTGCATATTGGGCTTGTTTCAGTAAAAAAAGCGTTATGTCTACACACTGCTCTGTTGCAGTAATTACTGTTGAAAGCGCATAGTGGCATGGTTTATTTAAAATAAGCGTAGTATAAACACACTGCTGTGTTGCAGTACTTTCTGGTAAAAGCGCATATTGGGTTTGTTTCACTTAAAAAAGCTTACTATATACACACTGCTCTGTTGCAGTAATTTCTGGTGAAAGCGCATATTAGGCTTGTTTCACTTAAAAAGCGTAATATGTATCCACTGCACAGTTTCAGTAATTTCTGTTAAAGGCGCATATTGGGCTTGTTTCAGTAACAAAAGCGTTATGTCTACACACTGCTCTGTTGCAGTAATTTCTGTTGAAAGCGCATAGTGGCATGTTTTTTTTTTAAAATAAGCGTAATATATATCCACTGCTCTGTTGCAGTAATTTCTGGTAAAAGCGCATATTGGGTTTGTTTCACTTAAAAATGCTTACTATATACCCACTGCACAGCTGCGGTAATTTCTGGTAAAAGCGCATATTGGGCTTGTTTCACTTAAAAAAGCTTACTATATACCCACTGCAAAGCTGCAGTAATTTCTGGTGAAAGCGCATATTGGGCTTGTTTCAGTAAAAAAGCGTAATACATACACATTGCTTTGTTGCAGTAATTTCTGGTGAAAGTGCATAGTGGCCTTGTTTCTGTAAAAAAAGCATAATATATACATACTGCTCTGTTGCAATAATGTATGGCGAAAAAAGATAGTGGCCTTGTTTCACAAAAAATTGTAATATATACACACTGCTCCGAGACTAGGATTGCACAAACACAGCAATTGAACCCGAAAGCCTGATGAAGGGCACAGGAATGGCCCGAACGTTGCTTTTGTATGAACTTGCAATCCGGCTAAAATAAATTCACACGTATTTGCAAATGAAATAATCTGGTGTGCTGTCAAAATTTATATGAAAGTCTTACCTAGTCCTTGAAGGGGAGACGGGGACATTACCTTTGACGAGCACCCTATATAGCCCATAAGCGTAATATATATCCACTGCACAGTTTCAGTAATTTCTGTTGAAGGCGCATATTGGGCTTGTTTCAGTAAAAAAAGCGTTATGTCTACACACTGCTCTGTTGCAGTAATTTCTGTTGAAAGCGCATAGTGGCATGGTTTATTTAAAATAAGCGTAATATATATACACTGCTCTGTTGCAGTAATTTCTGTTGAAAGCACATAGTGGCCTGGTTTATTTAAAATAAGCGTAATATATACAGATTGCTCTTTTGCAGTAATTTATGGTAAAAACGCATATTGGCCTGGTTTATTTTTTAAAAGCGTAATATATACACACTGCTCTGTCGCAGTAATTTCTGGTGAAAGCGCATATCGTATGTACACAAACCAACTGTAAGGTGGCATGAAGCAGGATGTGCTCAACGCAAAAATGCAGTTGTGCATATATATACAGTGGAGCAGATCCTGCACTTGTGGCCCGTTGCTAATGGTGATCCCCAGCAAAAATGCATACGGTGGAGGATGCCCGCAGCAGACCACAAGTACCACAATAGACATCCTGCTCCCCTGTATATAGAACTGCATTTTTGGGTTGAGCACATCCTGCTTCATGCCACCTTTCAGTTGGTTTGTGTATATATATTTTTTTGGAGGTGTATAAACTCCAATGTAAATGTAGCCTGTTTTCCATCCACAGGCTACATTTAGGTGCACCTGTGAGGCCTGGGCCATATCAGCCAGTCTTGGGTGGGGTTTACAGCCCTCTCCCCCCTCCCATTGCAGGCATGGTCACATGCTGGAGGTAACTGAGGAGTCTGCTGTGAGTCGGCCTAATACATTCCTGTAATTTTGCCCACTGGTCCCTGGTAGTGATGAGCGGCAGGTGCCATATTCGATTTCGACGAAATTCGCGAATATTCGAATGAATATTCGTTTCATATTCGTCGAAATCGAATATTCGTCATTTTTTCTAGTTATCGCGATTAACATGCGATTTAAATAATCGCATATTGCGATTTGTACTTAAGGCTACTTTCCTATTGGTTTCATATCTAGAATTAGCGAGGATGACGAATATGACGAATGTATTCGTCTATTCCTCAAAACGAAGATAACGAAGTATTCTACATCTTCGTTTTAGCTACCTATTCGTCAACCTCGCTAATTCTAGCAATCAAATAGGAAGGTTGACTATAGAGACAGCTGTGTTTAATTCGCTATGCGATTTTTTTTTTTTTAATAAATAGAATAATTATAATAATTATATCCAAGTAATATAATTATTCTATTAAAAAAAAAAAACGCATAGCAATTAACACAGCTGTCTCTATAGTCAACCTTCCTATTTGATTGCTAGAATTAGCGAGGTTGACGAATAGGTTGCTAAAACGAAGATGTAGAATACTCGTTATCTTCGTTTTGAGGAATATGACGAATACATTCGTCATATTAGCTATTCACTAATTCTACCAAGCCAACCATAACTTCTGTGCTCATGGGCGTCCCCATCACCATGGGAGCGTCTCCATATACTAAAATGTACTGTCGGATTTGAGGAATTACGTTGAAATCGCAATGCGATTAATTCAAGTTATATTAATCGCATTGCGATTTCAACTTAGAGCTGGGTTTATAATGGGTCAGCTTGCTAGAATGAACGAAGTTAACGAATATGGAATATAGCAGCACTGCTAAGTTGAATTCGCAATGCGATTAATTTAACTTGAGTAATCGCATTGCGATTTCAACTTAGCACTGCTTTCTTACATAGGCTAGAATTAACGAATATGGAATATAGCACTAGCAGTGCCAAGTTGAAATCGCAATGCGATTACTTCAAGTTAAATTAATCGCATTGCGAATTCAACTTAGCAGTGCTGCTATATTCCAAATTCGTTAACTTCGTTCATTCTAGCAAGCTGACCCATTATAAACTCAGCTCTAAGTTAAAATCGCAATGCGATTAATATAACTTGAATTAATCGCATTGCGATTTCAACGTAATTCCTCAAATCCGACAGTACATTTTAGTATATGTAGATTCTCCCATGGATGGGGATGCTCCATGAGCACGGAAGTCGGCAGAAGCGGCAATGGGCACTGACTAGAGCAGCCAGGAAGCCAGGAATCCTCAGGACAGGTAAGAACTACTGTTGGGAAGAGGGAAAGAAAAAAATATAACTAAAAAAAAAAAAAAAAACGAATATTCGAAATAGCGAATTTATAGCGCTATATTCGAAATATTCGCGAATTAGCGAAGTGCCGATATTCGCTAAAAAAATTCGCTTTTCGAATATTCGCGCTCAACACTAGTCCCTGGTATTGCCCATATGGCACAGGTAGGTGAGTGTTAGGTCCCGAGCTACTTGAGAGACCTTGGCGTGGTGCTCGGGCTTAAGACATGTCCTCCACTGTAGGACATGTTGACTAACCTTTCAATTTTAACATCAGTTTGAGGGCTTAGTAAGACTGCAGTGTGCACCTGTTTTGTCATTTGTTATTGCTATATTGTTATATTATTTATTACATCCACACTATTGCCCTCTTGTGTAGGATGTCTATTGTGGTACTTGTGGTCCGCTGCAGGCATCTTCCACCGTATGCATTTTTGCTGGGGATCGACATTAGCAACGGGCCACAAGTGCAGGATCTGCTCCCGTGTATATATATATATATATGCACAACTGCATTTTTGGGTTGAGCACATCCTGCTTCATGCCACCTTTCAGTTGGTTTGTGTATATATAATTTTTTGGAGGTGTATAAACTCCCATGTAAATGTAGCCTGTTTTCCATCCACAGGCTACATTTAGGTGCACCTGGGAGGCCTGGGCCATATCAGCCAGTCTTGCGTGGGGCTCACAGCCCTCTCCCCCCTCCCATTGCAGGCATGGTCCCATGCTGGAGGTAACTGAGGATTCTGCTGTGAGTCGGCCTAATACATTCCTGTAATTTTGCCCACTGGCCCCTGGTATTGCCCATGTGGCACAGGTAGGTGAGTGTTAGGTCCCGAGCTACTTGAGAGACCTTGGCGCAGTGCTCGGGCTTAAGGCATATCCTCCACTGTAGGACATGTTGACTGACCTCTCAATTTTAACATCAGTTTGAGAGCTTAAGGCTGGGTTCACATGGTGCAAAAAAGTGAATTTCGGCATTTTGAAGCAGCTCTGACTTTCTGAGCATCTGTCATATTTCTTCAGGTGCTAGAATGCCAGGAAAGTATAAATACCCCCCAAATGACACCATTTTAGAAAGAAGACACCCCAAAGTATTCGCGGAGGGGAATGGTGAGTTCATGTATCATTTCATTTTTTCACAAGTTAGCAGAAAATTACACTTTCTGAGGAAAAAATATATAATAAAGTTTCCATTTGTGCTGGCCTTGTTTCACAAAAAATTGTAATATATACACACTGCTCTGTCGCAGTAATTTCTGGTGAAAGCGCATATTGGCCTGGCTTATTTAAATTAAGCGTAATATATACACACTGCTCTGTTGCAGTAATTTCTGGTGAAAGCGCATATTAGGCTTTTTTAACTTAAAAAGCGTAATATACATCCACTGCACAGTTTCAGTAATTTCTGTTGAAGGCGCATATTGGGCTTGTTTCAGTAAAAAAAGCGTAATATATACACATTGCTTTGTTGCAGTAATTTCTGGTAAAAGCGCATATTGGGTTTGTTTCACTTAAAAAAGCTTACTATATCCCCACTGCACAGCTGCGGTAATTTCTGGTAAAAGCGCATATTGGGTTTGTTTCACTTAAAAAAGCTTACTATATACCCACTGCACAGCTCCAGCAATTTCTGGTGAAAGCGCATAGTGGCCTTGTTTCTGTAAAAAAAGCATAATATATACATACTGCTCTGTTGCAATAATTTATGGCGAAAAAAGATAGTGGCCTTGTTTCACAAAAAATTGTAATATATACACACTGCTCTGCCGCAGTAATTTCTGGTGAAAGCGCATATTGGCCTGGCTTATTAAAATTAAGCGTAATATATACACACTGCTCTGTTGCGATAATTTCTGGTGAAAGCGCATATTAGGCTTATTTCACTTAAAAAGCGTAATATATATCCACTGCACTGTTTCAGTAATTTCTGTTGAAGGTGCATATTTGGCTTGTTTCAGTAAAAAAAGCGTTATCTATACACACTGCCATGTTGCAGTAATTACTGTTGAAAGTGCATAGTGGCATGGTTTATTTAAAATAAGCGTAGTATAAACACACTGCTGTGTTGCAGTACTTTCTGGTAAAAGCGCATATTGGGTTTGTTTCACTTAAAAAAGCTTACTATATACACACTGCTCTGTTGCAGTAATTTCTGGTGAAAGCGCATATTAGGCTTGTTTCACTTAAAAAGCGTAATATGTATCCACTGCACAGTTTCAGTAATTTCTGTTGAAGGCGCATATTGGGCTTGTTTCAGTAACAAAAGCGTTATGTCTACACACTGCTCTGTTGCAGTAATTTCTGTTGAAAGCGCATAGTGGCATGTTTTTTTTTAAATAAGCGCAATATATATACACTGCTCTGTTGCAGTAATTTCTGGTAAAAGCGCATATTGGGTTTGTTTCACTTAAAAATGCTTACTATATACCCACTGCACAGCTGCGGTAATTTCTGGTAAAAGCGCATATTGGGTTTGTTTCACTTAAAAAAGCTTACTATATACCCACTGCACAGCTGCAGTAATTTCTGGTGAAAGCGCATATTGGGCTTGTTTCAGTAAAAAAAGCGTAATACATACACATTGCTTTGTTGCAGTAATTTCTGGTGAAAGCGCATAGTGGCCTTGTTTCTGTAAAAAAAGCATAATATATACATACTGCTCTGTTGCAATAATGTATGGCGAAAAAAGATAGTGGCCTTGTTTCACAAAAAATTGTAATATATACACACTGCTCCGAGACTAGGATTGCACAAACACAGCAATTGAACCCGAAAGCCTGATGAAGGGCACAGGAAACGTTGCTTTTGTATGAACTTGCAATCCGGCTAAAATAAATTCACACGTATTTGCAAATGAAATAATCTGGTGTGCTGTCAAAATTTATATGAAAGTCTTACCTAGTCCTTGAAGGGGAGACGGGGACATTACCTTGACGAGCACCCTATATAGCCCCATAAGCTGCAATATATATCCACTGCACAGTTTCAGTAATTTCTGTTGAAGGCGCATATTGGGCTTGTTTCAGTAAAAAGCGTTATGTCTACACACTGCTCTGTTGCAGTAATTTCTGTTGAAACCGCATAGTGGCATGGTTTATTTAAAATAAGCGTAATATATATACACTGCTCTGTTGCAGTAATTTCTGTTGAAAGCACATAGTGGCCTGGTTTATTTAAAATAAGCGTAATATATACAGATTGCTCTTTTGCAGTAATTTATGGTAAAAACGCATATTGGCCTGGTTTATTTTTAAAAGCTGTATATATATACACACTGCTCTGTCGCAGTAATTTCTGAGTGAAAGCGCATATCGTATGTACACAAACCAACTGTAAGGTGGCATGAAGCAGGATGTGCTCAACGCAAAAATGCAGTTGTGCATATATATACAGTGGAGCAGATCCTGCACTTGTGGCCCGTTGCTAATGGTGATGCCCAGCAAAAATGCATACGGTGGAGGATGCCCGCAGCAGACCACAAGTACCACAATAGACATCCTGCTCCCCTGTATATATATGCAGAACTGCATTTTTGGGTTGAGCACATCCTGCTTCATGCCACCTTTCAGTTGGTTTGTGTATATATAATTTTTTGAAGGTGTATAAACTCCAATGTAAATGTAGCCTGTTTTCCATCCACAGGCTACATTTAGGTGCACCTGTGAGGCCTGGGCCATATCAGCCAGTCTTGGGTGGGGTTCACAGCCCTCTCCCCCCTCCCATTGCAGGCATGGTCACATGCTGGAGGTAACTGAGGAGTCTGCTGTGAGTCGGCCTAATACATTCCTGTAATTTTGCCCACTGGTCCCTGGTATTGCCCATATGGCACAGGTAGGTGAGTGTTAGGTCCCGAGTCACTTGAGAGACCTTGGCGTGGTGCTCGGGCTTAAGACATGTCCTCCACTGTAGGACATGTTGACTAACCTCTCAATTTTAACATCAGTTTGAGGGCTTAGTAAGACTGCAGTGTGCACCTGTTTTGTCATTTGTTATTGCTATATTGTTATATTATTTATTACATCCACACTATTGCCCTCTTGTGTAGGATGTCTATTGTGGTACTTGTGGTCCGCTGCAGGCATCCTCCACCGTATGCATTTTTGCTGGGGATCGCCATTAGCAACGGGCCACAAGTGCAGGATCTACCTGTGAGGCCTGGGCCATATCAGCCAGTCTTGGGTGGGGTTCACAGCCCTCTCCCCCCTCCCATTGCAGGCATGGTCACATGCGGGAGGTAACTGAGGATTCTGCTGTGAGTCGGCCTAATACATTCCTGTAATTTTGCCCACTGGCCCCTGGTATTGCCCATGTGGCACAGGTAGGTGAGTGTTAGGTCCCGAGCTACTTGAGAGACCTTGGCGCAGTGCTCGGGCTTAAGGCATATCCTCCACTGTAGGACATGTTGACTGACCTCTCAATTTTAACATCAGTTTGAGAGCTTAAGGCTGGGTTCACATGGTGCAAAAAAGTGAATTTCGGCATTTTGAAGCAGCTCTGACTTTCTGAGCACCTGTCATATTTCTTCAGGTGTTAGAATGCCAGGAAAGTATAAATACCCCCCAAATGACACCATTTTAGAAAGAAGACACCCCAAAGTATTCACGGAGGGGAATGGTGAGTTCATGTATCATTTCATTTTTTTTCACAAGTTAGCAGAAAATTAGACTTTCTGAGGAGAAAAAATATATAATAAAGTTTCCATTTGTGCTAACTTCTGGCAAAAAAAAAAAAAATATCAGACGGACTCCCTATGCCCCTCAGTGAATACCTTGGGGTGTCTACTTTTCGAAATGGGGTCGTTTGTGGGGTGTGTTTACTGTTCTGCCATTTTGGGCGGGGCTAAATTGGGAGCAGCCATGTAAAACCTAAAGGTACTCGTTGGAATTTTGGCCCCTTTGCACACCCAGGCTGCAAAAAAGTGTCACTCATGTAGTATCGCTGTACTCAGGAGAAGTAGGGCAATGTGTTTTGGGGTGTATTTTTACATATACCCATGTTGGGTGAGAGAAATATCTCTGTAAACTGACAACTTTGTATAAAAAAATTTAAAAAGTTGTCGTTTACAGAGATATCTTTAGGATTTCACAGGGCATTTTTACGCATTTAGATTCCAGACTTCTTCTCACGCTTTAGGGGCCCCTAAAATGCCAGGACAGTATAAATATCCCACATATAACCCCATTTTGGAAAGAAGACATCCCAAGGTATTCCGTGAGGGGTATAGTGAGTTCATGTAAAATTTTATTTTTTGTCACAAGTTAGTAGAATATGAGACTCTATAAAAAAAAAAAAAAAATATATCAATTTCTGCTAACTTGTGCCAAAAAATAAAAATTCTGTGAACTCGCCATTCCCCTCACAGAATACCTTGGGGTGTCTTCTTTCCAAAATGGGGTCACTTGTGGGGTATTTATACTGCCCTGGCATTTAGAGACCTAAGCATGAGAATCCAAATGCGTAAAAATGCCCTGTGAAATCCTAAAGGTACTCATTGGTTTTAGGGCCCCTTTGCGCATCTTGGCTGCAAAGAAGTGACACACATGTGGTATTGCCGTACTCAGGAGAAGTAGAGCAATGTGTTTTGGGGTTTATTTTTACATATACCTATACTGTGTGTGAGAAATATCGCTGTAAACGATAACTTTTTACATTTTTTTATTCAAAGTTGACAATTTACAGAGATATTTCTCTCACCCAGCATGGGTATATGTAAAAATACACCCCAAAACACATTGCCTCACTTCTGCTGAGTACGGCGATACCCATTTGTGACCCTTTTGCAGCCAAGATGCCAAGGGCCCAAATTCAATGAGTACCTTTTAGGAAGGGCATTTTTACGCATTTTTCTTCTCACGCTTTAGGGCCCCTAAAATGTCAGGGCAGTATAAACAGTGGTGTAGCTACCAGGGAAGCAGGAGAAGCAGCTGCTTCGGGGCCCGGGCTGACAAGGGGCCCGGCGCCTGGCAGAGTGTCAAGTTTCTTGATTAGTTAATAAGTTTTTCAGACAGGCCCCTTAACATACAGGCAGTGCGCCTGTCCCTTCTCCCACCCTCTCTCTCCCATGCATCTTACTGCAAGCCCGGCACAGTGCAGGAATCCAGCCGATGTGTTCCTATTGTAATTTGCCCCGCCCACCAAGTTCCAGGAGGAACAGCAGGCAGGAGGAACATGCGGCAGGCAAGAGAAGCACATTGCACTATTGCAAGCTTTTCAGGTATGTCTGTGCCCACTGCCTGTGTGCCCCCCTTGTCAGCACAGCCCCTGACCCCTGTCTGTGCCTCTCCCACAGTGATCAAAGCCTCTGGCTAGAGAAGAAACAGCTTGTCAGAGAAATCAATAAATATTCATGTGAAGAAGTGTCCCGGTAAAACCTTAGGTTCCATAGTGTTCGTACAGATTCTTATCTATACAGAGCTGCTGCATACACTGACCTTGTACTGATAACACAGGCATGGCAGCCTCTGAAGTTAACCCTTCCTGCTCCTCACTGCTTGTCCTTATGAGTGCCATTACCATGTCCTGGTGGAGTCCTCCTGACTCCTGTGTGACCCTTCTGTGCTGGGCTCCATCATTCTCCACAACTGCAGTTCCCTTTCTCCTTGACCTCTCCCTCATAGAGTGTACCAGACTCACACCAGTCTGATAAATACCCCTGGCCCCTGTATGCCCCTCCCTGGCCCTTGTCTCTGTGCCCTGGCCTGTGCCCCCTGGCCCCTGTCTGCGCCCCTGGGCCCTGGCCCTTATTTCTATTCCCTCCATGACCCTTGTCTGCTCCCCTGGCCCTTATCTGTGCCCCCTTGGCCTTTCTCTGCTCCCCTGTGTGCACCTCCTGGCCCTTGTCTGTGCTCCCTTGGCCACTGTGTGTGCCACCCTGGTCCTTTCAGTGAAGCCCCTGGTCCTTATCTGCATCCCCCTGGCCTTTGTCTGCGCGCCCCCGCCCTTGTCTGCACCCCCTGCTTGCTGTTCTGCCATCTACTACTGCTTGTTTTGTTACTCAAATATGCAGAGAGTGTGCACTTCTATGTGCCATAATAAGCACTAGTACATGGCGGAACAGCGGGCAGATAGGGAGGCTGCCATGTAGCTATAGACAGTATCACCCCCTTCCCAATGTTTTATATAAAGAAGTCTATTAACACTGGATTTTGGGTATAGAGATGAGGACATGGGCTGCTAGATCACAGCTAGCACATCTGCAATATCCAGTCCCCATGTGCCAAAAAGGATTTTAAAGATATGCAAATTAACCTTAGATGAGTCCTGCTTGAGATAGAAGTCCAGCGAAGGAGCCCAGCACCGCCCCATCCTCCGAATCACGAAGCTAGAGCTCCTTAATCTCGCGATGTGCGTGTGCTAGCTCGGCATGGTGTTCCTTCCCTGTGCTGGCATCAGCCTTTAGGGAATGAACTGCGCATGCGCTGGCTCGTGCATCGCAAGATTACGGCACTCTAGCTTCGTGGCGGCGGGAGAGCAAGGAGGAGATTCGGAGGATGGGGGCGGTGCTGGGCTCCTTCGCTGGACTCCTCTCTCAAGCAGGACTCATCTAAGGTTAATTTGCATATCTTTAAAATCCTTTTTGGCACAATAAAAGAACAGAGAGCTATGGGGACTGGATATTGCGGATGTGCTAGCGGCCATCTAGCAGCCCATGTCCCCAGCTCTATACCCAAAATCCAGGTGACAGGGCCCCCACAACAGTATTATACAATGACATTACATGACAGACAGTGTGTGTGTATATATATGTATATAGAAAAGAGAAAATTAAGGAACAACACACTGTTTTAGGTGGGTGCAAAAATCCAGCCAAGGACCGACTACTCAAGTCCGCTGTAGTAGATGCTAGAAACTGACGGCAGCGCTCCACTGGAGTGGAGTGCTGCCGTCCGTTCTCGCATCTATATATATATATATATGTATTATATAGGAAAAGGATGGTGTGGCAGCCTAGTCTGGTCTAGATCGTGTCTAGCCAAAGGAGTGGGGTTTACACAGGAGGAGAGAGTTGGGGGGCCCATACAAAAATTTGCTTTGGGGCTCAGTCACTTCTAGGTACGCCCTGAGTATAAATACCCACATGTGACCCCATTTTGGAAAGAAGACACCCCAAGGTATTCCATGAGGGGCATGGCGAGTTCATAGAAGATTTTTTGGCACAAGTTAGCGGAAATTGATTTTTTATTATTTTTCTCACAAAGTCTCCCTTTCCGCTAACTTTTGACTAAAAGTTTAATTTTCATGGACTCATTATGCCCTCAGCGAATACCTTAGGGTGTCTTCTTTCCAAAATGGGTCACATGTGAGGTATTCATACTGCCCTGGCATTTTAGGGACCCTAAAGTGTGAGAAGAAAAATGTGTAAAAATGCCCTCCTAAAAGGTACTCATTGGAATTTGGGCCCTTTGAGCATCTTGGCTGCAAAAAGGGTCACAAATGTAGTATCACCAGTACTCAGCAGAAGTAGGGCAATGTGTTTAGGGTGTATTTTACATATACCTATGCTGGGTGAGAGAAATATCTCTGTAAATTGTCAACTTTGAATAAAAAAATGTAAAAAGTTATCGTTTACAGCGATATTTCTCACACACAGTATAGGTATATGTAAAAATACACCCCAAAACACATTGCTCTACTTCTCCTGAGTACGGCAATACCACATGTGTGACACTGTTTTGCAGCCAAGATGCGCAAAGGGGCCCTAAAACCAATGAGTACCTTTAGGATTTCACAGGGCATTTTTACGCATTTGGATTCTCATGCTTTAGGGCCCCTAAAATGCCAGGGCAGTATAAATACCCCACAAGTGACCCCATTTTGGAAAGAAGACACCCCAAGGTATTCTGTGAGGGGCATGGCGAGTTCACAGAGTTTTACAAAGTCTCATATTCCACTAACTTGTGACAAAAAATAAAATTTTACATGAACTCACCATACCACTCACGGAATACCTTGGGGTGTCTTCTTTCTAAAATGGGGTCTCCGCAATCATTACACGTATGGCCAGCATTAGGAGTTTTTGCGATTCTTCTTATATTGCGGGTAATGAGATTTTTTTTTCCGTTCAGCCTCCTGGCTAAAAAAAAAACATGAACGGCACAGATTTTTTCATTCGCATCGATCAAGGTGGATGAAAAAATCTCTGCCAAAATCAGTGACTGCGGTGCGGTGGGCTGGGCGCTAGCTACCTAACAAGTAGCTAACTGGGGGTGATAATGGACCCTTATGCCCCATTCACACGTCTGCAATTCTGTTTGCGGAACGGAATTGCGGACCCATTCATTTCTATGGGGACAGACTTTGTCCTGCTCGGATCCGGAATTACGGATCCGCGCTTCCGGGTCTGCATTTCCGTTCCGCAAAAATATAGAACATCTCCTATTCTTGTCCGCAATTGCGGACAAGAAAATGCATTTTCTATATAGTTCTGGCAATGTGCGGATCTGCAAAATGCGGAAAGCACATTGCCGGTGTCCGTGTTTTGAGGATCTGTGATCTGCAGATCTGGATCTCGGACCGGAATCCACGGATCCACAAAACACATATGGACGTCTGAATGGAGCCTTACAAGGGGTGTGATCAATGACAGGGGGTGATCAGTGACAGGGGGTGATCAGGGAATCTAGATAGGGTGATCAAGGGGTTAACAAGGGGTTAATAAGCGAGGGCGGGTGGGGGGTTAGTGTAGTGTTTGGTGCAACTTTACATAGCTACCTGGTCCTCTGGTGGTCGATCCCAGTAAATAGGACCACCAGAGGACCAGGTAGCAGGTATATCAGACGCTGTTAACAAAACAGCGTCTGATATACCTCTTTGATGCGATTTAATTCGCATCTACAGCTTGATCATCGCTGGCAGGCTGTAGTTAAACTCCTGAGACGCGCGGCACTGTGAACGCGCGTGCGCATGCGCGCACGTTCACAGGAAATCTCGCGTCTCGCGAGATGACGCGCCGATGCGTCAGATCAGAACTACAGGACCACCCGCTGGATGCATCCGTGCGTTAGGCGGTCCTGTAGTGGTTAAAAAGCGTAATATATACCCACCGCACAGTTGCAGTCATTTCTGTTGAAAGCGCATATTGGTCTTGTTTCGGGTAAAAAAAGCATAATATATACATACTGCTCTGTTGCAGTAATTTCTGTTGAAAGCACATAGTGGCCTGGTTTTTTTAAAATAAAAAAGTGCATATTGGGCTTGTTTCAGTAAAAAAAAACGTAATATATACATACTTCTCTGTTGCAATAATTTCTGGTGAAAGAAGATAGTGGACTTGTTTCACAAAAAATTGTAATATATACACACTGCTCTGTCGCAGTAATTTCAGGTGAAAGTGCATACTGGTCTGGTTTATTTAAAATAAGCGTAATATATACAGTAATTTCTGGTAAAAGTACATATTGGGCTTGTTTCAATAAAAAAAGCGTAATATATACACACTGCTCTTTTGCAGTAATTTATGTTGAAAGCGCACAGTGGCCTGGTTTTTTTAAAATAAGCGTGATATATACACACTGCTCTGTTGCAGTAATTTCTGGTGATAGCGCATATTGGGCTTGTTGCACTTAAAAAATCACAATATACCCACTGCACAGTTGCAATAATTTCTGGTGAAAGGCATAGTGGCCTTGTTTTAGTTAAAAAAAAAGCTTAATATACACACACTGCTCTGTTGCAGTAATTTCTGGTGAAAGAGTGTATTGGCCTACTTCAGTTCAACAAGAAATATATTTTCTCCCGTCAGTTCAGCAGTTATTTCATACACAGCGTTGACATTTGTTGTTATTTTTTGTTTAAACCATTTATTGCCAGTTCATTACAATAACAAAAAAATATAAGCAGCTCACATTTTGGTGTTATTAGCAATAAAAGTGTTTGCCAATTTGCCATCTGAAATAAATGAAAGCAAAAAATATATGCAGTTAACTTTTCCTGTTATTTTCACTGAAATTATATATTGGCCTTTTTCAGTCGAATACGAGAAATATATACGCAGGTTACGTTTGTTTTTATTTGCACTATAATAATTTAGTGGCCTATTTCAGTCCAAAACAATAAATATATAGCAAGTTCATGTTTAGTTGTATTTGTGCTAAAAGTGGTTAGTGGCCTATTTCTGTCAAAAAAGAGATATATATTGTGGGCTTTTAGTTTTTTATTATTTGCTTAATTATATTAGTTCAGCAAAAAGTATGTCAGACAGAGAAGTGCCAGGCCAAGCACAGAGGAGTGGCAGTGGCCTAAATGTTTCTGGCGCAGGCAGAGCTTGCAGCAAACTAAGGGGGCGTGGCAGCAGGAGTCGTAGCGAGAGGCCTGAGCTCCAGGTGTCATCTACTGGTCGTGTCTTGACAAGCAACCCAGTGGTTAATGATTGGTTAACTCGGTCATCCAATTCATCCCAAGTGACATTGACACCCACAGCCAAGGGTCATGGGTTAGCCAGACACAACCCTTAGTTGATAAGCCCTGTGTCCTCACCTGTCCTAAAACTTCCTCTGTCCTCTGCTTTTCCATCAGCCACAGAAGTACTATCTGTTGTGGGCTCAGCTCTACTATTCAGCAAGGATGACCTACTCGAGGACAGTCGGCGATCTCTCTTCTCTCTTCAAGCTTTAGCTGTAGTCTACTGGTCAGCCAAGATTTGCAGGAGACATCCGCCGCTTCCCCCATTGGTTGGGCATGCAGTGATGAGGAGAGTGGTGTGGGAGGTGGTGTGGAGAGCGGTCAGACTCCTGACCCAGAGATCGTTGAGAAGGACACCAGTGACATGATGAAGAAGCCGATCGCACTTGGGAGCTGGGAGAACAAGAGGCTTCATCATCGGGAGAAGCGGGTGGCAGCTTGCCCACAAGACAGTGGCTGAGCCAGCAGGGTGGCAGCGTGGCAGTGAGTCGGCATGGTGGCAGCAGTGGGAGGTCGGCAGCCAAACAGGCCCGTGGTAGACCACCATCTTCACAGGAGCCTAGCTGCCCGGAAAGGAAAGGTGCACAGGTTTACGCAAGTAGAAGCACTAGCAGTCAGTTAGTGCGGAGTGTTGGGGGGAAAATCAGCTACTTTGTGGTGTGCATTTTTTAGTCAAGATTCTGGAGGAGGTGAACATGGCCATATGTCGAATCTGTGGGCAGAAGGTTAGGAGTGGCCAGGGGGCTAATGTTGGCACCACTTCCCTGAGATAACGTATGCAACAACACCACAAAGTTGTCTAGGACAATCGTGACTCTGATGTGGCTTTCCAGCGTACCGCAGCAGCCGCTACATCACCTAATGGCACGCACCCCATTGCAGGCAGTCAAGGCTCCACTGGCTAAGCAGAGGGGAGCTGTCTGTCTGTCCCATCGTCTGCTGGTCCTGAAGCTACTGCTCCTCCTCCTTCTACTCCTCGTCAGTCATTACGGCAGTAATCAATCTCTGAAGCGATGGCCAAGAGACAGCAGTATGCATGCATGCATCCAATGGCGCAAAAGCTGAACGTGCTCCTGGCCAAGTTGCTGGTGCTGCAGTCCCTCCCTCCCACTATGTCTTCGGGATGAACAATGTCATTCCACTGCTTCATGTCCTGGAACAGATGCTGGTGAATATGGCTTGTCAGGGTACTGGAGACGCCCAGATCTCATGGCCACATGAGCCCTGTGGGGGCTGAACTGGAAGAGGAGGAGGAGGAGGGGGAGGAGGGACATTTTTGCACAGGAAATATGTAGCCAGATGAGTGGTTTTTCTACTGAGGTGACAGGAGAGGAGGAACAGGAGCAGCCGGAGGAGCAAGAGGGCGATGAGGAAGACAAGGCAGAGGACCCAGACACACCGTGGCAGTATGCAGTGGAGATGGAGGCAGGGAATCCCTCAGAGACACTTGCACAAATGGCCTGCTGCATGCACAGTTTTTTGCTTAGTGAAAGCAGAATTGTCACCATTCGGCAGAGGGATGACTTCTGGCTCTGCACCATGTTGGACCCTCGCTACCGGTCCAAAATGGGGGTCTTTTATACACCCACTGAGAGGGAGGACAAAATGAAGTACTGCCACCTTCAGACTCTGTCATTTTGCCCCTCTGTAGGCGTGGATCAGGCATGATTTTAACCCACCGATGCATGATGCATCAGATTAGACCATCCATCTCCACACTATGTCTCCTTGCCACTTTGTGGCCTACTCATACTGCAGTCTCCACACTATGTCTTCTTGCCACTTTGTGGCCTACTCATGCTGCCATCTCCACACTATGTCTCCTTGCCAATCTGTGTTATCATGCTGCTGCTGTTGCTGCCATCTTCACACTGTGTCTCCTTGCCAATCTGTGTTATCATGCTGCTGCTATTGCCGCCATCTCCACACTTTGTCACCTTGCCAATCAGTGTTATCATGCTGCTGCTGTTGCTGCCATCTCCACACTATGTCTCCTTGCCAATCTGTGTTATTATGCTGCTGCTGTTGCTGCCATCTACATACTATGTCACCTCACTAATCTTTGTTCTCATGCTGCTGCAATCTCCACACTATGTCACCATGCCATTCTGTGTTATCATGCTGCTGACATCTCCACACTATGTCTCCTTGCAACTTTGTGGCCTGCTGATGCTGCCATCTACACACTATGTCTCCTTGCCACTTTGTGGCCTACTCATGCTGCCATCTCCATACTATGTCTCCTTGCTAGAGATGAGCGACCACCTGGAAGTTTTGTTCGGAAGTTCGGCCGAACTTCCGAAATGTTCGGGTTCGGGATCCGAACTCGACCCAAACTTTATCCGGAACCCAAACCCCATTGAAGTCAATAGGGACCTGGAACTTTTAGGCACTAAAAAGGCTGTAAAATAGTCCAGGAAAGGGCTAGAGGGCTGCAAAAGGCAGCAAAATGTAGGTAAATCCCCTGCAAACAAATGTGAATAGGGAAATGAATTAAAATAAAATAAAATAAATAAAAATTAACCAATATCAATTGGAGAGAGGTCCCACAGCAAGGAATCATGCGTCATATCACCCACCACTGGAGAAGGCCACTTTCAGTTATTTCGGACCCAGCACCCAGACAGAGGAGAGCGGTCCCACAGCAAGTAATCATGCGTCATTTCACCCACCACTGGAGAAGGCCACTTTCAGTTATTTCGGCCCAGCACCCAGCCCGAGGATACAGGTCCCATAGCAAGGAATCATGCGTCATATCACCCACCACTGGAGAAGGCCACTTTCAGTTATTTCAGCCCCAGCACCTAGACAGAGGAGAGAGGTCCCACAGCAAGGAATCATGCGTCATATCACCCACCACTGGAGAAGGCCACTTTGAGTTATTTCGGACCCAGCACCCAGACAGAGGAAAGTGGTTCCACAGCAAGGAATCATTCATCATTTCACCCACCACTGGAGAAGGCCACTTTCAGTTATTTATGCCAAACCACCCAGACAGAGGAGAGAGGTCCCACAGCAAGGAATCATGCATCATATCACCCACCACTGAGAAGGCCACTTTTAGTTATTTCGGCCCAGCACCCAGATAGAGGAGAGAGGTCCCACAGCAAGGAATCATGCGTCATATCACCCACCACTGGAGAAGGCTACTTTCAGTTATTTCGGAACCAGCACCCAGACAGAGGAGAGAGGTCCCACAGCAAGAAATCATGCGTCATATCACCCACCACTGGAGAAGGCCACTTTCAGTTATTTCTGACCCCAGCACCCAGACAGAGGAGAGGTTCATTCAACTTTGGGTTGCACCGCAAGATCATGGTAAAGTTAAAAAATGAGGATTCAATAAAGAAGTGCCCGGAGTACAAGAATACATGGTTGAGGGGAGGCAGTTATAAATGTCTATTCTGCACAAGGGAGGCACAGGTCCTGTGGGATCCATGCCTGGTTCATTTTTATGAACGTCAGCTTGTCCACGTTGGCTTTGGACAGGCGGCTGCGTTTGTCAGTAATGACGCCCTGCCGTGCTGAATACATGTTCAGACAAAACGCTGGCCGCCGGGCAGGCTAGCACCTCCAAGGCATAAAATGCTAAGTTGAATGGGGCCGAACCATCAGTCAGTACGTGGAGGGTGTGCAGACGTACTGTTCAACCATGATAGTGAAATGCTGCCTCCTGCTAACACGTTCCGTGTCAGGTGGTGGTGCAGTTAGCTGTGGTGTGGACAGGGCTGGCCTTAGGTCATCAGGCGCCCTGTGCGAGGTAATCTTGTGCCGCCCCCTTCCCCCGCTCGCCCACCCAGGTTACAAAAAGACGGTGCTATCATTAAATAATTTTCCCTCACACTGTATCATCAATAAATAATTTGCCCCCACACTGTGCCATCCATTAATTTGCCCCCACACTGTGCCATCCATTAATTTGCCCCCACACTGTGCCATCCATTAATTTGCCATGGTAATCATTCAGAAAAAGCAAAACGTCGGATCCGCGATGCGCCGAAACAACGTTAGCTTAAGGCTGGATCCGGATTAATGCCTTTCAATGGGCATTAATTTCGGATCCGTCCTTCCGGCTTGCTTTCTGGATTTTTGGCCGGGCAAAATCCGCAGCATGCTGCAGATTTTGCTACGGCTAAAAACGTGTCAGTACTGAACTGAAGACATCCTGATGCATCCTGAACGGATCTCTCTCCATTCAGAATGCATAGGGATAATACTGATCAGTATCTTTCCGTCCTAGAGCCGAGAACGGAACTCTAGGACGGAAAGATAAAACACAGATGTGAAAGGGGTCTAAAATATTTTATCAGGGCCCCTGAGACGGAATATTATATACAGTGGCAGTACAGACAGTGTAGGAAACGGATGGAACAGCTGCCGGGCCTGGTCTGAGAGAGATCTTTACTAGCCACAGGAATCGGGGCCGCATGAAAGGAAGGGACTGCGAAAAAATTACTGGGGAGGGGGCCCATTCAAAAATTTGCTGTGGGACCCTGTCATTTGTGGCTATGCCACTGTTACCACCTACCTAACAGCTGCGTTGTGATTCACAGGGGTCATCATTCATTACCTCCTACCCGTACCCAACAGTTGCGCTGTGTGATGTCACTCACCTTGACAGTTGACAGTGGCGGTGTCCTGCAGCTCCTGTCCTCCGTTTTTCTCACTGTCTCCCTGGACTGGTCTTGCTGGGCTAGCGTGGTCCTGGCTCAGTGGCTTCACTCTCCTCCAGTCCTCCTGCTGCTGCTAGGCCTCTGCTCACTGCTCTGTACAGTGCACTAGGCTAGCTCCAAGTCCTCTGCTTATCACCAGCACCAAGCAGGATACTTATACTCAGTCTGACAGTCTCTCTGAGGCTCTGGCTGGGCCTCCTGTCACGCCCCCTGAACTTGCAGACGTGCAACTTTGCAGAGGGCAGTGGCGGCGGCATACACAGTAAGGCAGCAGACTGAGGAGGAGGAGGGGAGGGATGGGCGGGATGTACGGGACCCGGCGGCACCGCGCTGTCACAAGTGAGGGACAGGGGAAAAAAGCCGGTCAGAATGTAGCTGCAGGGGGCGCCCGGCCCTGAAGCTGCGCCTACTACTTGATGAGATTAGCGCAGCAGGAGACACAGAGACTCAGAAAGTCTCAGAACATAATTGCAGTCGGTCACGCGGAATTTAATGGTATTATACTGTGTGCGAGGTGTGTCGGCCGCCCAGGCGCCCTGTTGTCATGGCGCCCTATGCGGCCCGCAGCTCGCACACCCCAAAGGCCGGCCCTGGGTGTGGAGACAAAACTTTTCCACTTTCTGCCATGCTAACCCTGCCCTCATAGGAGCTGGCCGAGACACAGCTGCGTTGGCGACCTCTTGCTCCTCCTTTGCCTTCGCCTTGGGCTTCCACCTTTTCCCTTGGACATTTGGGAATGCTCTCAGGAGCGCGTCTTCCAGCGTGCGCTTGTACTCGCGCATCTTCCTATCAGTGCAGGAAGTAAGGTGGGCACATTGTCTTTGTACCGGGATCCAGCAGGGTGGAAATACAGTAGTCCGCACACGTTAAAATGTGCGCAACTCTGCTGTCGTTGCGCAGGCACTGCAGCATGTAGTCGCTCATGTGTTCCAGGCTCCCCAGAGGTAAGGACAAGCTGTCCTCTGTGGGAGGCGTATCGTCATCGTCCTCCGTATCCCCCCAGCCACGCACCAGTGATGGGCCTGAGCTGTGTCGGGTGCCACCCCGCTGTGAACCTGCTTCATCCTCATCCTCTTCCACCCTGTCCTCATCCGCCTCGTCCTCCAATAGTGGGCCCTGGCTGGCCACATTTGTACCTGGCCTCTGCTATTGCAAAAACCTCCTCTGAGCCACTTCTAACAGACTGGCCTGAAAGTTGTAAAAATGACCCTCATCCTCCTCCTCCTCCTCTTCCTGGGCCACCTCCTCTTCCACCATCACCCTAAGCGTTTTCTCGAGGAGACATAGAAGTGGTATTGTAACGCTGATAACGGTGTCATCGCCACTGGCCATGTTGGTGGAGTACTCGAAACAGCGCAACAGGGCACACAGGTCTCGCATGGAGGCCCAATCATTTGTGGTGAAGTGCTGCAGTTCCGCAGTGCGACTGACGCGTGCGTGCAGCAGCTGAAACTCCACTATGGCCTGCTTCTGCTCGCACAGTCTCTCCAGCATGTGCAAGGTCGAGTTCCACCTGGTGGGCACATCGCATATGAGGCAGTGAGCAGGAAGTCCGAGTTCCGCTGTAGCGCTGACAGGCAAGCAGCGGCAGGACGTGAACGCCGGAGCGAGCACAGACAGCCCGCACTGTATGCAGCAGCTCTGACATGTCGGGGTAGTTATGAATGAACTTCTGCACCACCAAATTCAGCACATGCGCCAGGCAAGGGATGTGCGTATAACCGGCTAGTCCCAGAGCTGCGAAGAGATTTCACCCATTATCGCACACCACCAGGCCGGGCTTGAGGCCCACCGGCAGAAACCACTCGTCGGTCTGTTGTTCAATACCCTGCCACAACTCCTGCGCGGTGTGGGGCCTGTCCCCAAACATATGAGTTTCAGAATGGCCTGCTGACGTTTACCCGGGCTGTGCTGAAGTCGGTGGTGAAGGTGTGTGGCTGACTGGATGAGCTGGTGGAAGCAGAGGAGCAGGAAGCCGAGTAGGAGGAGGAGGCTACAGGAGGCAAAGAATGATGCCCCTACGATCCTTGGCGGCGGAAGGACGTGCGCCGAGGAACTCTCCGCCTGGGGCCCAGTCGCCACTAAATTTACCCAGTGTGCAGTTAGGGAGATATAGCGTCACTGTCCATGCTTACTGGTCCACGTATCTGTGGTTAGGTGGACCTTGCCACAGATGGCATTGCGCAGTGCACACTTGATTTTATCGGATACTTGGTTGTGCAGGGAAGGCATGGCTGTCTTGGAGAAGTAGTGGCGGCTGGGAACAACATACTGTGGGAAAGCCATGGACATCAGCTGTTTGAAGCTGTCTGTGTCCACCAGCCTGAATGACAGCATTTCAAAGGCCAGTAGGTTAGAAATGCTGGCATTCAGGCCCAAGGCCTGAGGGTGGCTAGGTGGGAATTTACGCTTTCTCTCCAAGGTTTGTGAGATGGAGAGCTGAACGCTGCCGTGTGACATGGTGGAGATGCTTGGTGACGCAGGTGTGGTGTTTGGTGGGCGGCAGGTGCCAACGTTCCTCCCGAGGCGGAGGAACAGGCCGAGGCAGCAGCAGAAGAGGGAGCAGGGAGAGCCTGAGTGAGTTCCTTGTTTTTAAGGTGTTTACTCCACTGCAGTTCATGCTTTGCATGCAGATGCCTGGTCATGCAAGTTGTGCTAAGGTTCAGAACGTTAATGCCTCGCTTCAGGATCTGATGGCACAGCGTGCAAACACTAGGGTCTTGTCGTCAGCACATTGTTTAAAGAAGTGCCATGCCAGATAACCCATTGAAACTGCCTTTGAGTTGCTCGGTCCCTGGTGGAGGTGGCCAGTAGCAGGCGAACTCTCTTGGCGGCGGCTGGTCTGCTTTTGCCCCCTGCTCCCTCTTTAGCTATGCTGTTGGCTCGGTCTCACCACTGCCTCTTCCTCTGAACTATGAAAGTCAGTGGCACGACCTTCATTCCATGTGGGGTCTAGGACCTCATCGTCCCCTGCATCGTCCTTCACACAGTCTTCCTCCCTGACCTCCTGTTCGGTCTGCACACTGCAGAAAGACGCAGCAGTTGGCACCTGTGTTTCGTCATCATCAGAGACGTGCGGACTCCGATGAAGAGGCATTCCCATGTCCTCATCATCAGGAAACATCAGTGGTTGTGCATCAGTGCATTCTATGTCTTCCACCACTGGGGAAGGGCTAGGTGGATTCCCTTGGGAAACCCTGCCAGCAGAGTGTTCAAACGGCATAAGAGATTGCTGCATAACTTGAGGCTCTGACAGTTTTCCTGATATGCATGGGGGTGATGTGACAGACTGATGGGCTTGGTTTTCAGGCGCCACCTGTGCCCTTTCTGCAGAAGACTGGGTGGGAGATAATGTTGTGAACGTTCTAGATCCACTGTCGGCCACCCAATTGACTAGCGCCTATACCTGCTCAGGCCTTACCATCCTTAAAACGTCATTGGCCCCACCAAATATCGCTGTAAATTCTGGCGGGTACTGGAACCTGAGGTAGTTGGTTCACTAGGACGTATGGCTGTGGCAGAATGGCCACGTCCTCTCCCAGCACCAGAGCGTCCACTAACACCACCACGACCGCATCCGCGTCCCTTACTAGATGTTTTCATCATTGTTGCCGTTCACCAAGCACCACAATAAGAAAAAAATATTTTGCCCAATGTAGTGATTTCAAATTCAGGTATTTTTTTACAGGCACCTAACACTACCTGCCTATTTATTTATGTAGCGTATTACACTAATCCAGGCACAGCAGTAACCACTGATTTAGGGGAATATCTCTTTTAGGGCTAGTATTTAGGCCCTGGATGAAAGGTATCCTTTTATGGACAGATTTACACTTGGCCTGCAACAGCTGGAACACCAGATTCAGTGTATTGCTATTTTGGCAATTGAATTTCACCCCAGAACAAAATATACCGTTATGGACAGATTTAAACTAGGCATGCAACAGCTGGAACATCAGATTCAGGGTATTGCTTTTTGGTAATTGAATTTCACCCCAGAACAAAATATATCGTTTGCAGGACACTATGAAACCTGGCCAGCAACAGCTGAAACCACTGATTTATGGTATTGCTATTTTGGCAATTGAATTTCACCCCAGAACAAAATATATCCTTGTTATGGACACGATTGAAACTAGGCCAGCAACAGCTGGAACAACAGATTTATGGCATTGCTATTTTGGCAATTGAATTTAACCCCAGAACAAAATATATCCTTTGCAGGACACTATGAAACTTGGCCAGCCACAGCTGAAACCACTGATTTATGGTATTGCTATTTTGGCAATTGAATTTGCACCCCAGAACAAAATATATGTTTTTACGGACACTATGAAACTTGTCCAGCCACAGCTGAAACCACTGATTTATGGTATTTCTATTTGGCAATTGAATTTCACCCCAGAACAAAATATATAATTTGCAGGACAATATGAAACTTGGCCAGACACAGCTGAAACCACTAATTTATGGTATTGCTATTTTGGCAATTGAATTTCACCCCAAAACAAAATATACCCTGTTACGGACAGATTTAAACTAGGCCTGCAACAGCTGGAACACCAGATTCAGGGTATTGCTATTTTGGCGATTGAATTTCACCCCAGAACAAAACATACCCTTTTACGGACAGATTTAAACTAGGCCTGCAAAAGCTGGAACACCAGATTCAGGGTATTGCTATTTTGGCAATTGAATTTCACCCCAGAACAAAATATATCCTTTGCAGGACACTATTAAACTTGGCCAGCCACAGCTGAAACCACTGATTTATGGTATTGCTATTTTGGCAATTGAATTTCACCCCAGAACAAAATATATCCTTTGCAGGACACTATGAAACTTGGCCAGCCACAGCTGAAACCACTGATTTATGGTATTGCTATTTTGGCAATTTAATTTCACCCTAGAACAAATTATATGTTTTTGAGAACACTTTGAAACTTGGCCAGCCACAGCTAAAACCACTGATTTATGGTATTGCTATTTTGGCAATTGAATTTCACCCCAGAACAAAATATATAATTTGCAGAACAATATGAAACTTGGCCAGACACAGCTGAAACCACTGATTTATGGTATTGCTATTTTGGCAATTGAATTTCACCCCAGAACAAAATATATAATTTGCAGAACACTATGAAACTTGGCCAGACACAACTGAAACCACTGATTTATGGTATTGCTATTTTAGCAATTGAATTTAACCCCAGAACAAAATATATGTTTTGCGGACACTATGAAACTTGGCCAGCCACAGCTGAAACCACTGATTTATGGTATTGCTATTTTGGCAATTGAATTTAACCTCAGAACAAAATATATGTTTTTGCGGACACTATTATAGTTTGCCAGCCACAGCTGTGACACCAGACTTATGGTATTGCTATTTTGGCAATTGAATGTCACCCCAGAACAAAATATATGTTTTGCGGACACTATTATAGTTTGCTAGCCAGTGCTGGGACACCAGATTTAGGGGATGGCTATTTTGACAATTGAATTTCACCACAGAAAATAGTCTGTCCTTTGCCAGACAGCAGACAGTATGATACTTGGCTAGCCAAAGCTGGAACACCAGATTTAGGGGATTGGTATTTGGGCAATTGTATTTAACCCCTTAATAAAATATAGAAATTGCTATCCTGAGTTTCTAAACACAGAAATGCAACAGCACTCTGCAACCAGAACTCTGCCCAAGATAGAAGCTATAAGAGGACATTAGTGTACTAATCCACCATATCGCATGCAAACAGTGGAGACATTAGTTTACATTTTGATCAAAAGGTAGTAAGCCCACTCACCCCGTCACGGTTGTCTCCTAGAGTGGGTACTAATGCTAAATCTGACCTGTAATGGGCCATGACAGCCACATAAAATCCTCCTAACGCTAAATCTTACCTGTTATGGGCCACGACAGCCACATAAATCCTGAGTTTCTAGGGGTGACAATTAGCACAGCCAAGCCCCTGATGTAGGATATAGCAAAAAAAAAAAAACTAGTATTGATGGACTTGGTGGCAGCTTGTTCTGGTGCACCACAAGTGACAAAATGGCCACCGATCACCCCAGAAAATAAGTGACAGAAAAACACTCTGTGCAGACTAATAACCAGTGAGCAAGTAACTAGCAGAAGTTCAATCATTCACAGCTGTAGATCGATCACTTCATTAGGTGCTTTTGCTGACTTTTTCCTGCCTAATCTCGCCCTCACAGCAGCTGCGTCCTCTCCCTACACTAATCAGAGCAGTGTGACGTGCGGCGCTACGTGACTCCAGCTTAAATAAATGGCTGGGTCCCATGCTGCACTTGGCCAATCACAGCCATGCCATTAGTAGGCATGGCTGTAATGAGCTCTTAGGGCAAGAAGTAAAACGCTAGCTGATTGGCTGCTGTGCAGCCCTTCAGAAAGCGGGAAGTAATCGCCGAACAACAAACCCGAACTTTTTGAAAATGTTCGGGTTCGGGTCCGTGTCCCGAACACCCCAAAATTCGGTACGAACCCAAACTATTCTCGAACTGTTCGCTCAACACTACTCCTTGCCAATTTGTTGCCTACTCATGCTGCCATCTACACACTATATCACCTTGCCAATCTGTGGTGGTATCATGCTGCTGTTGTTGCTGCCATCTACGCCTTATGTCACCTTGCCAATCTGTGGTATCATGCTGCTGGTCTTAGACTGATCACCCGCCACACGATCTAATTTAGGGTTTGGAACCGATAAACCCAACTTGCTTTTGAGGGCTGCATTAATCTGCAGGTTACCGTCGTACAGTTCTACAGATAACTTTCCATCTCCATCTTTTTCAACAATCTGTGCCCATGTCTTTTGTCCACACTATGTCATCTTGCCACTCTGTGGCCTACTCATGCTACCACCACCTCCAGACTCTGTCATTGTGCCACTCTGTTGCCTTCTCATACTGCGGTGAACTCCACACTGTGTCATTGTGCCACTCTGTGGCCTCCTCATGCTGCTGCCAGCTTCAGACTCTGTCATTTTGCCCCTCCGTAGCCTTCTTGATACTAACACGGACATATAAGACTTAGTTAATACTTTAGTTATTTGATCAGTTTTGGCCCACGTGACTGACCAAATAAGTAAAGTGTGGCGACGCCTGTCATCTAATAGTGACGCCTGTCATATGCATGTCATCCTCACTGACAATATTATTTCAGTACCCCAGCACACTATCTATGTGTGTTACTGCAAGGCAAAGTGTTCTACACCCCTATAAAGGCTCTCTGTAGCCCGGAAATAGCAGTTTTTTAACCCGATTTGTCGCAAATATATTCGGATCAAAGCAAATTTTTTCTAAAATTTCGGGAACCAGCCGAATCGAATTTTTGCGAAATTCGCTCATCTCTAATTTCTTCCCGCTTTCTAAAGGGCTGCACAGCAGCCAATCAGCTAGTGTTTTACTACTTGCCCTAAGAAGCCATCACAGCCATGCCTACTAATGGCATGGCTGTGATTGGCCAAGTGCAGCATGTGAACCAGCCTCTATTTAAGCTGGAGTCAAGTAACGCAGGACTTCACTCTGCTCTGATTAGTGTAGGGAGAGGAGCACGCTTCTGTGAGGGCGAGATAAGGCATGGAAAAGTCAGCAAAAACACCTAATGAAGTGATCGATTTACAGCTGCTTGTTAATTGCTCACTGATTTTTAGGCTACACAGAGCATTTTTCTGTCACTTTGATCGGCAGCCATTTTATGTTTTGTGGTGCACCAGCACAAGCTGCCACCAAGTCCATTACTACTAGTTTTTTTTTTTGCTATATCCTACATCAGGGGCTTGGCCGTGCTTATTGTCACCCCTAGAAACTCAGGATAGAAATTTCTATATTTTATTAAGGGGTTAAATTCAATTGCCAAAATAGCAATACCGTAAATCTGGTGTCCCAGCAGTGGCTGGCCAAGTTTAATAGTGTCCGGCCAAGGATAGATAATTTTCTGGGGTGAAATTCAATTGCCAAAATGGCAATACCGTAAATCTGTTGTTCCAGCTATGACTGGACACGTTTCATAGTGTTCGTCATTGGATATATTATTTTCAGCGGTGAAATTCAGTTGCAAAAATAAAAATACCGTAAATCTGGTGTTCCAGTTATGACTGGACAAGTTTAATACTGTCCGGCAAAGGATTTATTATTATCTGGGGTGAAATTCAGTTGCCAAAATAGAAATACAGTTAATCTGGTGTTCCAGCTGTGACTGGACAAGTTTAATAGTGTCCGTCATAGAATATATTATTTTCTGCGGTGAAATTCAGTTTCAAAAATAGAAATGCTGTAAATATGGTGTTCAAGCTGTGACTGAACAAGTTTAATAGTGTCCGGCAAAGGATATATTTTTTTCTGGGGTGAAATTCAATTGCCAAAATAGCAATACCGTAAATCTGGTGTCCCAGCAGTGGCTGGCAAAGTTTAATAGTGTCCGGCAAAGGATAGATTTTGTTCTGGGGTGAAATTCAATTGCCCAAATAGCAAGACTATAAATCAGTGGTTTTAGCTGTGGCTGGCCAAGTTAAATAGTATCCGGCAAAGGATATATTATTTTTTGCGGTAAAATTCAGTTGCAAGAATAGCAATACCCTGAATCTGGTGTTCCAGCTGTGACTGGACGATTTCCCTAATGTCTGTCAAAGGATATATTGTTTTCTGGGGTGAAATACAGTTGCAAAAATAGAAATACAGTAAATCTGGTGTTCCAGCTGTTGCAGGCCTAGTTTAAATCTGTCTGTAAAAGGGTATAACTTTTTTTCTGGGGTGAAATTAATTGCCAAAATAGCAATACCCTGAATCTGGTGTTCCAGCTGTGATTGGACAATTTCCCTAGTGTCCGTCAAAGGATATATTATTTTCTGGGGTGAAATACAGTTGCAACAATAGAAATACAGTAAATCTGGTGTTCCAGCTGTGGCCGGACAAGATTAATAGTCTCCGGCAAAGGTTATATTTTTTTGTGGGGTGAAATACAATTGCCAAAATAGCAATACCATAAATCAGTGGTTTCAGCTGTGACTGGCCAAGTTTAATAGTGTCCGTCACAGGATTTATTGTTTTCTGGGGTGAAATTTAATTGCCAAAATAGCAATACCCTGAATATGGTGTTCCAGCTGTGACTGGACAATTTCACTAGTGTCCGTCAAAGGATATATTATTTTCTGGGGTGAAATACAGTTGCCAAAATAGCAATACCGTAAATCTGGTGTTCCAGCTGTGGCTGGACAAGTTTATAGTGTCCGTCAAAGGATATATTTTTTCTGGGGTGAAATTCACTTGCCAAAATAGCAATACCATAAATCAGTGGTGTTCCAGCTGTGGCTGGACAAGTTTAATAGTGTCCGTCACAGGATCATATTATTTTCTGGGGTGAAATTCAATTGCCAAAATAGCAATACCCTAAATCTGGTGTTCCAGCTGTGACTGGACAAGTTTAATAGTCTCCGTCAAAGATATATATTTTCTGGGTGAAATACAATTGCCAAAATAGCAATACCTAAATCAGTGTTCCAGCTGTGATGGCAAGTTCAATAGTGTCGTCAAGATTTATTGTTTTCGGAGTGAAATTCAATTGCCAAAATAGCAATACCCTAAATCTGGTGTTCCAGCTGTTGCAGGCCTAGTTTAAATCTGTCCGTAAAGGGTATATTGTTTGCTGTGGTGAAATTTAATTGCCAAAATAGCAATACACTGAATCTGGTGTTCCAGCTGTGACTGGACAATTTCCTAGTGTCCGCAAAGGATATATTATTTTCTGGGGTGAAATACAGTTGCAAAATAGAAATACAGTAAATCTGGTGTTCCAGCTGTGGCTGGACAAGTTTACTAGTGTCCGCAAAGGATATATTTTTTCTGGGGTGAAATTCACTTGCCAAAATAGCAATACCATAAATCAGTGGTTTCAGCTGTGGCTGGCCAAGTTTAATAGTGTCCGTCACAGGATCGATTATTTTCTGGGGTGAAATTTAATTGCCAAAATAGCAATACCCTGAATCTGGTGTTCCAGCTGTGACTGAACAAGTTTAATAGTATCCGTCAAAGGATATATTACTTTCTGGAGTCAAATTCAATTGCCAAAATAGCAATATCCTGAATCTGGTGTTCCAGCTGTGACTGGACAATTTCATTAGTGTACGCCAAAGGATATATTATTTTCTGGGGTGAAAGTCAGTAGCAAAAATAGAAATACAGTAAATCTGGTGTTCCAGCTGTTGCAGGCCTAGTTTAAATCTGTCCGTAAAAATGTATATTTTTTTCTGGGGTGAAATTTAATTGCCAAAATAGCAATACCCTGAATCTAGTGTTCCAGCTGTGACTGGACAATTTCCTAATGTCTGTCAAAGGATATATTATTTTCTGGGGTGAAAAACAGTTGCAAAAATTGAAATACAGTAAATCTGGTGTTCCAGCTGTGGCTGGACAAGTTTAATAGTGTCCGGCAAAGGAAATATTTTGTTCTGGGGTGAAATTCAATAGCCAAAATAGCAATACCATAAATCAGTGGTTTCAGCTGTGGCTGGCCAATTTTAATAATGTCCCTCACAGGATATATTATTTTCTGGGGTGAAATTTAATTGCCAAAATAGCAATACGGTGAAAACAAAGCCGATATAGATAAATAAGATACTGTGCCCTAAAAATAGAACTAACTGAAGAAGAAGAAGGCACTAAAAACTAACTTTTATTAATGACTATTAAAAGCTAAACCAACAACGGTAGAGCTGGGGTGGACATACACGACATTTGCGAGTGGAGGCGGAGGACAAGGAGGCTACATCACAACGTGCAGATGCACAGGTAATGTTGGTCGTGAATACAGACCTCCGTCCCACTCGCAACAAAAACTACACCGGCTAGATAATAATGGGATATCTATGTATAAAACAGCTGATGCTGTAGTGTCACGCACAGAGCAATATAATCAGAGAGCTCTGGTGTTGGTACCCTGTGAATTTTGCCCAAAAATAAAGATGCAGTGCAGCAAAAAATGTATATAGGGGGTCAACACAAGGACTGAGCTGACACTAATGCAAACCGCAGGTCAAGCGGTCTCCTACAGACAATGTCCCAACATGTAATTACGCTCAACGCGTTTCATTTATCTCTAAACTCATCAGGAGCTTGAGGGACTTACAAAGGGAGACCTGCCTAGGGCGCTGCCACGCTAGTGTATCGTGACGGCACCTCCCGGTGCTATGATGGCCGTAAGGCGGCCGCGCTACTTGCCGGGTTGAATATTGTAAGCCACTCCCCTAGGAGGAGGGAGGAGGGTGCGCACGCAACCAATGGAGATATGGAGGGGGTGGCCGAGCGAATACACCTCCCGTAACCATGGAAAGGTATACAAACCCACCTCAGATTAAATGAACAGAGTTCATGATATCTGGGATATAATAGGCAGAATGCCTATATAAGGGTGGGGGGGGGGAAAGGGGGGGGAGGTTGAAGACGGAGCAACGAGCAGTCGCGATCAGGCAGAGGGGACATGGTTCATGTGATCACAAGCACAGAGACTATGGACATGTTACCAATGCGATAACGCTTGTGGTGGAACAATGTATCTATGATTATATATATGATGCGGTAACATGGCCAGCCCCTGGAACACAACTGAAGTGGCTAAATAGATATCAAACCCAAGCCAAGCCCTGCCAAGTAGATTAAGGAAGAACCAAATTTAGAGGCACAGCTAATTAACCCCATGTGGTAACCATTGGAAACAACAAGGCAAACAATCCTGTACCTTGACTATGGCAATTTGGTAACATATTGTAAATACCAACCAACGGTAGGGAGTGATCTCAATGCCACTAATAAATATCTAAACAGGTTCAGATTAAAGAATATACAGGGCTGGAAGGTATGTGTGAATATAAAAAGCCACTCACAGCAAATGGTAGAGTGTCAACAATATACAGGGGCTGGTAGAGAAATTATATATGTGAGTATATAAAGCCACATATACCAACATGCGTGCTAATCGATAAAGCAGACATAGGAAATATGGTCGATTAGCCCATCAGGTTTAACCGTGCACAGCATAAAGGTCCACTGGGCCTCTTTGCATAGAACCCTCCTATCAAAGTCCCCCCCTCTAGGAGAGGGGCGCACCACCTCAATGCCCTGAAAGACAATGGGAGATGCTACTTGAGGATGGGAACTATTGACATGTCTCGCTATAGGCGTGTCTGTCTTTTCCTGATGTCTGCAAGATGTTCGCCAATCCTGCGACGAAATTCCCTAGTGGTCTTGCCCACATATTTTAGGCCACAGATGCACGTGGCCAGATATACCAAGCCCGATGTTCTGCAATTAACAAAGCATCTGATTTTAAAACTCCTGGACGTATTGGTACTGACGAAGGTGTCACCGGTTTTGATTACGGGGCAAGCAATGCACCCACTGCACCGAAATGTGCCATTGCTGCGGTTATGGAGCCACGTTCGTGGAGTGGGGGTCTGAAAGAAGCTATGGACCAACCTGTCGCCCAAGCTCCTCCCCCTACGATAAGTGACAGAGGGTACCTTGCTGACACAATCAGCAATGTCGGGATCCATACAGAGGATACACCAATGGCGTTCAAAAATACGCCTAACCTGTCGATTGGCTCCATCAAATGTCTCTATGAGGCGAATGACACCCTCACTCTCCTTTCTAGGCCTCGGATTCAGAAGAGAGGTTCTAGTGCAAGCTAAGGAATGTTGGTATGCAGATGACAATACTGCATGTGGGTAACCCCTACTGGAAAATCTCTTCCTTAGGTCAGCAGCCTTTCTCCTGAAATCCGATAGTTCAGAACAGTTGCGTTGGACCCGCAAATATTGGCCACGTGGTATACCCCTCTTAAGTGCCACTGGGTGGCAACTGTCCCAATGAAGGAGGGAATTGGTCGCAGTGGCCTTGCGGTGTAGGCTAGTTTGTACCTGACCGGTCTCATTCCTAAAGATGGAGAGATCAAGGAAGGTGATCCCGTCACTATGGATCTCCGATGTAAAAAATAATCCATAGTTATTAATGTTGAGGTCCCTGACAAAGTCACCAAATTCCACCTCAGTACCTGACCAGAAAATCAGCACGTCATCAATGAACCTCATCCACAAAGAAATGTGGGAGGTCCATTGCTGACGCTCATCTCCAAACACGACTTCCCTCTCCCACCAGCCCAGATACAGATTTGCGTACGATGGGGCACAAGGGCTCCCCATCGCCACGCCTCTGAGCTGGTGGAAGAGGCGCCGGTTGAAGGTGAAGAAGTTGTGATTTAAAATGAAGTCCAGGAGCTGTATCACAAATTCATTGTGTTGCACAAATGCAGTACACCGCTAACGCAGAAAATAACCTACTGCCACCAAGCCCCCCTCATGTGGGATGGAGCTATAAAGCGCCTCCACGTCAAGGCTTGCAAACAGCATACCATCCTCGACGTGGAGGCCATCCAATTTACTGACTATCTCCATCGAGTCACGCACATGGGAGGGCAAGGTTAGCACAAATGGATGTAACATCTCCTCCACATAGTCACTGATCCCCTGTGTAAGGCTGTTAGATCCAGAAACTATGGGTCTGCCCTTGAGGGGCCGAAGCCCCTTGTGTACCTTTGGTAAACTGTAGAAACATGCCATGCAGGGAGCTTTTGGAAGGAGCGATTCATATTCCGCTTTATTGATTAGTTTCAGCAGCAAGGCAGCGGACAAGATGTCCCTCAAGGCGGCAATATATTCTTCCATGGGGTTATAGGTAAGTAATCTATAACATTCCTTGTTATTGAGAATGTCTAGACACATTTTAGAATATTGCTCCTGTCCCATGATAACAATATTGCCCCCCTTGTCCGCTGCCTTAATTACAATAGAGTCATCTCCTTCCAGTGACATTAGACCCTGTAGCTCCTGTTTACTGATATTGTGTTTGAACCTAGTGCCTTCAAGGCAACGAAGGTCCTCTAACACCAGATTGACAAATACATCAGCAGGGGTAGTGTCATTGATGGGTGGGGTGGCCCTGGAGCGGGGTTTCATGGTAGTGAATGGGCCCTCGCCCAATGGGCGTTCGCAATCCCGGAACAGTTCCACCAGATTTCTGATGCCCCCTAAATCAGCATCATCAACCCCCAATTCCGCACACTCACATCTATCATGATGTTTGAAGTATTTTTTCCACTTCAATTTTCTCAAGAAGAGGTTGAGGTCCTTGACCCAACTAAATAGGTTGAAAGCCTGAGTGGGGACAAAGGACAGACCCTTCTTGAGAACACTCACTTCAGCTGATGTGAGGACACGTTCCGAGAGATTAATAATCTGTAACTCATCGGATTGTTCATCAGTGTGGGGGGGATTTGGACACATATTGGCTATTCCTTGCGTCCCCTGAGTAGGTAGGTGGATATAGGGGTACCTTGCCCTAAAAAATTATTCTTGTTATTACCCCTAGGGCGCCCCCCTCTACCTCGTCTGGGAAATCCTCAATTGTAGTGTCCAGCTGATGATGATGGTAGTCTTCCTTGTGCTAGACGGTTGGTAGGTTCTGACTCCCCCTCCCCCTCTGAGGACGAAGGCTCAGTTTCAGCCTCTAACACTCTCGCTGGCTTGGTGGTGTAATCAAACAACCGCCCTTCGCGAAAGTCTGCAGTGTCCCTGAGGTACTGTCCGTGTTTACGCTCTTTCAACTGGGCAGTATATTTCTGAATAGCCTGTTCTAAAGACTGCTCCTTTTTGCTGAACTCTGCGTGATCTGAAAATTTATTGACCGCCTCTATCTGATCCTGAAGCTCACTGACACCTTGATCATAAACCCTGTGCTCCTCATCCACCAATAATTGCATCAGACGGAGGGAAGACTGAATGGATTCTGCTTCCCCCCGTTTAATGAACTCAGCTGAATTCAGGCGAACGTTAGGGAGTATTGGTATACGCAGATCCAGGGGTACAATGTTGTGCTTCAAGTATGTCTCCAGGGTCTGTATCTCCCACCAGCTCCGAACGTTATTCTTATACACTCGAGTAAGATTTTTAAAGATGCCTGTGATGGTAGGAGTGCTGGATGTGGTGGTGCGTGACACTACAGCATCAGCTGTTTTATACATAGATATCCGGCCATCTATGACTCTGTGCCTGCTTTTCATCTACAGGCTACAATTAGGGTGCACCTGTTAGGCCCTGGGCCATATCAGCCAGTCTTGAGTGGGGCTCACAGGCACCTCCCACTGCAAGCATGGCTACATGCTGGAGGTTTCTGGTGAGCTGTTTGTGAGTCAGGCCTTATCCTCCCGTAATTCGCCAACTGGCCCCTGGTATCGCCCATACAGCACAGGTAGGTGAGTGGTAGGGCCTCGGGCTACTTGAGAGACCTTAGCGCGGTGCTCGAGCTTAAGACATGTCCTCCTAGTAGGATATGTCGAACTAACCTCCCAATTTTAACATCAGTGAGAGAGTTTTGTATTACCGCAGAGTGCACCTGTCTTTGCTATTGTTAAGTTTTTGATTGTTCTCCACATCCACATAATCCAAATCAGCGAAACGAGTTGGGCAGGTGTGGGACACTAGGATGGTTGGACAGTGATATAACGGTATGTGTACTTGTCATTTGTGAAGAATATGGTCAATTGTACTTGCATTAGCACTTTATTTATGTTTCTTGTATTTGGCATACGCGTCTGATCTATATATACCTATGCACTTATAGTCGCGCTGATAAAAGATTCGGTTTATTAGGAGTTTGATCTTTTAAATTGATATATGTAACCCTATTTGGGGAGGATATACATAATATGTATTTTTGACATGCACTTGCACTTTAATATACATATGTTGATGCATGCATGGGTGTCATATATAAATTAACTCTATATAGCCTTGCACATTGATATATTCAGTCTGACATTACTGTTTTTAAGACATGCCAGGATTAGTGAAATTGATGTATTCAGCTAATACAGATTCCAGCCAACCGTAGTTTCCAGTTTTCCCACTTTCATGTACAGTGTGGATTTTTACGTGCTTTTATGATTTTTTTATGTAACAATAAAGACATATATATTAACATAATTGGTTGTGATTTACATTATTTGGGTGTTGTAATTTTGTTAATGTGGCCCTCATAGGTCGTTTTTGTAGACTTTGCTCTATGTGCATCAGCAGCCAGTGACAGGAGGGACACACATATCTATATGTACCACCTTAATTAAGTCGCCTATTAGATAGGTGGGGTAAAAGTGTACATGAATGCTACTCCCAGGATAGGAGCGCATTCACACATGAAGTTGCCACTCCTTCAAGACAAGTTAAACAAATCACGGAAAATGGATATAGAACATCCTGCACGATATGATAGTAATTGTTGCGGATGTACATGGCTACATTTATAAAGTCACAGAAAAAAATGCACTATAATAATAGATGCAAACACAACATATGGACTAAGCCCTCACTCTAATGATAAAATCTGAGACACTTAGTCAACATATTTTGATCAAAACAAATCTGTGCCCACCTATCCAGCGCCAAGGTGGTCAAAGTTCAGGCCGGTCCTACGCTAACCTATCCATGCTGTTGCGCATTTATATTCAGGAGCGCAGTCCCTGCACATATAGCATGTTGCCCCTTGTTACCTCTATATGCATCAGCAGCTGGTGAGAGGAGGGACACACACACCTATATGTACCACCTTAATTAAGGTCGCCTATTAGATAGGTTGGGCAAAAGTGCACATGAATGCTACTCCCAGGATAGGAGCGCATTCACACATAAAGGTGCCACTCCTTCAAGACAAGTAAAACAAATCACGGAAAATAGATATAGAACATCCTGCACGATTTGATAGTAAATGTTGCTGATGTACATTGCTACATTTATAAAGTCACAGAAAATAATGCACTATTTTTATTACAGTTATTTTAGAAACATTCAAATATGTTGGCTAAGTGTCTCAGATTTTATCATTAGAGCGAGGCCTAAGTCCATATGTTATGTTTGCATTTATTATTATAGTGCATTATTTTCTATGACTTTGTCTTGAGTTTATCCCACAAACACCTCCCTGGTGAAGTAAGTTCTTGGTTCACAATTTTTTATTACAGCTATTTTAAGAAATATTCAACATTTTATTGCATTTCAGGTGGTAATACATCTCTTTTTATTATAATTGACAGCACATACAGTCATACTGATATTACTAGTGTCTGTCCCCACCTTCTGTCTTTAGATACTTTACGCAAAGTGGGTTGGCGCCTACACCGCCTCTCTGACCTTCTTGGCCTCCTCCAAGAAGCTCTGTGACCATCATTCTCTCTTTTTCTGGAATTGTCTTCCTCTCCTCACAGATTGTGGAGGTGGCAGCAGCATAAGGAGGCCACAGAGTGGCAAGATGACGAGAGATTGCGGAGGTGGCAGCAGCATGAGGAGGCCACAGAGTGGCCGCTTCATCTATTCATTTATAGGGAATATGGGACAGAACAGAAGGTTAAAATTTCTCAACTATAAAGTCTTGCTTAAAAATCAATTTAATACTACACGTTCTCGAACACAAAAGGCTTGGCATATTGATTGTCCGGGAATATACCTTGAAGATTTGAATAATATTTTGGTGAATTTATGTTTACTTTCTTATAACTTTAATCAAGTTTTGGTTCAATTTAATGTTTAATAAATGTGATTTAAAAAATTAAGTGTTGCCTAAGACTGGAGAGAATCGGCCAGTCTTCTGTTTATTTGAAGATGTGGTTGCGATGGAGAAAGTATTCCAAAAAACTATTTCTCTCCACCTGGAGACAAATCCTGTCAAGATTGATGCAAGTGTGGTGTCGGCTGCTCATCGAGCCAGATACTTCTGGGGAACCTGCCTGGCATGAACAGGCCTCTAGTAGCTATAGACAATGAGAAGACAAAGCTTCAAGATTGCTTGGAGCCAGGAAGAGTTGCAAAGTTCATAAAAATTCAAACCATAACTACCAGCCCCTGGTCTGTACGTCAGGGAAAACATCACGAGTTCCCAGTCATCATGGATGGGAAGGAGGATATCCTGTGGTGCACGGAGATGGAGAGGGTCTTCGGATTTCCCCGCACTATACGGACGTCTCAGAAATGAACCGCTGCTCCCGACAGCAGCTCCTGGGAAGGTCATGGAGCGTCCCGGTCATCCGGCATCTATTCACCCCGCTGAAGGATTATTTTGAAAGTGTGTGGAAGCCACACGGAGCCCCCACGCTGCAGATGTATCATGGAGACAACGGATTTCATAATATTACATTATTACATAAAGAAAAATAAAAATTAAGCCCTTCGTCACCTGGCTCCCAAGTGCGATCAGCTACATCATCATCGAGTACTGTCCTCACATTAAACCGTCTCTGGGTCAGAAGCCTGACCGCTCGCAACACTAGCTCCCACACCACTCTCCTCATCACTACTTGCCTGGCCTGCCTAGTGGAGGAAAGGACAGAGGCAGGTTAAGGACAGGTGAGGGCACAGGGCCTGCTCTGACGAACTCACTGACTCATGGCTCACTGACACGACCGTTAGCTGACACTGGGAGCTCAGGCCTCTAGAAGTGACCCCTGCTGCAACGGCCCCTTAATATGCTACGACCTCTGCCTGCACCAGAAACATTTAGGCCTCTGCCATTCCCTGTGCAGGGCTTGGCACCTTTCTGTCTAACATACTGTTAGATCAAATAATCAAATGTTAGATCAAATATTTTTATTTCACCACTAATACACAGCAGACATTTAGAATATATCACTGCACCGCAGAATGGCAATTAGGCCCTATTTTTTTCAGCTTTTACACAAAAGGCTTTTCAACAGATATATGCAACGCTGGAGGGCAAATATATTTTTATTTCGCCAGTAATACACGGACAAACAGTGCTACAGAATATATCACTGTACCATAGAACAGCAATTAGGCCCTACATTTTTTCTACTTTTAAACAACAGGCTTTTCAATAAATAAGTGCACCGCTGAGCGGCAAAGATATTTTTCTTTTTCCACTAATACATGGGAAAAGGGCTTTAAAACAGATAACTGCACAGCAGAGCGGCAAATATATTTTTCCTTTTTCCACTAATACACGTAAAAAGGGCTTTAAAACAGATAACTGCACTGCTGAGCAGCAATTTTTTTAACTTTTTCCATTAATACTCAGAAAAAGGGCTTTAAAACAGATAACTGCACAGCTGAGCGGCAAAGATATTTTTCCTTTTCAACTAATACACGCAAAAAGGGGTTTAAAACAGATAACTGCACCGCTGAGGGGCACATTTCTTTTCTTTTCCACTAATACACGCAAAGGGCTTTAAAACAGATAACTGCACCGCTGAGGGGCACATATCTTTTTCTTTTTCCACTAATACACGCAAAAGGGCTTTAAAACAGATAACTGCACCGATGAGCAGCAAACATTTTTTTCTTTTTCCACTGATACACAGAAAAAGGGCTTTAAAACAGATAACTGCACCACTGAGCAGCAAACCTTGTTAATGCCTGTATCAAACAGCACTTGCACCCAAATAAGATAGGTTTGCTGGAATTACAGAGCTGTCAAATGGCAATTTGGATCCACAGTCAGTGAAGCAAGGTGTAATAGGATTGTTCCTATTACCCAGGCTGTCACCTCCCCAACTGAACCCTGTTCAACACAAATGCAGGTGGAATAATTCCTCCCTATCCTTTCCCTACACCTTGAGTAATGTTTCCCTACACTTGAAAATCGGTTTTTTTTTCACCACAATCAAGTCTTTCCTATAACTGTCCCTAGCGCCTGTAGACACGTCTCTCCCTGCAGTAAGCACGCTGGTGAATGGCAGAATCTAAGATGGCCACCATATTTATAGGGCTGTGAGATCACAGGGCTGGCTGCTGATTGGCTGCATGCATGGCATTATGGGTGATCCCGCCTTCCCAGAGTTTCTTGCTCCATGTCCTCACACATGCAGCAGCCATTTTAGGAAAAAATGCGATTCGTTACTACGAAGCGAATAATTCCTGAAATTCGGATCAAATTCCACTTCGTCAGCTTCAATTCGCTCATCTCTACTTACTTCTATTTTTCAACTTTTTTCTATTTTACCTATTTCTATTGTTATTTTCACCTTTTATATTTTCATCCATTTTTCATTTCTTATTCTTTATTTTTACATTTTAATTTTATTTTTTCATCATTGTATTTTTTTACAAACTTTTTTATTATTATTATTACTATTTTTTATTTTTTATTATTTTTTATTTTTCAATTAATTTCACACATTTTTCATTTTCATATATTTTTTGTTATTATTTCTCTCTTTAGCTATCTTCCCCTTTTTTCCTTTGACCCTATGTCTATATTACTTATACTGTATATCTATGCAATTTAATTTTTTCCTTTCTTTTCCTTGCTTGTTCTATATTATTTCATTTTGTCTTATTCCTTCATTCTCCTTTTTTAACCTTAATTTTTGTCTTATCTCCTTATACTTCTCCACCTATTTCATTATATTCATCATCTATTTCATCATACTTATCATTATTTCTCTTCTTAACTCTTTTCCCTCCATTTCCCATCTACCTGTAGGCTGCTATTAGGATCTGTAAAACATGGTACTGACACTATTCATTCCTCAGCGCCGGCTGAGTAGAACACAGGCGCTAGCCGCTAGGAAGCACATAGGCACCGCATGCGCAATGGAGATCAACCTCAGTACTCATGGCACACCTCCCAGTCGCCCATGCCTCACATAAATATAACTGGACCTGCCTCAGTACCACCAAAGCCTCATCCTGATCCTAATCCCAGCCTATAGTCTTTCCATCTCTACTACTTTCATATGCGTACCATGGGCCCCCAACTTCCTGGTCTAGTGGAATGCATACAGAAGGTGGCACTCCCCTCCACTTCCTTCAATTCCTCTATTTAAACTGGCAGGCGCTCCACCATAGATAGACGCTTTCTCCCATACATGTGTTTTCACATTCTACCTTTTTACTGCGTCTTTCCATCTTTTTCTTCATCACTGCGGCATAGGTAAGTACTCCAAATCAAATGTTACTGTATGCAATCTAGGGCATTTTTATCTCTCTATACTGGATATTCCTTCCTTATATTACACACAGAGCTTAACTCTGACTCTGAGTCTAGATACTTGTTTGAGAAATTGGGGACCACAATAGAACCTTTATAAGATTGTGTCACCTATAACATGTGAATTTTCCTTGAAGACTTACTGCAAATCATGGAATCATTTTTTTTGTTTTACTATAGTATTGAGCATTGTGATAGTTTGAACATAGCCAATAGCTAGTACAAGTATTAAAGTCATGCTATTGACTGGAGATGATATTTTATCCACTTATTTTTCTTTACGTTTTCCTTGATTTTTCCTGTTTTCGGTGTATATATATATATATATATATATATATATATATATATATATTCTGTGTGTACTCTGGTCAATTTTATACTTACCTCATGTGTTTTTGTTATGGGCAGTGTCTGAAGAAGGCATGCGTGCTGAAACGTAACATGAATATTGCCGCATGTCAAATAATAAATAATCTCTACTATCAAGAGCAAAATGTCTAATGCTGTAGTCGTATTCATTTTTTATAAATGGGGTTGGAACCCTACTTACAGCAAGTTCTATGGAGTGAGACAAAGATTTAATGCAATCAATTCTTCCTTTAGTTGTCAGTCGCCAGGACTACAGGATGAACAACGTAATTCCACTGCTTTATGTCCTGAAACAGATGCTGCTTAATCTGGCTGGCCAGGGGACAGGAGACGTCACGCCTACATCTCATGGCCACCTGAGTGCTGTGGGGGCTGAACTGGAGGAGGAGAAGGACATTCACACACAAGCAATGTATACAGAAATGGATGGTTTTTCTGCAGAAGTGACAGGAGAGTAGGAGCAGGAGGAGCAAAAGGAGCTAGAGGGCGATGAAAAAAGACATTCACGCACAAGCAATGTGACTGGGCCACTATGTTGTCTCCTCATGCTGTTGCCACCCTCACCACACTCTGGCTGGTCCACTGTGTTGACTCCTCATGGAGTTTCCACCCTACTCACTCTATCACGGGACCCCTATTGTCCCTGTTTGGCCTCGTTGACATCACCATTTGTTTTACCCTTCTTCTGCTCTATCAGAAGGATGGAAAAATGAGAAACAGATCCTGTCTTTGGAGCACCCATAAGACCTGTATTACACGGTCCCTATTTGCATAAGGATTGGCTCATGATTTGGAAGCCAAAAGCAGGAGTGGGTACAAAACACAGAAGACATGCAAATATTCCATTCACGTGTCATCTCTGTTTTGGATCCCCTCCAGTTTTTTTTGCCTTAGCAATATTGATGGATTACTGACCAAAATTTTGACCATGTGAAGGCGGATGTTCAAAAGATAGGATCAGTTTTTTGGAGTTGTTCTTATAACGGATAAGAAGAAGTGCAAAATAAACAGTCAAAACAAACTTACTGCTGACACCCTCTCTACTCTGTCAGGTAGACAGTGTGGTAAGGTGCAAGGTACCGTTGTCGACGGGAGGTACGTGTCACCGAGGTTCCTGGCCTCGGTGAGGTAAGAGCCGGGTTTTTATGTGTCAGCAGCAGCTAGTGCTGCTTGACAAGTTGATATTTAGTTTGGCTGCAAAGCCAATCCGGGCCGGCTCTTACTGGGAGTAGGCAAAGAGTTGGGTGGGTGCCTATTCCCCACGGTCCAGGCCGGACTTTATCCGGGCCTTTAAAAGGCAGCCTCCTCAGCAGCTGAAGGAGGTGATTGACCTGGAGCTGCTAACAGTGCTGTGGAGCTCTCTGACCTGGAAGCTAGAGCACAGAAAAGAGGCGTGCAGTCGGCCTGAAAGCCTGAGTGTGATTGTCCTGCGGCTGGGCTAACAGCCAGGTGCGAACACGCACCTACACTTCCCAGGTGACTGGAACCGATATTGGACTTTTTGTTTTGCCGTACGTTTTCTGTTGTGTGTGAAATTAACACAAAGTGACTGTTTGGACTTTATTATATGCAAGTGTGAATTAAACACTGTTTTGCTGCACTTCCTGGACTCCCTTTTGCCTCTGTACTGCACCCGCACCGCTATCTACCAGAGCGACTCCCCACATTTGGTGTCGGATGCGGGCATGCGCAGTGAGGCTGGCGTGAACGCCCGAAGTTTGTTTGTTTTGCTGAGCACAAGTGCATGGCATATATAAAACCGGCAAAGTTGCAAACAGGAATTGCTGGCAACATGGAGGCTGCTGTGAAAGCCCTCATGGAGGCTAACGTGCAGCAGCGGGAGACCAACCAACTACTTTTACAGCATGTGATGGCGTTACAAGCTGCAGGAGCGTCCCACCACGTCCATGATGCCCGGAAGCGGTCCGTGCGGCGATCCCAAAGATGACCCCTCGGACGACGTTGAGACCTATCTGGCGGTCTTTGAAAAGGTGGCCGTGAGGGAGAAGTTATCCCGTGACCAGTGGGCTGAAGTGGTCGCTCCGTTCCTGGCATCCGGACCCCAGCAAGTTTTTTTGACTTAGCAGATGACCAGGCTGCTGATTACCCCACGGTGAAGGGGAGATCCTGGCCAGACTGGGGGTAAGCGTGTTGGTCCGGGCTCAGCAGGTCCACCAGTGGGACTTTAAAGCGGCTGAACCCGCCAGACCGCAGTACTATCAGTTGCTGCACAGGTTGCAAAAGTGGCTGCAGCCTGATGTTCTAAGTCCGACTGCTATGCTGGACCGTCTGCTGGCCGACATGTTCTGGAGGGCCCTGCCTTACCCCCTTCAGCACTGGATCGGCCAGGTATCCCCCACGAATGCCCTAGAAATGGTCGACCTGGTGGAGCGTTATGAGGCCACAAAAACTTGAAAGGGGATGTTGTTGGGAGGGGGCCGGTCAAACCCCGGAGGTCTCCCATCCAGTCCCGACGACTGGTACCCGAGAAACCTGCTCGGGTGTATCCCCTGCAGACCCGGCCCCGATAGTCTGCTGGCGGTGTCACGAGCCTGGCCACGTAAGGGCCGACTGTCCACAGTGGGGAGAACCCATGGAGATTAATTATGGGTACCGGGCTTCCATGTATGCCCGGAGACTGTGTGCAACCGGCACCCCGAGACCATAGACAATCGTCACCTATGCCAGGTGCAAGTGGGTGATAACCTGGCAGTGGCACTGCTGGACTCAGGAGCCTAGTAACCCTGGTAAGTGCTGCCCTGGTACAGCCCACCCAGTATACGGGCCGGAAAGTTGGTGTGGTGTGCATACATGGAGACTTAAAGGACTATCCCACTGCCGTAATGTCTCTGGCCACGGCGGCCGGCACCTGGACTTGTGAAGTGGCGATCTCCACAAAGCTACCTTATGAACTAATAATTGGGAGAGACTTCCCTGGTTTTCCGTCCCTATGGCCTGAGATGAAAGTGACTAATAGCTCTGAGACAGGGGTAACCCTAGCAGAGTGGCCTGGTTCCAGTGGGAGGCCAGAGCCCTGGGAGCCCGAGTCCGAAGGGCCTGCGGTAGGGGTGACCACCACTTCTGTGATAGAGGGGAGACACCCCCACTGAGTGTAATGGTGGGAGACATGGAGGACTTGCCACCGGGACCTGAGTTGGCAGACCTCCACGTCTCCGGAGACAATTTTGGGACCGCCCAACACCGGGACCAAACCCTAACCAGGGCCTGGGAGAATGTGGTGGAAATTGATGGTAAACCCCAGAAACCAGGGGCTGAGTTAATATTTCCCCGCTTTGTTGTTCACCAAGAAATGTTATATCGGGTGAACCAAATCCGGGTGAGCCTGTTGAACAGTTGGTGGTGCCCACAGCGTATCGCAAGCTTGTCATGGAGCTTGCCCACCAACACGTTCTTGGGGACACTTGGGGTGGCAGAAAACCCAGGACCGCATACTGCAGCGGTTTTATTGGCCCAGTGTGTTCAAGGAGGTAGAGAATTATTGTAAGTCCTGTCCAACCTGTCAGGTAAATAGCCCCCAGCCACATTTCCGTAGCCCCCTTGTACCTCTTCCAATCATTGAGGTCCCGTTTGAGCGTATCGCTATGGATCTAATCGGGCCTGTACCAAAGTCTGCCAGGGGCCACCAACACATTCTGGTAGTTCTCGACTATGCCACTCGGTATCCGGAGGCGGTGCCTCTACGACATACCTCAGCTAAGCTCATTGCCAAAGAGTTAATGGAAATGTTTTCCCGTGTGGGCCTGCCAAAAGAGATTCTGACAGACCAAGGGACCCCTTTTATGTCCAAAGTTATGAGGGAACTGTGTAAGTTATTGCGTATAAAGCAATTGCGGACGTCCGTTTACCATCCACAAACGGACGGTCTTGTCGAAAGGTTTAACCAAACTCTAAAAAATATGTTAAAAGGGTGGTGTCTAGAGATGGGAAGGACTGGGACCTGCTTCTGCCCTATCTCATGTTCGCAGTGCGAGAGGTGCCCCAGGCCTCTACTGGGTTCTCGCCCTTCGAACTGCTTTATGGCAGACACCCCGGGGCCTGTTGGATATCGCCAAGGAAGCGTGGGAACAACAGCCTGTCCCCCACAAAAGTGTCATTGAGTATGTCACCCAGATGCAGGAACGGATGGAAAGGGTGTTGCCCTTGGTCCGGGAACATATGGAGGCAGCGCAACAAGCCCAGAGTAGGGTGTACAATCGTCAGGCTCGGGTACGGGACTTCAATCCGGGAGATCGGGTTTTGGTACTAGTACCCACCCTTGACAGCAAGTTCCTAGCTAGGTGGCAGGGCCCCTATGAGGTGATCGAGAAGGTAGGGGAAGTAAATTACAAGGTACACCAGCCAGGGCGGCGTAAGCCGGAGCAGGTGTACCACGTGAATTTACTAAAGCCGTGGAAAGATAGGGACACGGCCGACGACCACAGCCCCCGGCCAGGGCTTCTAGGTGAAAAGGGTCCAGCCCCACAGTTCGAGGCCTGCGAAGCAGTAACCACGGTAAAATTGCAGACAGTTTGTCTTCCAAACAAGTTCAGGAAGTCAGGGAGTTCGTCAGTCGAAACACGGATGTGTTCTCGGACCTCCCTGGCCGCACGTCTCTCATCCAACATGACATCGTCACGGAGCCTCAGGCCAAAATCCGGTTAAAACCCTACCGGGTACCTGAGGCTCGGCGACGGGCCATCGCGGAGGAAGTGCAATTAATGTTGAAGCTCGATGTCATTGAGGAGTCGAAAAGTGAGTGGGCCAGTCCCATAGTCCTAATACCCAAGCCGGATGGGACGCTGCGGTTCTGCAACGATTTTCGCAAGTTAAATGAAGTGTCCAAGTTTGATGCGTATCCCATGCCCCGGGTAGACGAGCTTGTTGAGAATTTAGGACAAGCCCGTTATTTTTCTGTGCTAGACCTCACTAAAGGGTACTGGCAGGTACCCTTAACGGAGTCGGCCAAGGAAAAACCGCTTTTGTTACCTCGCAGGGCCTGTATCACTACAAGGTGTTACCCTTTGGCCTGCATGGCGCCCCGCCACCTTCCAAAGGTTAATGGACATAGTGCTGCGACCTCATCGTCGGTACGCCTCGGCCTACTTAGATGATGTAATCATCCACAGCACCGACTGGGAAAGCCATTTGCCCAAAGTGCAGGCGGTAGTGGATGCCCTGAGGAAAGCTGGACTAACCGCCAATCCAAAGAAGTGTGCGATTGGGTTGGAAGAGACTAAATATCTGGGATATGTCATTGGGCGGGGAGTCATCAAGCCTCAGGTAACTAAGGTAGAGGCCATACGTAGTTGGCCCCGACCGGTCACCACCAGGCAGGTAAAGTCATTCCTGGGAATTGTAGGGTACTACATGCGGTTTGTACCCCACTTTGCCACAATAGCAGCGCCGTTGACAGACCTGTTGAAGGGGCGAAAGTCTGGGAAGGTTAGCTGGAGTGAGAAGGCGGAGGAGGCTTTCTCTGCTCTGAAGTCGGCCCTGTGTGGGTCCCCGGTTTTGGTGACGCCCGACTTCAAGAGAGAATTTGTGGTACAGACCGATGCCTCTGAAGTGGGCCTCGGGGCTGTACTCTCTCAGGAAATCAATGGGGAGGAGCATCCCGTGGTTTTCCTGAGTCGCAAACTCACCCCAGCCGAGACCAGGTACAGTATAGTGGAGAGAGAGTGCCTGGCCATCAAGTGGGCACTAGAGTCTCTCCGCTATTATCTGCTAGGGAGAAAGTTCCGTCTGGTGACCGACCATTCCCCTCTAAAGTGGATGTGCCAGGCGAAAGACAGGAATGCTCGGGTCACCAGATGGTTCTTGTCTCTGCAGAATTTCAAGTTTTCGGTAGAACACAGGGCAGGCCGCTTGCAGGGTAACGCAGATGCCCTGTCCCGCGTCCACTGCCTCACATGTGTTCACCCCTCAGGGTTGAACAAAGCGGGGGTATGTGGTAAGGTGCAAGGTACCGTTGTCGACGGGAGGTACGTGTCACCGAGGTTCCTGGCCTCGGTGAGGTAAGAGCCGGGTTTTTATGTGTCAGCAGCAGCTAGTGCTGCTTGACAAGTTGATATTTAGTTTGGCTGCAAAGCCAATCCGGGCCGGCTCTTACTGGGAGTAGGCAAAGAGTTGGGTGGGTGCCTATTCCCCACGGTCCAGGCCGGACTTTATCCGGGCCTTTAAAAGGCAGCCTCCTCAGCAGCTGAAGGAGGTGATTGACCTGGAGCTGCTAACAGTGCTGTGGAGCTCTCTGACCTGGAAGCTAGAGCACAGAAAAGAGGCGTGCAGTCGGCCTGAAAGCCTGAGTGTGATTGTCCTGCGGCTGGGCTAACAGCCAGGTGCGAACACGCACCTACACTTCCCAGGTGACTGGAACCGATATTGGACTTTTTGTTTTGCCGTACGGTTTCTGTTGTGTGTGAAATTAACACAAAGTGACTGTTTGGACTTTATTATATGCAAGTGTGAATTAAACACTGTTTTGATGCACTTCCTGGACTCCCTTTTGCCTCTGTACTGCACCCGCACCGCTATCTACCAGAGCGACTCCCCACAACAGAAATTGTCTTAGTGTGTAACAGAACAGGTTCTGTAGAAATCTATGTGGAATCAGCTGACGACGGTGTAAAAGGAGTGCGCTCTTTCACTCTTTAGTAGAATCTTGGGCCACTGCACGGTTCTTTATACCTGACACTAACATTGATTTAAATGACAAAAATACGTGGTCTCAAAAAGCAGGAAATGCGCAACCCCAAATGCAGTTGTGCATTTATACTCGGGGGAGCAGATACAAGGCTTGTGGTCTGTTGCTAAGGGTGATCCCCAGCAAAAAGTGCAAACAGTGGAGGATGCCCACAGCAGACCACAAGTGCCACAGAGTCATCCTACACCAGATGGTAAAATGTGTGGATGTGGAATGATATATAGAATAAATAATTACTAGATTAGGTGCACTACTGTGGTGGATGCAAACAGTAACATCTGACTAATGTAAATGAGACTTTAGCCAGTATATCCTTTTTTTAAGAACATACTTGAGCCCGCGAACCACACCAAGGTTTCTTAAGCGGCACGGGATCTAACGCTAAACCTACCTGTACCGTATGGGTAGTACCAGGAGCGTAAGGCCCAACTCACAGCAAGCAGCTCCCAGTTCTCTCCAGTGTGACTAACCACACATACAATGGGAGGTGGGAGGAGGCTTAGAGTCCCACCTATGGCAGGTGCACCTAAATGCTTTCTATGGATGGTAATCAAGGCGCATTTAAAATGGAGTTTATACACCTCCAAATATAAATATACGATTTAAATGACAAAAATAATAATCCTGTAATTATTTATTCGGACACTAACATTGACCTGTAAGGCTGAGTTCACACTTGGTCATTTGGTCAGTTTTGGCCCGTAACTGACTAAATAAGTAAAGTGGGAAGTGTTAAGAGAGACGCCTGTCATGTGTGTGTCATACTGACTCACAGTATTGTTTCACTACTGCAACAGACTCCCTGTGCATGTTTCTGCAATGCACAGTATTCTAGACTACTTTAAAGGCTTTCAGCAGCCATAAAATAGCTGTTTTTTAACGTGATTCGTTACAAATAAATTTAGATCGAAACAAATCTTTTTGGGAAATGCCTCAAAACGTCCGAACCAAATTTTTGAGAAATTCGCTTATCTCTAATTATCACATGTGCTTTTGACATACAATGAAAAATATGAAGATGCAATTACTTCTTCATAATAAATTTTACTGATAAACTGTTATGCAATTCTGCTGTCAATGTTTTAGTGCATTGCCTCTATACTATAATCTATCTATCTATCTATCTATCTATCTATCTATCTATCTATCTATCTATATATATATATATAAAAAAAAAATCTGTGAATCAGTGATAGCACCATCCAAGAAGTAGAGCTGGATGCAAAGTCCACAATAGGGGATAGGCACTTGCCCTATATATATACAGAAAAAATGGACTGCACTCCAAAAGACATCCAGTAAAAACGTGAAGTTTTATTCACCCATAGTGGCACAGATCGACGTTTCGGCTCAACGTGAGCCTTTCTCAAGCTTGATTTTTCTGTATATATATATATATATATATATATATATATATATACATACCATTTTATCAACAGGAACAGATGAAAAAAGCATTTAAACGCAAGCCAATATGACACTTATCTATCTACTATATTCCCGAGACGGCACAGAAATTGGCTAATCATTGGTTTATGTGTTATTCTATGGAATAGTTGCCCATAGGAATTAGTTGAAGGAAACTAGAAAGCAAAAGTTAATTATTCTCCAACCTATTCAGCTGCCAGTATGGGGCCTCCAATGTTAATTAACAAACTTGCAGTATGATGACCATCTGTGTAAGAAGGGCCCCCAGATACTGTCCTAGTTATTGTAGACCTAATTGAATGATCTAAAGCATTAATCAAGCTTTGATTTAATATTGAATATTTCTGATGCTAAACCAAATTAAAAGTCCTTGTTAAGGCCTGTAAGACATGAAGATATAGAAGCATCTAAGAATATAGGAGCATGACTGCTTAGATTATTTAAAGGCATACTGACAAGTAGGATGCATCCTTCTGATGGCCTCAGTGCACAGAGGGGTAAGGCTAGCATTGGAAAGTTGGGGAGCTGAGCTGCACCACACCACTAGGTGCTCATCAATACAGAATAAAAATATTTTTAAATTTTTATTTTTTTGTAAAGGAATGCCACAACCAATTTTCACAACACAGGTATCATTTCAATCACCAAGACCAACCCTATGCCTGTTCCAGTATGGCTGGTCTAATAGAGTTGATTCTATTGACAGCTCTTTAACCCTAGGTACACACCTAAGCGTTTTACAGCTTCCCTATGGGCATAGTTCACATTTGGGCGTTTTACAGCGCGTTTGAACGCGCTGTAAAGCGGCCAATGCCCAAACAAGTACATAAGCTTCTTTGGGCGTTTTAACGCGCCTATGGACAATGATGCCATAGGGAGAGTCACTCAATCGCGCGTATGACGCAGCGTTTGTAAGTTAACAAAGCGCGCATCAAAAAGCGCGCATAAAGCGCACGTCATCGTCGCGATTCAGAAACGCCTAGGTGTGTTCCCCAGCCTAAATGTCTAAACAAGTGGTGGTTGACCTGACATCTTGATGGGGACTCAAATTTGGCTTTTGATTCCACCAAAGGGTCACATGTCACACTCAGCGAGGGAGGGTTCATAGCCAAGGTTTTTAGCACAAGCAAATCTTAAAAATACACATTTCTAAGGCAAGTTTTTATAAATCTGCCCTTTATTTAGCAAAAAATGATCATTTGAAAATGGTCTCCCTGGGATTGTGCAATTGTGTCAACCTAGAAATCATACTCAGATAATATCAGATAATTATAACACAGTCTCTCATTATAAAGTGCTTGTATGCATATTAGGCAAGGGAATCTGCTAGGTACTTCCACGTACAGTAATGTTCAGAACCAAAGTTTGGAGATGGTAGAATGTGTCTGACATCCAACTGAAAAAGACATTTTCGAGTACTGTGAGCTGCTGTCATTTGGATGCTTTCAGCAAGTCAACATAGCCAGGAGTACAGCTTCCTAATTTTTCTGTATGCCTCCACAACGGCACTAAGCAGGAGGTTACCCCGCCTCCGCAGGGGTTCTCTCCTGCTTAAGGATATCGCTCAGCCTGCAGTAAGTATTCCCTGATCTTCAGGAGGGCTGAAGCAGAGCAGCGGGATCCGGGACGAGAGACTGCTCCCTCAGCTTACTTTGGCATAAGCCCTGCGCTGCAGGCAGCCCCAGGTTATAACTCTCCTTTGGAGCTTACAGCAAGACATGCCGGCTGCGCAGGGATCTCAGAGGGCCGAAATCCCATGAGTGGTGGTCACGTGATCGCGGCTGGGGAAGAGTGTGCTTGCATGGCGTGCGGCAGACCACGTGACTTGGAAGTTAACTTAAAAAATGCCAGCATGGATTCAGGATGGCATGCGCAGTACAGAACGCATCCTGCAACCTGAGAAAAGCATGTTGCTGCCTCCTGAAAAGTCTTCCGACATTCCTAAGGCCCTCAGCCCGGTAAGCCCCCTCTAGGGGGAAATATTTTTGTATCATGCATTTGGGTTGTTGCTTTTTCCTGTTGGTGGTTCCCCACATTAATTCATTACTCCATACTAAGGGGTAATTTTTGCATTTCCGGGCAGAGATGCCGGGAACAGCGGGGAACCTATATTAAAAAAAGAAGTGCGTTATCTGCAAAAAACAGTTAGCAGGTCACAGAATAAAACTACTTTGTCAAAAGTGTACAGAAAAAATTATGTCAGAAGAGGCTCCTTCTCTGATGGATAGCCTGAAAACTCTGATTAAAGAGGAGGTCAGCTTGGCCATTGAATCTAAGATGGCCACTATCCCACTAAAACCATCTTCTTCCAGATCAAATCCGGAATCTCATGGATTTGGATTTTGATGAAGACAATGACTTCAGATTCTGATTCCTCCTCTTCTAAAGATGAAGACCCCTATGTTCCATTGAGGAGACAGATTTACTCCCTAAAGCCAGTAAGGCCACCATGAAGCTTGAAGAGTCAAAGGAAGTTTAGACAATTCAAGATCAAATGTTTAAAGGGCTAGGAGATAGAAAAAAAAATATTATTTCCAGTCCATGAAAATATTAAAAAGCTCATTTCGGAGGAATGGAGAGACCCAGGAAAATAAATCAGGAACTTCTAAAGTATTTAAAAGGAAGTGTCCCTTTAATTAAGCCGACTCAGCCCACTGAGAAAAAACCCAGAGAGTACAGTAGATGCTCCCATAGCCAGGATATCCAAAAAGTCATCCCTGCTCTTTGAGGACGAAGGATTATTAAGAGATGCAATAAATAAAAAGTGTGAATCTGTTCTTAAGAGATCTTGGGAGACAAATGCCTCTATTTTGAGACCTAGTATAGCAGCCACATACACAGCCAGGACCTTATCCTTATGTTTGTCCCAGTTGGAGGAACATTTGGTTTCAGGCACCCCTAGAGAAGATATTTTATCTTCCCTGCCGGTATTGAAACAAGCCACAACATTTTTAGCCGACGCTTCCGCGAACCTAGTCAAGTTGTCCGTTAGATCTGCAGCTCTTTCAAATACAGTCAGGAGGTGTGTTTGGTTAAGATCCTGGTCAGGGGATACCACTTCAAAGAGCAGGCTTTGTGGTATCTGTGAAGGAGACAGACTCTTTGGTTCGGTATTGGATGACATTTTGGAAAAAGCTTACGACCGAAAACAGGGGTTCCCTTCTAAAACAAGGTTCTTCATAGTCAGAAAAGGGGCAGGTCAGATCAAAAGAAAAGGGATAGTTCGGGCTCTTGGCAGTAATCTAGAGGTAGAGACAGGGGGTTCCTCATTAAACAAGATAAATCCTCTAAGCAGTCCAGTTTATGATGCCAGAGATCCTGTGGGGAAGGTAAAAAAGGTTCACAGATTTTCCCTGGATCCTAGATATAATTCGACAAGGATACAGGCTACAGTTCTCTTCACCCCAAACCCCATAACCCACCCCCCCCTCCCGCCCCACCGAGGACTTCTAATAAACAAGAAGCTAAAAAATGAAGATCATAATCTGCTAGAAGCTCAGATTTTACTTTTGTTAAAAAAGGAAGCAGTTATCCCAGTGCCACAAGACCAGACGGGGAAGGGATTCTACTCCCCAATGTTTCTATCAATCTGAAACATCTCAACAAATTCATCAAATACAAGAAGTTCAAGATGGAGACAGTAAAATCAACCATCAACTTACTGAGCCAGGATTGCGACATGGTAACCCTCAATTTGGCAGATGTATACTATCATGTGCCCATTTATCCCAGTCACCAAAAGTATCTTTGGTTCACAATCTTTTGAAAAAACAACTTGACCATCTGCCGTTCCAGGTTTTACCCATCAGCCCCGAGGATTTTTGCCAAGTTAGTGGCAGAAATCTCAAGCGTCTTTCATCAAAAGAAAATAATATTTATTCTGTACCTGGACGATATTCTCATTTCAGCGTCATCAGAGATTCTGCTACAAAAACACCTACAGGCAGTGCTGAGCACCCTCCTGTCGCTGGGCTGGAAGCTAAATCTGGACAAATCAGATCTGACTCAGAGCAGGAGACAAATCTTTCTGGGAATTCAATTGGACTCCCATCAGATGACGTCCTTCTTTCCACAACAAAAGAAGAAGGATGTTATAGCAAGAATCTCATCATTTCATCTGTTCAGGAAGGTATCCTTCCAAAAAATCATGGAAATTCTAGGGTTGATGACTTATCAGCGATATCAGCAGCCAAATGAGCTCAATTCCACTGAAGGATTCTTCAAAACTTTCTCCTGAAGTCCTGGAACTGAAGTGCCTTTTCACTAGACAAGCCAGTGACCCTTCCCTCCTGAGTAAAGAGTTCTCTATGGTGGTGGTAAAACCCACAGAATCTGAACCAGGGGGTACCATGGCGATCACCAGGCCAAGTCGTCATTACTAGTGATGTCCCGAATAGATTTGAGTCTGTTTTAAGTTCGGCTTTCAAAGTTCGGGTTCGAGCTACCTAAGCATCCCGTTATGGATTCCGCTACCACGGACCATAACGGCATTTGAAGCTGCGGGGTGAAGGACCTGGGGTGATGTCAGCGTCATGTGATCAGTGCAGGGACGTGGCTCAGTACTGTATTGGATAAGAGGTCATAGGCTACCACCTCTTATCTAATCTTGTACTGAGCCACGCCCCTCCACTGATCACATGACGGTGACGCCACCCCAGGTCCTCCGTGTTGTCCAAGGTTCGGGTTCATTGAAGAATCCCTTATGGATTCCAAATGCCGTTAAGGTCTGTGGTAGTGGAATCCATAACTGGATGCTTCGAAACCCAACCCGAACTTTGAAAGCCGAACTTTAAAACAGAAGTTCGCTCAACTCTAGTCTATTCGCCGGCGAACAGTTTCCGGCGAACATCGCTGTTCGTGTTCGCCGTGGCAGGCGAACATATGCAATGTTCGGTCCGCCCCCTATACATCATCATTGAGCAAACTTTAACCCTGTAACTCACAGTCAGCAGACACATTCCAGCCAATCAGCATACCCTCCCTCCCAGACCCTCCACCTCCTATCAAAAAGCAAGCAAGCATCCATCTTAGATTCATTCTGAAGCTGCAGTGTTAGTTAGAGCAGGGAGAGTGCTGCTGTTGCTGAATTAATATAGGGATTCTAGGGAAAGCGTTAGCTACTAGTGTTCTGTGTCCTCTCCAGTCTTCAAAGACTCATCTGCTGTAAGGACAGCGTCCTTACAGCACCCCAAAAAGCCCTTTATTTATTTTTTTTTTCTATATATATTTTATTGCAGTTACCTGCCCGTGTGTGAGAGGCCGCAGGCCCACAGACTGTACTGTGTGCACACCACTCATATAGGGTGGCACAGTATCTTGCAGATAAAAAAGTCATTTGATTTTACCCTTTAATATAATTTCAGTTGCCTGCCAATGTGTGTCAGGCCCACACAGACTGTACTGTGCCCACTACCAGTGCCCACCACTCATATCGGGTGGCACAGTACCTTGCAGATAAAAAAAGTCATTTAATTTTTACCCCTTAATATAATTTCAGTTGCCTGCCACTGCCAGTGTGAGTCAGGCCCACACAGACTGTACTGTGCTCACTGCCAGTGCCCACTACTTATATTGGGTGGCACAGTACCTTGCAGATAAAAAAGTCATTTAATTTTTACCCTTTAATATAATTTCAGTTGCCTGCCAGTGTGTGTCAGGCCCACACAGACTGTACTGTGCCCACTGCCAGTGCCCACCACTCATGTCGGGTGGCACAGTACCTTGCAGATAAAAAAGTCATTTAATTTTTACCCTTTAATATAATTTCAGTTGCCTGCCACTGCCAGTGTGTGTCAGGCCCACACAGACTGTACTGTGCCCACTGCCAGTGCCCACCACTTATATCGGGTGGCACAGTACCTTGCTCGCATAGTACCACTAATCAAAAAAAAAAAAAAATGACAGGCAGAGGCAGGCCACCCCGCAGGGGCTGTCGTGTTGCTGTGATTTCCTTTGGCCCTAGAATAATGCCCAGTGTTCAGAGGCCACATACCCTGAACTCGAAAAATTCTGAAGACATAGTTGACTGGCTTGCTCAGGACACCCAATCTTCTACAGCTTCCACTCGGAATCTTGACGCACCATCCTCCTCCAGCTCAGCTTCGGGCACCTCTCAAGTTACCGCTCGCCCGCCCGCCGCCACTACCAACACTAGCACCACAGCCACTTCACTTGATCAGTCAGAGGAGTTATTTAAACATCAGTTGGAAGAAATGAGTGATGCGCAACCATTCTTGCCAGAGGATGTAGATAACAGGGATATGTCTCAGTCAGGGAGCATTACACACATGGACGTACAGTGTGATAATGATGATGTTGTACCCGCTGCTGCTTCCTTTGCTGAGTTGTCAGATACAAGTGAAGCAGTTGAAGATGACGATGTGTCCGTGGATGTCATGTGGGTGCCCGCTCGAAGAGAAGAAGAACAGGGGGAAAGTTCAGATGAGGAGGCAGAGAGGAGGAGGAGATGAGTTGGAAGCAGGGGGAGGTCGTCGCAAAGAGCTACTGGCACAGTCAGACAGCATTTATCAGCACCCGGGGTCAGCCAGACAGCAAGCCAATCAACGCATGCTGTTGCCACCACCAGAATGCCGTAATTGTAAAGCTCAGCAGTGTGGCATTTTTTGTGTGTCTGCCTCTGATAACAGCGATGCCATTTGCAAACTGTGCCAAAAGAAACTGAGTCGTGGGAAGACCAACACCCACCTAGGTACAATTGCTTTGCGAAGGCACATGATCTCACATCACAAACGCCTATGGGATCAACACATGAGTACAAGCAGCACACAAATTCAAAGCCACCATCCTCCTCCTGGTCCAACATCTTCAGCCACGTCAACCACTGCTGTCCTCCTTGCCCCCTCTCAACCACCCGCCACTCCGCCTCTCACCTTCAGCAGTTCCTGCTCATCTGCCCACAGTCAGGTGTCTGTCAAGGAAATGTTTGAGCGTAAGAAGCCAATGTCACCCCCTTGCCCGGCGTCTGACAGCTGGCTTGTCGGAACTCTTAGCCCGCCAGCTTTTACCATACAAGCTGATGGAGTCTGAGGCCTTCAAAAAATTTGAAGTTATTGGGACACCGCAGTGGAAGGTACCCGGGCGAAATTTCTTTTCACAAAAGGCAATCCCAAACCTGTACTCTATTGTGGAAAAGTAAGTCATGGCATGTTTGGCACACAGTGTTGGGGCAAGGGTCCATTTGACCACTGATACCTTGTCTGCAAAGCACGGTCATGGCAGGTAAATCACGTACAATGCGCATTGGGTAAACCTGCTGACAGCTGCCAAGCATGGAATGCATGGCTCTGCAGTGGAGTTGGTGACACCGCCACGACCCTCAGGCAGGCCTGCTGCCACCTCCTCTACTCCTCCTACTCCATCCTCTTCGCTAACCTCCTCGGCTGAGTCCTCTTCTGCTGCTGCGTCTTGCTCCACATCAAATGCACCCTCCCAGCTCCCCAGGGGCTTTTCCACATCCCGGATACAAATGTGTCCCGCCATCTTGAGGTTGTCTTGCCTGAAAGCAGAGAGTCACACCGAGAGGCACTCCTGTCTGCCCTGAACGCACAGGTGGATCAGTGGCTGACCCCGCACCAACTGGAGATCAGCAAAGTGGTGTTTGACAACGGAAGCAATCTGTTGGCGGCATTGAATTTGGGCAAGTTGACACATGTGCTGTGCATGGCACATGTGTTGAATCTGATTGTACAACGCTATGTGTGCAAGTACCCAGGCTTACAGGACGTCCTCAAGCAGGCCAGGAAGGTGTTTGGCCATTTTAGGCGTTCCTACTCGGCCATGGCGCACTTTTCCGATATTCAGCAGCGAAACAACATGCCAGTGAGGCGCTTGATTTGCGACAGCCCAACACGTTGGAATTCAACACTCCTAATGTTCGACCGACTGCTCCAACAAGAAAAAGCCGTCAACGAGTATTTATATGACCAGGGTGCTAGGACAGCCTCTGCAGAGCTGGGTATTGTTTTCCACGTTAATGGACGCTCATACGCAATGCCTGTAGGCTCATGCATCCTTTTGAGGAGGTGACAAACCTAGTCAGTCGCACCAAAGGCACCATCAGTGACCTCATCCCATTTGTTTTCTTCCTGGAGCATGCCCTGCAAAGAGTGCTGGATCAGGCTGTATATGAGCGTGAAGAGGAAGGGTTGTGGTCACCATCACCACCAGAAACGGCCTTATCATCATCGCTTGCTGGAATGTGGCTTTGAGGAGGAGTAAGACCAATCACAGCAGGCATCCCAGGGTGCTCGTTGTTGTCACCTATCTGGTACCAGTGGTGTTGTGCGTGGCTGGGGGAAGGACAGACCTTCAATGAGATCAGTCAGGAAGAGGATCGGGAGATGAGTAGCTCGGCATCCAACCTTGTGCAAATAGGGTCTTTCATGCTGTCATGCCTGTTGAGGACCCTCGTATAAAAAGGCTGAAGGAGAACGACCTGTACTGGGTGGCCAGGTTACTAGACCCCAGTATAAGCAGAAAGTGGCTGAAATGTTACCGAATTACCGGAAGTCGGAAAGGATGCAGAGGTTCCAAAACAAGATAAAAAATATGCTTTAAACAGCGTATAAGGATGATGTCACAGCACATCGGGAATCTAACAGGGGAAGAGGTAAAAATAATCCTCCTCCTACCATGACCACGCCGGCAAGGACAGGACGCTTTACAGACGTGTTGTTGATGGAGGACATGCAGAGCTTTTTAAGTCCTACGCATCGCCACAGCCCTTCGGGGTCCACCCTCAGAGAATGATTTGACTGACAGGTAGCAGACTACCTCGCCTTAACTGCAGATATTGACACTCTGAGGAGCGATGAACCCCTTGACTACTGGGTAGTGTTGAGCGAACAGTTCAAGCATCGTTCGGGTTCGTACCGAATTTTGGGGTGTCCGGGACACGGACCCGAACCCGGACATTTTAAAAAGTTCGGGTTCGGGTTCGGTGTTCGTCGATTACTTCCCGCTTTCTGAAGGGCTGCACAGCAGCCAATCAGCTAGCGTTTTACTTCTTGCCGTAGAGCCCATCACAGCCATGCCTACTAATGGCATGGCTGTGATTGGCCAAGTGCAGCATGTGACCCAGCCTCTATTTAAGCTGGAGTCACGTGGCGCCGCACGTCACACTGCTCTGATTAGTGTAGGGAGAGGACGCAGCTTCTGTCAGGGCGAGATTAGGTAGGTTAAAGTCAGCAACAGCACCTAATGAACGGATCAATTTACAGCTGAGAATCATTGAACTTCTGCTAGTTACTTGCTCGCTGGTTTTTAGGCTGCACAGAGCGTTTTTCTGTCACTTATTTTCTGGGTTGATCGGCGGCCATTTTGTGACTCGTGGTGCGCCAGAAGAAGCTGCCACCAAGTCCATCAATCCATCAATACTAGTTTTTTTTTTTTGCTATATCCTACATCAGGGGCTTGGCTGTGCTAATTGTCACCCCTAGAAACTCAGGAAAGAAATTTCTATATTTTATTAAGGGTTAAATACAATTGCCCAAATACCAATCCCCTAAATCTGGTGTTCCAGCTTTGGCTAGACAAGTATAATACTGTCTGCTGTCTGGCAAAGGATAGATTATTTTCTGGGGTTAAATTCAATTGCCAAAATAGCAATACCATAAATCAGTGGTTTCAGCTGTGGCTGGCAAAATAGAATAGTGTCCGAGGTAACGCACACACGTACAGACGCACGTACACGATTCTTGAATAGTTGTATTATCGCGATAATAAAACTAACAGTGTAAAGTTGACTGTATTGCTCTAAGTTATATTCGCGTACGAATGTAACTTCTATTACAACACACCAATACTAAAACTGACTAAGAGACAGCTTTAAGTTCTATTCGAGCGCGATTGCAACTTTGGAACTTAAAGTGGTGTACGATTTTAAAAGTTGAGTACTAAAAAGTTTGAATCGCAATGCGATTCTTATGTATTGCTTAATCGCATTGCGATTACAACTTTGAGCTACCGATCACCATGGGAACGCCTCCTCCAGTAGAATGTACTGTTGGATGTGAGAATTAAGTTGAAATCGCAATGCGATTATATATATCTGCTTAATCGTATTGCCGTTTCAACTTAGCATTGCTAAATAATTCCATCCATATTGGTTAACTTACTGACTCAGTAAGTTAGCGATATGGATGGAATTATTAGCAATGCTAAGTTGAAATCGCAATGCGATTAAGCAAATATATAAGAATCTCATTGCGATTTCAACTTAATTCTCAGATCCGACAGTACATTCTACTGGAGGAGGCGTTCCCATGGTGATCGTTAGCTCAAAGTTGTAATCGCAATGCGTTTATTGCGGTATATTATCCCTCTGGGTGTCTTTTACAGCCTTTTTAGTGCCCAAAAGTTCGGGTCCCCATTGACTTCTATGGGGTTCGGGAGGTGAAGTTCGGGTTGAGTTTGGATCACGAACCCGGACATTTTCCGGAAGTTCGGCCGAACCTCTCGAACCCGAACATCCAGGTGTTCGCTCATCTCTACTACTGGGTGTGCAGGCTTGACCTGTGGCCTGAGCTATCCCAATTTGCGATAGAACTTATGGCCTGCCTCGCTTCAAGCGTCCTGTCAGAAAGGACCTACAGCGCAGCAGGAGGTATTGTCACTGACAAGAGAAGTCGCCTAGGTCAAAAAAGTCTAGATTACCTCACCTTTATTAAGATAAATGAGGCGTGGATACCGAAGGGACTCACAAACAAAATGGCTGGCACTCCTTGGTTAGACCGAAGCGTCGGCCATTTACTATTATGTAACCCTAATGGTGGTTGAATAAAAAACCTTATTGCATCATAATCAAGCTGTCGTCTGAGTGCCGTGTTTTTCCACTTCATAGATACCGAAGGAACTGACAGTGGGGGATACATTTGACTAAAAAAGGCCTGATGAGATGCCTGGGGCTAAAAATGGTCCCCACGCTGCTCTATTTAATCTCTGCATGCCGGATGACTTGCGTGACTTCTACGCCACCAGCTAGGGTTAAAGCCGCAATATTTTAGTACACTTTCTGCCTGGAAAACATAAATTTTTCCGGCCACTGCTACAAATTTTTCAGGCATGTGTACATGTCTAATTTTTCTGGCCTCTGGTGCTGCACTGTGGCTGCAAAAACAAAACAAAAAAAGGCACATACATGTGTCAATTACGCTTCGTGATCATTACCTTGTTGTGGTAAAGGAGCTTGCGTATCACAATGAAGCGATCACCTCTATGAGTGTGTTGGCAATGTTGGCACACCCCAGAAGATAACGTCGTGGCTTCATTGTGAACAGACCAAAAGCGATCGGCTGGATAATTTTTCATAGAAAAAACATTAATTTTCTTTGTGATCATCTAAGGTGATCATTAAAGCCTACTAGGCTAACAATGGGCCCACACTGCAGAATCATTGTTTTCTGGGTCACTTAACTGTCACTGAACTACCTCAGCACGACCATAGGCTTTGAAAAACCGCTATCGCCTGCAATCTCCCAAACGTGCTACGAGCACAGTCATCACTACACCAAGATTGGCGCATAGAAAAATAAAATTTATGTCATGAGTGGGTAAACTATTGACAAATCTTTGTGGTTGTCTAAAATCTATACGATACACGTCCCCTGATAGGGGACGTAACAGAGATTAAACTGATAGGATTATTACTACTTAACACACCACTCATATAGGGTGGCAAATTACACTGCATGGCGCATGCGCCCTGGCATTTAGGGGCCCTAAAGCATGAGAAGTAGTTTGGAATCCAAATGCGTAAAAATGCCCTGTGAAATCCTAAATTACTCATTGGAATTTGGGCCCCTTTGTGCATCTTGGCTGCAACAAAGTATCACTCTTAGTGGTATTGCCATACTCAGGAGAAGTAGGGCAATGTGTTTTGGGGTGTATTTTTACATATACCCATACTGTGTGTGAGAAAAATCTCTGTAAATGACTACTTTTTAAATCTTTTTTATACAAAGTTGTCAATTTACAGAGATATTTCTCTCACATGTGTGACACTTTTTTGCTGCCTAGGTGCGTAAAGGAGCCGAAAGTCCAACGAGTACCTTTAGGCTTTACAAGGTTGCTCACAATTTAGCCCCGCCCAAAATGCCAGAACAGTAAACACATCCAACAAATGAATCTATTTCGGAAAGTAGACACCCCAAGGTCTTCACTGAGGGGCATAGTGAGTCTGTGGGAGATTTTTTATATTTTTTTTGCCAGAAGTTAGCTGAAATGGAAACTTTAATATTATTATTTTTTCCTCAGAAAGTGTCATTTTCCGCTAACTTGTGAAAAAAAATTAAATCATACATGAACTCACCATGCCCCTCCGCGAATACTTTGGAGTGTCTTCTTTCTAAAATGTTGTCATTTGGGGGGTATTTATACTATCCTGGCATTCTAGCACCTCAAGAAACATGACAGGTGCTCAGAAAGTCAGAGCTGCTTCAAAATGCGGAAATTCACTTTTTTGTACCATAGTTTGTAAACGCTATAACTTTTGCGCAAACCAATAAATATACACTTATTGGATTTTTTTATCAAAGACATGTAGCACAATAAATTCTGACACAAACTTTTATAGAAATGTAATTATACATGAACAATTTTACCAGAAAAGTTAAAAATACACTTTTTTGAGAAAATTGCAGTCCGTTTGATTAATATCAGAAAAACAAAACATCTCAGCAGCAATCAAATACTACCAAGAGAAAGCTGTATTTTAAAGAAGAAAAGGAGGTAAAATTCATTTGGGTGGTAAGTTGTATGACCGAGCAATAAACCGTGAAAGTAGTGTAGTGCAGAATTGTAAAAAGTGGTCTGGTCATTAAGGGGTTTAAGCTAGGGGGGCTGAGATGGTTAATGCCTATTAGTGACATATACTGTACATCTTCCACAGACTGTCTTTTTGCGTAAATTCTAATAATCAGTGCCACATTTACTGTCTATAGTATGTGCATTGTATACACATCCGTGACATATACAGTACTCCATCCGAAAACAGTGTCTGTAGCGCAAATTTAAATTATCTAGCGTCCATAGTGTGTGGATTTCTGTGACATATACTGTACTACATCTGAAAACAGTGTCTATAGCGCAAATTTCAATAATCTGGGCCTTATCTAGCATCCATAGTGTGTGGCTTTCTGTGACATATACTGTACTACATCTGAAAACAGTATCTGTAACACAAATTTATATAATCTGGGCCTAATCTAGTGTTCATATTGTGTGGCTTTCTGTGACTTATACTGTTCTACATCCAAAAACAGTGTCTGTAGCGCAAATCTGAATAATCTGGGCCTAATCTATTGTCCATAGTGTGTGGCTTTCTGTGACATATACTGTACTACATCCGAAAACAGTGTCTGTAAAAAATTTGTGCCAAATCTACTGTGTTTGCGTTTAATGCATATCACTGACATATACTGTACTTTATCCGTAGACGGTGTGTGACATTATCAGTGCTACATCTCCTGTGTAATGTGTGCGTATCCCAAATACCCTTTTTAATTTATTGGCGTATACACTTACAAAACCTATGCTACTGTACATGTGACATACCGTTAAGCATATATAACATTTAATATTAAGAAGGTGGCCAGTAAGGGCCGTGGAAGTGGCCGTGATGCTGATGGTTCACGCAGAGGCCGTGGCCCTGGGCACGATGAAACTGAGTAAAAGAATGAAGCTGAGGGCATCCAGGTGCGCTAACCATCAAAAACATTATTTGTAAGGGCCTTCCAGTCAGCTCACCTTCTAAAACATCATTTGCGAGTGTCTTTAGTGAAGCTTACCCTGTAAAACATAATTTGTGAGGGCCTGCAGGTGAGCTGACCCTAAAAACATAATTTTCCTGGGCCTGCAGGTGAGATGACCCTCTAAAACATTATATGTGAGAGCCTGCAGGTGAGCTGACCCTCTAAAACATTATATGTGAGGGCCTGCAGGTGAGCTGACCCTCTAAAACATTATATGTGAGGTACTGCAGTTGAGCTGACCCTAAAAAACATGAATTGCGAGGGCTTTCAGGTGAGCTGACCCTCTAAAACATTATATGTGAGTGGCTGTAGGTGAGCTGACCCTGTAAAGCATTATATGTGAGGGCCTGCAGGTGAGCTGACCCTCTAAAACATTATGTGCGAGGGCAGCCTAAAAAGCATGTTAATATGATGGAGGAGGAGTAGAGAAGTAAGGGGCAATCAAGGCTATGTTCATTTTTATAAGAGTCCACCTGTCAGCATTTTCAGTTGACAGATGGATGCGCATATTAGTTATTATGCCCCCAGCAACACTAGATACCCACTCTAACAAAAGGCTGGCGGCAGGGCACCTCTGAGGCGTAGAGTGGCAGTTTGTGCCACGTGTCCAGCTTGGACACCCAATAGTTGTAAGGCACAGAGGGATCACTGAGGACGCTGACACTGTCTGCTATGTACTCCTTCACCATCTTCCAAAATTTTCCCGCCTTGTGACACTATGGCGCGCATCAGGGTCAGGGTGCTGGCGGGGTGTAATGAAACTGTTCCAGGCCTTGGAGAGTGTTGTCCTGCCTCTGTTGGAACTGCTGTGTGTTCCCCTCATCTTCCCTCCTTGGTTGCACAAGGAACTACGTTCTGCTGTCAGCTGTAAATTTATCCGCAATGACATTCTGTTCTATTATTATTATGGTTTGTGGTTGTATTATTGTTGGTATTATTATTGTTATTATGGTTTATGGTTGTAAAATATGTTATGGTTATTTGTTTATTTATGAGTTAATTAACAGGCCATGCCATTGGTTTACCTCCACTCTTGTGTGTTATGTTTTTAGTTATATTAACCCCTTCCCGACCTATGACGTGTATACCCGTCATGGAGCACTGCTATTTAGCGCTCCATGACGAATATACACGTCATGGCATTAAACTGTCACCATGTCTGCAGACATGGTGACAACGCTGAGACCCCGGCTGTTTTACACAGCCAGGGATCTCAGCTAACCAGCCCGGGACCAATGGGGCGGTCCCGGGCGACGATCGCTCTGATTGGCTAGTCTGTACAGACTAGCCAATCAGAGCATGCTAATATCCGGCTGAACAATTCTGATCCCGCAGTCCGTGACTGCGGGTATCAAAACCTTAAAAATTATATGCCACCTCCCCCCTTGCAGCCCTCAATGTGCCCCCCTCAGCCCTCCATGTGCCCCCTTCATATTCAGCGGGCGGGAGGCGCGCGATCCCGTGTGCGGTGCCGCCCCTCCCCCGTTCATTTTCAGGATGGCCAGAGCGGTTTGGCAGAGTGTCAGCACATTGCTGACACTCTGCTTCAAGCGGCAGACATCTGTGCTGGATGTCTGCCGTTTAACCCTTTCATGCCGCGGTCCCTAGGGACCGCTACATGGAAGAGGTTAACAGGGAGGGAGCTCCTCCCTCTCCCATCGGGAGCTGCTGTGCCATTGCAGCCACCCGATACTTGACCCAGAGGGAGGGCCCCCTCCCTCCATCAGCCGCGGCTCTGTTGTAGCAACGGCTGATGGTTACCATGGCAACCGGACGCCTTCACAGGCTTCCGGCTTGCCATGGTATAGCAGATCAGGCTTCTGCTAACCAGCAGCAGCTTGATCAGGCTAAGTGTAAATTCTTAATACACTACAGTACACTATATAGTGTACTGTAGTGTATGTCTCTGAGCATCAGACCCACTGGATCTTCAAGAACCAAGTGGGTCTGGGTCAAAAATGTTTAAAAAGTGAAAAAAGTAAAAAAATAAAATGAATTTCTTCCTACGGCCACACATTTATCACTGATTAAAAAAATTAAAATAAAATACACTACACATGTTTGATATCACCGGGTCCGTAAAGACCTGATCTATAAAACGGTCATGTTGCTTTCCCGCACGGTGAATGCCGTAAAAAAAAAAAAAAACTATGACGAAATTGAAATTTTGCCCACCTCAATTCCCAAAAAGGTAATAAAAGTGATCAAAAAAGTCGTATGTACGCCAAAAATGTTACCAATCAAACCGTCACCACATCCGCATAAAATGAGCCCCTACATGAGACAATCGCCAAAAAATTAAAATAATATGGCTCTCAGACTATGGAGACACTAAAATATGATTTTTGCTTCAAAACTAGTAATATTGTGCTAAAGTGAAATAAATAAAAAAAGTATACATATTAGGTATCACC